>OU696581.1:2124444-2451944 GCA_916048095.2 Sacculina carcini | reverse complement strand
TACTCTTGAAGAAGTTGTATGAATGAATACTGAATAAGAAAAGTTTTGTTATTACGTTGTTTGTATTTTATATTTTCGTATAACTATCAAGAATACAGGGGGTGCGAAAACTGACTGCTGATTTGAAAGAGGTGCGAACACTAAGAAAGGTTAAAAAAACACTACTCTAATATAGTGGTGCTGTATTTATAAAGGCAGCTAAAAGTATTGATATTGGCGGAGGGGCACCATAAGGACCCGCATCGATTCTGCCGTAGTCGCTTCTTACGGTCGCGTGCAGCCGATTTTCTCATGGCTAGCATTTGACGTAAATATAACAAGCAGTTAGACACCTGGTAAATTGACATTTGATCCACTGAAACAACCACTAATCATTCATAACCAGATCTCCGCTATAAACCGCTATAAACCGAATACAATTTTGTTGGGCTCCGTGATGTAGTGGTAGCGCACCCGTCTTTCAAGTCCGTGATTCGAAACCTGGCGGAGAAGTTCATTGGGGCGAGTTCTATAATCCAACAGTCCCTGTCCACCCAGCAGTAAATGATGGTACCAGATATCAGTCATGTGTCGTGTCATACAGTCTGGGGAGGTGGCCCTCTCTACGTCTTCCGTCCATGTGGTGCCATAGCGTGGAGAGGGTCGGTTCTGCGGTGGCAGCGAGCTGCACGGGGGCACACCTGTGTGTTCATAAGCTTCGGCTTCTTCCCGTGTAGCAGCTGTCACTTAGGCATTTAACCTTAATTCCCAAGTATATCTATGTGGAATAGGGAGTATAAGGAATTTTGTGTGTGCGTGTTTGTGTGTGTTTGCGTGGGCGTGCTGCTAAGGTGTTAACGCTATCGATGAAAGCGTTGCTAACCCTCCGACTTCGGAAGCCAATGACAACAACGATGAAAACAACGACCTCAGTTCGGCTGCCGGCGCTGGACGCGTCGCCAAAAAGGACCGCAAGCGGACGTTGGCGGCGCGTGGGGCCGGCGCTACTGCCACGCGACGATCGCATGCGTGGCTGGTGGGCACACTGAAGGGTCACTGCGATCCCGTGCTCGACGCCCAGCTCAGCTCCAACGGCAAGCACTTGGCCACTTGTGCCGAAGGTGAGTGATGACCGGTAGAGCCTCCCTCGTGCATCGTTTATACCAGGCACTCCTTGTGTATATTGGGGGGCTGGGTGAGGATATTTATCTGACAAAATGGAGGAAATATGTGCTTGCTAGCTATTATTTGTATTGTTACCGTGAAAAGGAATGATTTGCTTAATCATCTTCTAGGAACTTGCTGAGCTGCATGAATGAATATTCAGTATAGACAAATTGTACTTATTGTGTCGTATGTTTTTTTCTATATGGCTATCAAAAATTCGGGGAATGGGGCTGCGAGAAGTGGCTGCTGATTTTAAAAGGGTGTGAACACTGAAAAAAGGTTGAGAACCACTGGTGTACAGACGCACACACACACATAAATACACCTGTGGCTTGGAGTTTCTTAGTTTATGAGTTTCCTCAGCACTTGAGCTCGGTCGGTCCACACCCACGATATTTTATCAGATCTTAAGTGCAGACGGCTTTGGACCACAATGTGTGTGTGTCGGGTTGTATCTATTGACCATAAAGCTGAATTCCTATTGGCAATCATTTCTGGTGTCTCAGCTCAATCATCAGCTTTGCCAGGTGTTCCAGCAGTGTATATTAACCAATCAACTGTGTGCTGAATCAATGCATTTTTTTCACTTCTTATTTTGTCTTTTTCTTTCCGCTTCTGTGTCTGCTGTGTGACTGTATGTGTGTGTGTGCGTGCGTGTGTTCATATACGACCGTCTCCGCAGCGAGTCGTGTGTACACGCGCAACAGCACCGCAGCATTACTGTATGGCTCACGTACATTTAAAGTGTGTTGCCATGGCGACCGCTCATCTATTTGTCGTCAGATTTGTAACGCTCCTTACACCAATGTCTCTAAGGCCCTCAATACATAATCGATACATGAAACAAACATTAAGTCGTGCAAGAGAGTAAAGGAGAAATAGTTGAATTAGATTAAATGTGGAATTAAATAATACATGATAGACATAGCATATAAACGAATAGGAAAGTCGATAAGACATGAGTAGTCGACACAGTAGTGTTCAGCAAAAACAATAGAAAGATCATGTGCAGAAGTCGTATAGCATTTAAATGTGTTTAAGCATTTAAAGTGTTTTTGAATACTGGAAGCGAGTTAAGTTTACGAAGAGACAGATGAAGATTATTGTAGATGCGATGAGCTGGAAGAGAGAAACAGCGATTATAGTGAGTGAAGGAACCAGGAGGGGGTTCAAGGAGAAGTAAGTGATAAGAAGACATCGACACACAGAAAGAGACTTCGGCAGATAGAGGCTTGCATTCGTTTGTGTTGTTGTTGAAGTTGATCAGGTTGTTTGCCACCGAACAACCTCGAGCTAGTTGAGGAATGCCACGGCACTGTGACCGGGTTATTCCACAGGTCCCTTGGTGGTGGATTTGATGTTGGAACATTGTGGTGGTGGACTTGTGTAAACACTGATTGCTGGTTTTGCTAGTTTTCGGCGTTGTTGAACTCATGACGGTCTCAGGTGAATCCATCTTGACCGCTGTTGTTGGCTGGCTCGCTTTCTGGTTTTTCTAAACTTTCTGCTTTCTGCGCTTTCTGGACTCTGTGGTACCTCGTTTGTGTCGATAGTGTGGCGTCCCGGAGTTATTCAGGTAACAATAAAAAGTATCATCCATGGTCGTGCTGGTCCATCATGATTGAAACCGTTGAATATGGTCTTCCATTTGGTCGTCCTGGAGTGGATTGTCTGTGGTGTGTCATTTTGCGATATTAACACAAGTCCAATGTGTTCGGCGTATGACGGCTGCTATCCAAGAGTGTTGAGCATTTGGAATTGTGTTCCAAATTGTGATATTTCACGATTTCACGTGTCAAAAGAGCCTTGAGTTACCAACTGGTGCTCACCAATACAGACGGCCTGAACGTATTCAGTTATATCGCTGTTGAGGAACATTTGGACTCCGTGGTGTAGTGGTAGCACACCTGCCCCACAAGCCTGTGATTCGAAGCCCGGCGGATAATTTCTTTGATCCAACGAATTCTATAATTCAGCAGCCCCTGTCCACCCAGCAGTAAATGGTACCAGAATTCAGTCATGTGTTGTGTCATGCATTCTGGGATGTAACCCTCTCTAATACGTCTTCCGTCTTTGTGGCGTCATAGCGTGGTGAAGGTCGGCTCTGCACGGGACACACCTGTGTGTCTTCATAAGCTTCGGCTTCTTCCCGTGTAGCAGCTGTCACTTGAATTCTTTAACCTTTGGCAAACAAACGATATACCTTGCAACCACGTTCCGACGTACCTAGCAGCCCCTGTGCTCTGCACATGGAAAAGTTGGGAAACTGGAAAAAGTAAAAAGAGGAAAGGGGTGTGGTACATTAAAAGATCACATCATGGCTTACACGCACTAACAAATAACAAGAAAATGTTCAATAACAAGATTGTTATATTCCACACTAGTGACCACGACGTGCATAATATTCACTAGCTTTGTTGGATTCACACACACACACACACACACAGAGAGACATGCACACACACACACACACACACACACACACACACACACACACACACACACACACACACACACCGACACACACACATGTGCTTGCGCGCGTACAGGAATGCAGACTCACCTAAACATAAACATGTGTGACTGAACTTGTCCGGTTTTCCATGCTATGGATTGTTGTCGAATTAGTTTTGTTGCAATGCTATGCAACAACGTGGACGATGACGTGATTTTGGGCGATATCGTTCCATTGGCTGATTTTGTGTAATCGGCGATGAATCAGAGTTTACGTGCGTGCTTGTCACGGCCTGACGTGCTTTTCTGTAGTTCGGCCAGCTTGCACACGTCATCGGCAACATCGCTTTTGCTGTTGCGCAAAAGCATGTCCTCAGAGACCGTGTGGCATTCGGTGGCGAGTTGTCCGTGTGGGTGTTTGGTGTTCGTGTGGTAGAACGCATACTGGTTCGTAACCTAGTCTCCATCGAATCGCAGCTGTTCGATGAGTCAGTTTCAGGGGTTCGGCAGGTTGGTTTACCCACTCGCGTATGATTTGTGACGTCAAGCTCTGCTTGGTCATCATTGGCTGCAGTTAATAATCACGCCACATCGCTTGGCCTTGATATCTGTGCTGCAAGCAACTCGGTCCACTGTCTTGATCGTACGTGATTTGTAATTGTTCTTATAATACTTATACGCGTATAGAACTTCAGGGGTTTAGTACCTCCAATAAGGGCATGCACCACTGGATTAGCGGGTCGCAATCATTTGTGGACAGCTTGTGTATTTGTTCATTCAAGTGTGGAATGTTGTGCACTTTTTCCGGCTAATGGTTGATGTGGTTTTCTATTTTCTGTTGTAGTTGTCAGATCATTTACCAATAGTGGCAGTTTTCAGTTTTTTAAAAAATACCTAATCAGTCTCTGGAAACCTCATCCGTTAACCCAGTCCGTACCGTGTAAATAATTATTTACACGGTTATATTAATTATATATTAATTAATTATAATTAATTGAACTTGGGTTGATTTTCTTCACAGTTAGTCTAGGTCTTACTGGAAGATGTGTGAAGTATGATTCTTCCGCGATAAATGTTTTTTATATATGAGCTGAACTTTTAGGTGAAGTAAGGTTGGGTTTATAGGTGTGTACCATTATTTGTGATGCCCAATTCGTATTTATATGTAGGCTTGGGTCGCGATGCTAGATTTATGGCAAACAATTGAGTTGCTGCTAAAAAGGATCGGTAACCACTGATTTAACAGATGGTTTACAGTTTCGCCAGCATATTCTGTCATCTCCACACAGAGTGCTTGTCGTTCTCGAGCTCAGGCTGAGTGGAAATTTGTGTTAGACTATCTGGGCGAGGTTGATCCGCATCTTGGTATGACATCAGTCTTGGCGGGTCCATGGTTTTTGCGTTAGAGTTTTTGCAGCATTGCTCAGTGTCGACATATGCTCACCTTTTACGTGTTTGTTTGTGTCTGATTGCTTTTACTATTAATTGGTTGAAATATAATCTATGGGAGGCTTGACTTGTGACAATAATGTCGCAAAAGGTGCAGCACCCATGCACCTGACATGATCCGGGAGATCAGAGTTTAGTGGAGAGGCTGTCTGGATCGTTAGGTCAGTGGTTCGTAACCTGGGCTTTATCGAATCTCAGCGTTTCGATGAGTCAGTTTCAGGGGTTCGGCGGTTTGGTTTACCCACTCGTATGATTCGTAACGTCAAGCCCTGCTTGGCCATCATTGGCTGCAACTAATCATGCCGCATTGCTTGGTCTTGATATCTGTGCTGCAAGCAACTCTGTCCACTCAGTAGCCTACTTGTGACTGTCTTGATCGTACGCCATTTTCAATTGTACTTATACCTCAACACGAAATGTTCGATGAGTGCATGTATGGAACTTGTGGGGCCCAGTAATTCCAATAAAGTCAGGAAGCAATGTGTTAGGTTAACATTTCAACAACAATCAGGTACCAATGGGTGGTTTGCGTGTGTGTGTGTGTGTGCTCTGAAGAGGACCAACATCGGGTCGACACTAGCTGTTGCCAAGTAGGCGCCAATGCTGTCGTTGAGGCCGCCACGAGCTCTTCCCCTGCCTACTCGGTGATGAAGACTGGTAGCCGGCGTCAAAGACAACACACTACTTGCTCCACAACCAACAAACTCACTCAAACCAATTCCACCTCCTCTCCCACGCCACCGACACCGATTTCTTCACCTTCACTCTCGACATCCGGAGGCAGTGATTCAATGGAGAATCGCCAAGTAGCTGACAGCGCGAGCGACGCATCTTGTGCCACAACAACCACTGAGACTTCATCATCTACTAAATCTGCTAATGCTGTTGTTTCAACATCGTCTCGTAGCCGAGGCAAGCACAATAGAAAGAAGTCGAAGACACCTGCTACATCAACCACTGCTACTCCGGCTGCTGTTGTTGGCGGCGACAAATCTTGTTCTTTGCCGTTGGCTCCGCTGACGCCGCCGTTGACGGCCGAAGCCACTTACCGGCTGCTCTGCGGCTACACACTGCCACCGCATCAGCTGCAGCTTCTCGGCTATCCGCTGGCGTGTGCTGTACGGTCCGGCCATGCGTACGTTCACAAGATGGTGTGGCGTCGTGCCACCGACCACAATGATCACCACCACAGTCACGGTCATGGTAGTACTACCGGTTCTGGAGCGTGTACCCAAATGGTGTCTTCAATAGCGACCACGACCAGTAGGAGTGTACTGCATGCCGGAGCCAAGGAATTTGTTCCGCGCGCTGGCCGCATCGCAGCCGCCGCCGTCGCCGCCGCAGGCAACTCCGAGACGACCGTATCGGACAGCGGCGGCAGCAGCGACAGCGGAGTGGCCGACGACGATACGGTATCGTCGAGCGGCAGTGACGAGAGCGATAGCGCGTCGGTGTGCGGACGTCGGTTGACCGGCGACGTTGTCACGCCCGAGTGTGTGCGCTGCGGCAGCCGATTTGCGGTGACCACGCACGGCGTCTATGTGCAACGACCACCGGCGCCCTGCTTCTACCACTGGGGCCGACTGCATACGGCAACATCATTACACAGCAGCGGCGATCGCCGGCACCAGTGCTGCGACGGCCGGCCGGGCTCGCGCGGCTGCAGTCGGGCGGCGTGTCACGTATGGACCGGCCTGCTGGACGGACTCAACGGACCGCTGCCGGGCTATGTGTGCACAAGACCGCGGCGTTGCCCTACGGCGGCGGCGTTGACGGACAGCGCCGCCGGACGTCGGCGGCAGTTGCCGGTCTACGCGCTCGACTGTGAAATGTGCTACACGGCTGGCGGAATGCAGTTGGCACGTGTGTCGGTGGTCGATGTGGACGGACGGCGGGTGTACGACACGCTGGTGCGGCCGGAGCGTCGTGTGGTCGATCACAACACACGCTTTTCGGGCATGACGGTGCAGCGGTTGGCGGCCGCCACGCGGTCGTTGCGTACGGTGCGCAGCGATCTGATGGGCTTTATCGGCGCCGATACGGTGCTCGTGGGTCACGCGCTCGACAACGACCTGCGTGCGCTGCGGCTGGTGCACGCGCTGGTAATCGATACGTCGGTATTGTTTCCGCACGCCCGCGGACTGCCCTACCGGCAGCGGCTGAGTCGGCTGGCGGCCACGTGTTTGCGGCGCGACATTCAGACGGCCGGCGGCGGCGGCCACGACAGTCTGGAGGACGCGCGCACCAGCATGCAGCTGTTGTTGTGGCGCGTGCGGCACGATCTGGGCCTGTCGTGAGCAAAGGAGCTGAGAGGAGCAGAAGATGAGACGAAAGAGCAGATAAGAGGCAGCTGAAGAGAAGAGGCCATCAACTTAAGCCACGTGCACGTGGACACACACACACACACACACACATATATATATATGCATACAATAAGGCTGAGAGAGTGCGAGTTGTCTTGTTGTCGTTATCGTGTGCGCGTTTTTTGTGTTTGATTTGTTGGTGTGTGTGTGTGTGTGCGTGTATGTATTCGTCGATTTTAACCGTCCATAAAATCGCGCTGTCGCATGTAATGTACAAAAATATTTGTGTGTTTTTTTATCCTGTCTTATTGTGTGTGCGAGTGTTTGTAAGCGTTTTTTGTGCGTCTTCTACGACACTAACCACACGTCATTTGTCGTTTACGATCTAGCGGTGTTTTTTTGTGTTGTCGTTTCGTGACAATGCGATTAAACGATACGTTTTTGTTTTTCTTATTGACTGATGTGTTTTATCGTGTGTGTGTGTGTGTGTGTTTTACTGACGGGTTCGTAGTGTCTTAATGTTCCGTGCGTGTTTTAATCTGTTTTTTTTTCTCGTTTTATACTCATGTATTTTCATTGCGTTCTGTGAATAAATGTGTCTCTCATGTGCGTTCTGCGTATATTTTTGTGTGTGCGTTTAATTTGTTTTGGTAGATATTTTCAGTGTAAGCATAGTCTTCGAAGAGTCCCATACATCTATACATATCAAAAGTTTGATTTGCGTTTAGTGTAATCTATTGAGGAATAGAATGTACAGCACCGTAATACACCGTAGTGTATACACCTATATGGGATGAGCTGTGTGTTTGACAAGACCGAATAGTATTCCCTGCTCTACAGACAGTCACTGCTTAATTCAGTGGTTCCCGACCTTTTCGTGATCGAGTACCATTTGGAGGTCCCATACAGTCACCGCTTACCATCTGGTTTCAAGGAAACTCAATTCGATCAGACATCACTTTATGTATAATTGTACAAGTTGAACACAAATTAACTGGAATAAACAAGTCAATGCGAGGACTGTATCTGCTTTCATCTGCACCAGCTGGTCAATACGGGGCATGACTGCTCACAGCACATCGAAAATTATGGCCTGGTATCACTGGTATGTGTGGTACTCCGAAAGAGTTCGCGTACCACACAAGTTGAGAACCACTGGCTTAAGACAACCGCTTCTGCACCACGATACGCCACCAACACCTTTCAGCACCAGTCTTTTCACAGTGGTGGAATACTGAATGATTTTCCAAGCAGTCAGGGGTTGAATACACAACGCACATCTCTCTTATCTCACCCCAAATAGCCTTGAGGAAACTTTCGTGCTGAAGGAGTTGTCTAGCAGTATCAGGACTGGTGATGTCGGCAAAGGTGGATTATCAAGGTACTTTGAGTGTTGAGAAAACACCAAGGGAACTCCGTGGGAGAAGAAACAGAGGGAAACGATTACACAACCATGAATTGTATGCAGGATTGGAGTAGCACTAGACGAAATCGCACCACACACACACATAGGCGCAATCATATGGAGCGAGACCTGTTATCTCACTTCTTGCACAAACACTTGTAACCATAACTGACTGCCCATCCGACGCCCTATTCTCAGACATGCAAACACGAACGTGCGAACAGAGAATGACCAATATCTGTGTCCTGTCCGGTTAGGTTTTCAAAACTCGGAGGAAATCCGTAAAACTCGGCGTCATCCACCCAGGATCATTTTCAACTCCACCTTGTATACCACTTTCCGCCTTTCAACTCCTTTGATACCACAAGGCATTCGACGGCGTGTGGGTTTGCGTGCGTGCTATGTACTCAACATACCGCCTTTAACAATTTCCAAAGCATAGTCATTACGAGCGCTTTACGTGTTCCCACGGTGAAGGTCTTGCAGACAACTGGTGATGCTAGTCAAATTGAGTTATTTCAAAGGTAGGATAATTTTAGACGTTTTATTTTCATTTTGCTGCTCATCGTAGTGGCTCCTAACCTTTTTCAGTGTTCGCAGCCATTTCAAATTAGCATTCAGTTCTCGCACCCCCTGGTATATACATATATATATATATATATATATGTGTATGTATAATAAAAATACAAGACGTAATAACAAAACTTTTGTATTCAATATTCATTCGTAGAGGTCATAGTTACTTTAAATTCGTTTAGGTATATTTCCAGGAAAAATATACAATATATGCATATAAGCATAGGTAAAATCATATATTTTGTTGCATTTTTCATATGAAGCCTCGCACACCTTGGGAACCAGTCTCGCACCCCTGGGACAGAGCTTTTGGTCGTGGAGTAAACGGCACCAGATGCAACAGAGATGTTGTTGTAGATGATGATCTCTGTTTTGGCGTGTGAAGTCGTGGAGCAGGTCTCTTCAGGAGTTGTATGCTGCGATATCTCTAGATATCCGATGTGACCCGCACATAAGCTAACAGTGAATTCAAACGACCTAATCAAGCGGAATGTGAGGCAACTCACCAAGGATACAGAGTGTGGGGACTAGGTCACCATGTAGGAAGTGAGTGTAAGGGCGAACAACAGAGACGGAGACTGAACACTAGGAAAATTAGGAGACAGAGTTTGAAAATAACTAGGTTTCAATTTGACTAGGTTTGAAAATGAGTAGAGATTAGACGCAATACAATTCTTCCACAATTTCACTGTGTTTTTGAATCAGACAACAAGAGTTATCGCAGCATACAACTCCTGAAGAGACCTGATCCACGACTTCATACAACAAAACAGAGAACAGCAAGATCACCCCGATACATCTACAACAACACTGACATCTGACTGTTACATCAGGTGCCGTTCACTCCACGACGAACATCTCTGTTACACCCCGGGTGTAACAGAGATCACTGGAGCACTGGTATAGAGGTATGGTTGAAGTTGATGTTGGGTGGACGACATCGAGTGATTTCCTGCTAATTTTCAAGAGCACAGACGACACGCTTGTTGGTCGCTTTGCGTTTGTTTAGGTGTTCGTCTTCGTGTGTCTGACGCGTGTGTGCTGCGGATGGACCATCTACGGTTGCAGCTGTTCGTGCAAGAAGTTGCATGATGGCAGTGCTTTTGTGCAGTGCAAAGCAGTGGCGGCGTCAGAATTTTCCGGTGGGGGACTGAGGAAAAGAAATGTTTGGGCTTCGCGAAGCGTGATGAACTGCACTCGAAATATTCGTGGTGTGGATTTTTTGGGGAGGAGGGCTGAAGAGGGCTTGACACATTTGGTGGAGGGTTCGACTCCTCCAGCCCCCTTCCCTTTTGGCGCCGCCACTGGTGCAAAGTCATGTGATCGTTTTGAAGAGGCGTTTAATACAGCACCGGAGCACGCAGCCAATTAGAGACGGCTGAATGTCGCGACTGGACTCAGCAAGCTTTTGACGAGGCGATACGGGAAAGTGGAGCAGGAAAATCACACGTACATGGCTAATTTGTGATTACACTTTCAAGTGTTTCTTGTCAGCCATTACACTTTCAAGTGCCCATCACAGTGGGCACGTTGCTGCTATCACGTCATCGTCTGGATCTGTGGTTCTCTTAATCTCCTAATCTTCTTAGTCCTAATCTCTTAACCATATGAACTTTTATATTGTTTTTTCGTACTTTCCGCCTCCTCACCGTCCAAAATGTGCTCACGGAAATCAATCAACTTGTACAAATTGATATCGGACAAAACTTGCGGAAATGTCCTTTGAGGCTGGCTCTGAGGCTAAATAACCCCAGAACTGTTGTACTCCGTGGTGTAGTGGTTAGCACACCCGCCTTACAAGCGGGAGGTCCGTGGTTCGAAACCCGGCGGAATAGAATTTCTTGGGGGAATTCTATAATCCTACAACCCCTGTCCATCCAGCAGTAAATGGGTACCAGATATCAGTCATGTGTTGTGCCATCCATTCTGGGGAGGTGGCTCTCTCTAATACGTCTTTCGTCCCTGTGGCGCCATAGCGTGTAGACGATCGGTTCTGCGGTGGTAGCGAGCTGCACGGGGCACACCTGTGTGTGTTCATAAGCTTCGGCTTCTTCCCGTGTATCAGCTGTCACTTATGCCTTTAATCTTTAACCCAGGGGCTTATGGATTTTTGGACTATGAACCACTGAAACCACTGACCACTGAAATTAACCACTTACTCGGTTTTATGTTACTCAAGGTAATCAGTCTTTGACATGTCTTGTATCCATACGTTGTGTGCGTTTTCCAACGCGTTACTACACGGCGAATATCTTGCCATATCTTCCTCGATATCTTTGATATCTTTCTTCTTTAGCTTCACCCTTTGTGGCTTTGGCAACAGTGGCGGCGCCAGGATGTATCGGATGGGGTCTGAAGGGCGCTAAGGAAGGAGATGCGGCGGCTTGGCGAAGCTTGAGAAACTACACTCAAAATCTTCGTGGTCAGGATTTTTAGGGGGGGGGGCTTGGCTCATTTTTGGAGAGGTTTCAGTCCTCCAAGCCCCTTAGCGCCACCACCGGCTTGCAATGTTGGCTAGCATTGTGCACGCTGCAACGTTCCAGACGAGCTCAATATCTCACGCATGGTGATTTTTGTTGACACACTGTTTGATGCCTGGATTTTTGCGGGTTTTTTTCTTGGGTGCAAAAAAGCAGTGGGCGTGCTGATGCTGTTTTGCGCCTGTCCACGCAGGAACTTCTGCATTGGACGAACTTTGCCCAACAGTTTCTTGTGTGTTTGTGTATGTGTATGTGTGTGTGTGTGCGTGCGGAGGTGTGTCGGTGTGGCGTTGCATCTGCAAGCTGGCAGGTGATTGCGCGTGCATGTTGCAGGCGTTAGTCGAATCACCCGCACACACACACACACACTCAAACACATACATACACACACACGCATACATATACACACACAGACAGGGAGGATCATGTGACGGGTGTGTGAACAATTCCCAGGCGGCCATTTCCTCCATTTCGGACGTCTCACCCAAAACTATCCGCCACTCCCCTCACCCGTTTCATGCTTACTTTTTGTGTTGATCCACATATAGCTATAGCCGTTGGAAGATTGGTATGGTGCACTCACTATACATCAGGGCTTCAAAACCGCGGTGCGAGCTAGCAGGTGCGAGTCTGGTTCCTCAGTGGTGCGAAGATTCCTATGAAATATCACAGAAAAGTCATTTTTGCCTATTTCCTGTACATTTAAAAAGCAAACTTTTGCTAACATTTTTTGAAGGTACTTCGAGGTGTACGAATGAATATTGAATCGAAAAAGTTTTGCTATTACGTCATTTGTGTGGTTATCTTTTTAATCATAGCTATCAAAAATCCGCGGATGGGGTGTGAGGGCCGCTGATTTGACATCATCTGTGTGTATATGGGCGTAGATCCTGGGGGTATGGGGTATATATACCCCCGACAAATTGGCTGGGGTAATGAATATGCACTTATTCCCCCCGATAATTCTGCTGAGTCCAGTTCATTGGGTATATATTGTCATCAAAATCAGCATATTGTCAAAAATGTAACAATACACGACAAGTGTGTGTGTGCGTATGCAATGGTATGTAATATACTTTTCATTGAGGTATGTGTGTTGTAATTGACTAGGCACGTAATGGTTGAGTGTCCCGTGCAACTTTGAACGAACTGAGCCGACAGCAATCCTCCCTACCCGATGCTCGACACATATCTACGTCCTTGAATGTGATATCTCCAGGCAACAGAAGAAGCATTCTTCCAGACCAGTGGTTACCAATCTTTTCTAGTTTGCGGCATCCTTGGCAAGCCTTTTAAAAGCTCCCGGCATCCTTGTTAGGAAATACATATTTAAAATCTCCGTTGTTTATATGATATATTTTTTAATTTCGACATTTTTAATCGGTGTAACAACTCCTTATACATAGATATGAAAATGTGCTTTGCACTGGTCCTGCTATTATAAAAAATGGTATTATAATACAAATATGCAATTAACCCCTTAGTTTTGGCGGCACCCCCAAAAGATCTCACGGAACCCCTTGGTGCCGCGGCACAAATGTTATAAATAACTGTTCCACAACGTTGTCATGTACAGGAGTGACTATTAAACTGGAATCATGTTTATATTATATTATTATTGAATATATATTTAGTCCATATTGTACACAGAACACCTGTGTGTATCGGTGTGTGTCGATGTGTGTGTGTGTGTGTGTGTCGGTATCTGTGTGTATGTGTGTGTGTATCAGTGTGTATATGTGTGTGTGTGGATCTGTGTGTATATGTATCTGTGTGTGTGTGTGTGTGTGTTGTTGTGTTGTATGTGTTGTCTTTATGTCTGTATATTTGAATGTATGGCTGAGGTCTGCGTATTCAATATGTATTTGGGTTAAGGTGTGTTTGTGTGCATGTCTGTTTTGTTATTGTGTCAGTGTTTGTGTATGTTTGTATGTGCGCGAGTGTGTGTGTGTGTGTGTATGTGAGCGCTTTTGAGACACTCTTGTGAAAAGCGCGATATAAATATATTAATGTAATTTAATGTAATGTGTGGGTGTGTTTTTGAGTGTTGTTTTCTGATGAATTTCCTTTGTGTTTTCTGCATGGCTTTGGTATATTATTGAACATTTTCCACTTCAATGTTCAACCATTTACCCTACCATGTGACTGTGGCACTGTACCACGCTCATTACTGTGTTTATTCTAATCCAGTGGTTCTCAACCATTTTTCTCTGATTCCCCACTGCTTAATGAGCCATATCTTCATTTTCCACAACGGCGCTGATAAATTCTATAAATTCAGTTGTTACATCAAAGTAAATATCAAGAGGTCATTGGAAACAAAAATATACGAATTTGAATTGATAAAAACACACATAGTTGTCCTGTTCTGTCCGACCTTTAGCTTCCCACTTGACAACTCTTCCATTCCCCACCAGTGGGGAATTCCCCATAGGTCTGTCTTAGACGGGGATCGGTCACTCGCGGTTCTTTAGCGCTGCCTAGGGGCTCCCTGGAGCTTTTTCAAAAATGCTTGAAAATCGAAAAAGATGGGAGAGGGAGATATATTTTTTGTTATATGGCTCATATAAAGCTTATATAAGGCTTAAAGGATTATATTAGACGTTTGATTTGATGAGGCTCCGGACATATTTTTTGGTCCAATATGGTTCAGTTTTTTTGTCCAATATGATTGTTTCAATATTTTGGGTTGCCGACCTGTATCCTGGTCTAAAACAATGCTAATTCATTGCGGTTTACCATAAGCGTGTAGTCAGTTGGTCTAGCCCTTGCCCAATCCGTTTTCGTCGAACTAACTAGCATCATTGTTTGCGTGTGCTTGCGGTTTGGGCGTGTTCGGTCCGAGAAATAGCTTGTTCAGTTCTTTGAATTATAAAACCGAGCCGTAGGAGTGTTTGTATGGTTGATTTTCCGGTGTTGTTATCGGGTTCGTGCGCGATGTATGGACAGAGCTGTCTGCGTATTGTATTCAATAGTATATTGCCTGGCGGCACCCAGGGGGCAGGGGAATTGGGGTTTGAAGCCGCCCATAAATGTGCCCTCCCTGAGCTCCCCCCCAAATCCTGACCTTGAACATTTCGAGTGTACTTCGTATTGCTTCGCGAAACCCCCTTGATTGTTGGACTCCGTGGTGTAGTGGTAGCACCTCCGCCTCACAAGCTGGAGGTCCGTGGTTCGAATCCCTTGCGGAGAATTTCTTTGGGTGAATTATATAATCCAACAGTCCGTATTCACCCAGCAGTAAATGGTACCAGATATCAGTAGTGGGTTGTGTCATGCATTCTGGGGAGGTGGCTCTCTCTAATACGTCTTTCGTCCTTGTGGCGCCATAGCGTGGATAGGGTCGGTTCTGCGGTGGCAGAGAGCTCTACGGGCACATATGTGTGTTCATAAGCTTCGGCTTCTTCCCGTTTAGCAGCTGTCACTCGAAGCCTTGAACCTTTAACCCGCATCTTTTTCGTCAGTCTGCCTCCCAGGCTCCACACAGGACAAATTCCTGGCGCCGCCACTGAATATATTCATCTATTTAGCGGGCTTTTCATTTTTCTCTAGCACTCAGATGCCACCATTTTGTAGGCGATCGATTCTGCTTCGTTTTCTCCATGCTCCTGTTGTTTGGTCGTCATTCAATCGTTTATCGTATTTGAAGACTAGCTAAAGGTTAAAGGCCTTAAGTGACAGCTGCTACACGGGAACAAGCCGAAGCTTATGAACACACTGGTGTGCCCCGTGCAGCTCGCTGCCACCGCAGAACCGACGCTCTCCACGCTATGACGCCACAAGGACGAAAGACGTATTAGAGAGGGTCACCTCCCCAGAATGCATGACACAACACATGACTGATATCTGGTACCATCATTTACTGCTGGCTGGACAGGGGCTGTTGAATGATAGAATTCGTCCAAAGAAATTCTCCTCCGCCGGGTGAACGGCATCTCTAATTGAACATCACCACAGAGGAAGATTGTAAAAATATAGCGCTATGCCGCTCAAATAGAAGTTTTATGGTATATTAGCATTTAAACCCGTCCGTCGTGCCGAACATATTCAATTCATAACAGAAAAATAATACAAATTAGTCAAAAACAAACTGTTATCCAATTGAGAAAGGTCTAAATTTGTATATTTTCTATTTGTATCTTGACCAAATGCTGTCCCGACAGACCGCACCGTGCTGCTGTGGCCGACGCGTCTGTTTGCCGACAGTCAGCCGCAGTACGGCCGCGTGGCCGTGCAGTGGGACCACGCCAGTCTGCTCAGCTGGTCGCCCGACAACCACGCGCTGCTCGTGTGCCGCCACAACGAGCGGCGACTGCAGGTGCTGCGACTCTGTCGCCGTCCGTCCGACGCACTGCTGGTGGCCGCCGCCGACGCCGGCACCGTCGATTTCGACAAGGTGATAGTCGATTTTGACAAGGTGTATCGTCGATTTTGACAAGGTGTATCGTCGATTTTCGACAGGCTTTATCTTCGATTTCCCTATGATATATTGTTGATTTCGACAAGATCTCGTCCATTTCGACAAGGTATATACCTGTTGATATCGTCGATTTTGACAAGGTGATAGTCGATTTTGACAAGGTATATCGTCGATTTTTGACAAGGTATATCGTCGATTTTGACAAGGTATATCGTCGATTTTGACAAGGTGTATCGTCGATTTTCGACAGGCTTTATCGTCGATTTCCACATGGTATATTGTTGATTTCGAAAAGATCTCGTCCATTTCGGCAAGGTATATACCTGTTGATTCCCACAGATAGATATTGTCGGTTCCGACAAGATATTGTCAATTCCGACAAGATATTGTCAATTCCGACAAGATATGGTTGATTTCGACCAGCCAACATTGTTGTCGTTGATGTATCGCCCATTTTAACTGGGTGCGACCTCAAGTGTCAAAAAACATGGTGTTGTCAAAAAACATGGGGGTATGGGGTGTACCTCATAAACCCCTCGACAAATAGGCTGGGGGTATGAATATGCAATGATACCCTGCGATAATTCTGCTGAGTTCAGTTCATCGGGGTATATTATAGAAATCACCGAGGGTCCCATGCAATGGGGCCAACTGAGTCAACTTTGAACACGTGACCAAGCATGGCGAAGAAAATACTGTTTGGCGAGGGCGGGTACATGAGTTGGCGGCAATACCGGTTAGGTTTGAAAGCCACTGGCTGTTGTGTTTGTACCTGACATTTCCACGAAATACAAACTTGATGCATTCGAATATAGAATCAGATACGCGCGGCAAAATGGCGTCATTTCGATTGTGTACGTGCGTACACGTGTTGCAGTAATGCAGTATGCAAGATTGCAATATTGCTATGTTGCACTATTATCAGATCGCAGTATATCTGTGACGCAGCAAATGCGCCGGCGATTCAAAAAATGCAGCTGAATATTCGACGGCAAAGGAAGTATTGAATATTAAAAAGGATATTGTATAGTAGTAAATATATATTGTTGTTGACGATACTGTATGTATGTACGTATGCAGGGGTGTAGATTTGTGTCGAGGCTCGGGGGGGGGGGATGACAGTCATCATGCATTAGTGTTCAAAGTTGACTCAGTTGGCCAATTGCATGAGACCCTCAATTATTTTCGTCCTATTCAATTACAGCACACATACCTCAATGAAAAGTATATTGCGTAAAGTATATTTTTTCACATATTTATAATGTATTACATTTTTTACGTGTTGTTATTTTTGCTCTGCTGATTTTTATCACAATATACCCAATGAACTGAACTCAGCAAAATTCTCGGGTGGGGGGTGTACAATTGTATATTCATACCCCCAGCCAATTTGTCGGGGGGTGTATATACCCGCTATACACCCCAGCATATATGCTCTTTTATGTATGTACGCATGCATTTACAGTATGAGCTAAATTTCACATTACAACGTTCGTTTATTCCACACTCGTCAGGTGTTCACTGCCTGAGTCAATTGTGTGTGTGCGTCCAGGATTGCATGCTATCTGCAATACACCACAATGTTGCAAGATCAATCAGATTTGTTGACGCGACAAGCGTTCATTTAGCATTTTTTCACGCACTTGAATAGGGATGTGTGTGTGTGTGTTGCCACTGTCTGCGTTGGAGGATTTTATGGGTTCGTTTTATTCCGTTCGTGCCTATTTCATTTTTTTTTGGCGACATTCGTGGCTGTTTTCCATTCTACACTCTTCGGCTATTCGCTGGTGATCGGCCGGATTTGGCCGGAATTGGTGAATTTGCACTTTCGTCTCGACGTGCGGGTGGGGCTGATGATTCTAATGAGATGGTGGTCGCTATGCAAACAAATGAAAAACAAAAAACCAACTTGTTTAATGCTTTAAATTATAGAAGAAACTACGTCGATACATTTATCATATATCATTTTACATATATCCGGATCCGGCCCGCGGGCCGACCCCTGGTTTAGGTCCTCGGGAGTATGGGAAGGGGGTAAATATACCCCCGGTAAATTGGCTGAGGATAAGAGTATGCAATTATACCCGCCGATAATTCTGCTGAGTTCAGTTTGTTGAGTATATTGTTATCAAAATCGGCATAGCAAATAAGTAACAATACACGACAAATGTGTGTGCTATATGCAATTATATGGAACTAGTGACAAATTGCGTGCGTCTTGTAACCTCGTTGTCAATTATGCTGTGTGTGCGTTCTTATACAGTCTAACAACATAGATTTTACTTTGATTTACGCGTACAGAATACACCTTCAAATGCACACACACGCACACAGACACACACACAAACATACGCACACACACATGGACTATCACACACACACATAATGCAGCATAATGCAAGCGTCATAATGCAAGCGTCCGTTTCTACTCATTCCATTCTGATGTGTGTGTGTGTATGTGTGTCACTCTTGCATATGATGTTTAGAATCAATGTGAAAAACAAACACACAGATACAATATCATTTACGAATAGTGAGAATGTGTTTGCACGTGTATGAGTATGTGTGTGTGTGTGTGTGTGTGTGCATGTGCTTGTATGTGTGAGTGTGTGTGCGTGTGCTTGTATGTGTATGTGTGTGTGCTTGTATGTGTATATCAGTGTGTGTGTGCGTGCGTGTGCCTGTATGTGCATGTGAGTGTGTGTGTATGTGAGTGTGTGTGTGTGTGCATGTGAGTGTGTGTCTATGAACAGTTTGCAGAAATGATGCGTTGGTACTATTGCAGGGAAGTTTCTAGCAATCGCTCAACTGAATAACAATAGTGTATAGAATAAAAGCGAAAAACAAGCACTGATAGAAAAATCAATGTTAATTACAATTACAATATTGGTAAGCTACACATACACGCTCGAAAAACGCGTCTCGAACACGCACACACACACGACGATGTAATTAAACGCTCAATTTTGCTACACACTCTGCACGCCACTGTGCATTTGCAAACGCTCGCTGTTAGTCACGCCGCTCACGACCAACTGAGTCAACTTTGAACACTAACAGGCCCGAGCTTTGAAACAAATCGGATCTAGTACAATATTGCCCTATGAACATATTTGCCACAAACGCTTGTATACTCCCATACTCTGCAATATGACAATATGTTCACCTCGGCCAGTGTAGTGTCAAAGGCGTACCAAGTGCGGTGAGTGCGACTGCGGTTTGTGGCCAATATGTTCACTTTTCACCATAGCATAATGTCAGTGGTTTTCAACACAAGACACGAGATTATACACAACAGGTAGCTAGCACCTTACATACTGTGCGGTTATTGGCTAGGTTCAGTAATCAAACTTGACTTAACCTGACCTGACCTAACCTAGCCAATAACCGCACAGTATGTTAGGTGCTAGCTACTTGTTGTATAAAAACTCGTGCGTTGCGTTAAAAACCACTGAAATTTCGCTATGGTGAAAAGTGAACATATTGGCCACAAACCGCAGTCGCACTCACCGCACTTGGTACGCCTTTGACACTACACTGGCCGAGGTGAACATATTGCCCTATTGCAGAGTATGGGAGTACTCTGGCATTTGTGGCTAATATGTGCATAGGCCAATATTGTAGTACTCCCCACAAATCTACGCCTTTGGTTGGCGAAATTGTCGGAGAGACGGATTGCAGCGTGCATAGAGAGGTGGCTGCGTTGGCAGCTAGTAAATGTCGTGTCGGAATGTCAGTGCAACTCAGCCACAAAAAACACAACTGCTGGTAATCTTGCATTTTTACTGTCTTGCAATCTGCTGGCAATCTTGCAATCTGCTGGCAATCTTGCGTTCATCACCTGGCCTTTTCGACTTGCCACATAGAATTACCTCGCCGATGACTGGATTTTCCCCACGTGATGTTGCCAGCAAATTCTTGCAGCAATCTTGGATTGCATGCAATGCGTTGCGAGTTATTGCTACGAGCTTGCAGACTTGCTCATCGACATTGCTAGCAAGGCAGTGGCGGCGCCAGGGGGGAGGTCTGAGCCCCCCAAATATGTCAAGTCCCTCCCTAAGCACACCCACCCCCCCCAATAATTCTCATGTTTCGCAGGGTGGCCATGTGCTCGCTTTGGGGACTGTTAGGGGTTGTTTTTTGTTGTTGTAAAATGCTTCAAATATACGGTTAGGCTCGCATGGTTAGGGTGGTTAAATCATTATGTTCCCTCTGCCATTGTATAATGGTTTGGTCCGTGCCGTTGAAAAACAGAGACTTAGCCCCCCCCCCCCCTCTCGCCTCCCCCTCCCCCAGCGGAAAAATCCTGGCGCCGCCGCTGTAGCAAGAGGAATGTTGCAGGGGAAAAGAATGTGGCATTTTCACAGTGACAGCATGTGTTGGTTCTAAAGCAGTCAGTTCTCGCACCCCCTGGATTATTCATAGTTTTATACGAAAATATAAAAATACAAACGGCGTAATAACAACACTTTTTATTCAATATTCATTCGTAGAACTCCTTTAAGAGGATTAAGCAAAACTACGTTTCCATGATAAATATAGTGTATAGATTAGACATAGAATTTCTTTTAAAAAAAAAGTTGACAGCAATCCTTGCACCCCTAGGAACCAAGCTCGCATCCCCGGTTAAGAAACCCTGTTCTTATGTGTAAAATGACTCTGTTAAGGCAGCGGCATTTCGAAAGGCAGAAATTTGTCGGAAAGTTCTGTGTCTACATTATTGACGGACAAATATCCGTTTGTTGGTTATCAGCTGGAAATGATGTTTGATTTCAATAATGATTTCATATTTCACCTTGCCACTTTGTCTAATCAATGTATCAACGATTAAGTGTCTTCGAATTTGTGGGCGATTTTCGGATTATCGAGTGGAACCTCTCATACTGCACGTGGTTTTTGCAATTTTGGCTTCATATGGGAGGCGAATTATGATAGCAGGTAAGCCACGGTAATCGCAGCGAGTGACAAAAGCGTTGTTCGAGGAATGATTTTACAGGATAAGTGTTAATCCGCTTATTGTTGAGTTGATCTCTTAAGTGAGAATCGGTTATGTTCACAAGTCGTCGCGTACTTTGTGTGTGTGTGTGTGTGTGTGTGTGTCGCGCTAATATACAGCTCTTTTGACAAGTGGTCTATTGGGAAATGTACGCCCATTTGGTAAGTACAGGAGTCGCCAAAAATTAGCACGCACCAGTGTTTATATCACACAATTACATGTAAATTGGTCATAAATTGGAAGGTCCTTACTTTCAACATCACCAGCTAACTATACATATGTTCGCATGACTGACAGCGAACCCAATCAATGACTTCTTCCAGGATAGTTCAATTCTCAGGTGAAATATTGTTTGAGCATCATTAGAGGTTGGTTTGTGTTTCGTGAAAATCGCCCTCCGTTGTGCAAGCTATCAAACATTTGATATCTGCTTTTCCAGCTATGGATAGTAAGAAATTATCAATTAATTAAATCAAAATGTAATCAATTTTCAAGGAAATTTTCCTGTGTCACTTTCATGCTGTCAATACAAAATTGTGTTTTGCGTACACATTTCTGGTGACTACTGTAGGTGGCGTTTCATTCAGATTCCAGCCACTGTTTGTCAATAAACATATCTTGCAACAGCACACCATGACTTCCTGACTTTAAGACATCGGCATCATGCTAGATGCTGGACCGGTCTTTTGACGCTCTGTCAAAGCCAGCCGTCCTCCGGTTCTTGTCCAGCGAGATTACAGGTGTGCCAGGGGTCGATGAACTGATTATCTGGCACACCTTAGAGCGATAGACTCGTGAATCGCTCACTCACTGTTCAAACTATTACAAGCCTCTGTGTGTGTGTGTGTGTGTGTGTCAATGTGTCTATTTGTGCGCCAGTAGATGTTAACGGATCTTGGGTTGATCATAGCGTGTACACCGTTATACACACACACACGCACACACACACACACACAAATGCTCACGTACACACAGACACTCCCATCTATATATCTGTAAGCATATTGAACTAGAATATTTAGGAATCAAGACTTGAAATAAGACTTTGATGGGCGTAGTCAAGTATTTTCTCTCCTGAACTCATTTCTAATCCGCTGCACTGAGCTCTAAACAGCAAAAACGCTTCTGAGCAAATTTAGAGGCATATATTCTCTCACTGCTATTTTCCATATGACTTTGAATTGATACCACACTCAAGGGGCGAATGTGTACAATGTCCCTGAACAATGAACTTTGTATCGTCTATTACAGGGGTTCGCAGCCTTTTTTCTCGATGTCCCATCTCTTAGTGAGCAATCTGCCCGTGTATCACAGCAGCCACGGTCTTTGTTTGAGCTCGGTTTAGGGTTGAGTTTGTTTAATTGCGTTTTGTGTCTCTATACTCTCTATAATATAGAGTCTATATCGATTGTCTAAATAGCTGTGAATTGAGCGCATTGTCAAGCGGATTAAGTCACTAGTTTTCCGCTTGACCATATCTGTCAATCTCCACAGACAATGGACGACACCGGTTCGCAGTATTTTTATGATCGACTACCACTTGTAGGTCCATACAGTCGCCGTGTACCACCTGGTTCCAGAAACACTCAGTTCGATCATATATAACCTTGTATACATAATCGTACAAGTAGAACACACAAATCAACTGAAATAAACAACTCAATGCGAGGACTGTATCTGCTTCTTCTCCACCAGCTGGTCAATGAGGGATATTACTTTGCTCACAACACATCGGAAATCATGCCTTGGTGTCATTGTTCATGCCTGCGAAATTGTTCGCGTACCACCCGAAAGATCTTCACCTACCACCAGGTGTACGCGTACCACAAGTTTGGGAACCACTGCGTCAGTGGGGTGATCCTGAACGATGCAATTGCTGTGCGTGCGTTGTTAGATGGTGGACGAGAACGTGGTTAGCTGCGGCATAGCCTCCAGCGGTCGTTTCATCATGGTGGCCTACAGTGGCGGAGAGGTGCGTGTATTGCAGTTGACGGGTGAGGTGCTGGCGTCGGTCAACACCAACCACGGCTCGCTGTACCACGCCGTCATCTCGCCGTGCTCACGCTTCATTCTCACCGCCGGTCAGCACAATTGCAGACAACTTTCCACAAGAATTATTTATATTAGCGGTCCGTCGCCTGCTTATTCTGATTCCACATTTGTTTAGGTTTTAACTGTTTCGTTTTCCACACAACAGCGCTGAGGAATACACTAACTTTATTTGTTCTAGCAGATTAGATGTGAGAAAGTCACACTAGAAACGAGAATAGTCGAATCTGGATTGATAAAAACACACACAAATTTGTCTTTCTGTCCAACCTTTAATTCTCTACTTGTCCACTCCTCCATTCTGCAACAGTGGGGAATTGCCCACAGGCTGCGGACCACTGATCTAAATTGTGAATTTTAACAAAAGCAAACGACATCTTAACGTTGAACTGAACACCTTGTCGCATTTGAGTTATATTTGGCTATTTATTTATTGAGTTTAATTTCAATTTATGTTTTTGCAATAGGTTTTTCCCGTTTTTCTCGATAGCCTATTTAATGTATATGTTAATGGTTTGTATTCATATGTATTGCATGCCTTAGTAGTTGTTGTTTATTGTAAAAGCGATTTGTTCACGTCCATATTTGAAACTTGATTATCATCATATGAACTCTATAAGATGCCTGTTGACTCAACTTTGATGTAGTGAATACTGTTTGGAAAACACGTTTTACCAATTGTATTCGAACATATACAGTGTAGCCCGGATATAAGAGACAGTTGTCGGGAGTGGAGAAAAAATCTCTTATATCCGGGGGGGAAAATGACACGTAAAGTATAGAAGACGGGCCCGAAGAAATACTCCCTTATAACCGGGGTTGGCTTGTGTTCGGTTTACACTGTTCTTGTTTTTGCGTTACGATTCGCTAGGATTCACGCCGGACGCGCGCGTCTGGGAGGTGCGTTTCGCCAAGGGCGGCACATTTGAGCGCATGCAGCGTGTCTTTGAGCTGAGCGGCCACACTTCGGGTATCGTTTGCACTTGTGCGTCGCCCGACAGTCGCCGCATGTTGACTGTCAGCAAGGACCGGCACTGGAACCTCTACAATACCGACAGTTAGTGCCGCTATATAGCCAGGAGCCGTTGAAGGTTAAAGGTTAAAGGCCTCAAGTGACAGCTGCTACACGGGAAGAAGCCGAAGCTTATGAAAACACACACACACAAGTGTGCTCCGTACTGCTCGCTACCACCACAGAACCGATCCTCTCCACGCTATGGCGCCACAAGGACGAAAGACGTATTAGAGAGGGCCCCAGAATGCATGGCACAACACATGACTGATATCTGGTACCATCATTTGCTGCTGGGTGGACAGGGGCTGTTGGATTATATAATACGCCCAAGAAATTCTGCTCCGCGGGGTTCCGAACCAGGGACCTCTCGCGTGTGAGGCGGGTGTGCTACCACTACACCACGGAGTCCACGTTGCCACCGCTGATGGCTAGCGCAGCGGTGAAAAGTTTTTATTTGGCTTTTGAAGAGTACTATCCCCTTGAAAGTATTAATGAATGTTTTTTTGTAGCTGATTAAATGAAAAATAGTGAATTAGCAGTGAAGGTAAATAGTAAATATATATATAAATGGTTTTCTAATAAATAAATATAACTGAATACTTTTTTTTCATACGCCTTCGGTTTGCATATCGGCTGGAGTTTGGAGTGTAAGTAAAGCCTCGCAATTTTGTGATTATTTGTCTGTTGAGAAGTTTCGTACAGCTTAAACATTAATTTAAACCTAATTAAGCCAAATAGGTTTCATTTAGATATTCATTTTCAATACGTAAACATATCATTACATATGCGTAAGCATATAATTGCACACAACATAATCATTCCTATACACAAACTCATATACGTTTAAAAAAAATATAACAATACTTGGAGAGACTAACTCCCCCTCCTAAGCCCCCCTAAAAGCTTGACCTAGAACATTTCGAGTGTAGTTCCTCATATTTCGCCAAGCCCCCGAATCTTTTTCCTTAGCCCCCCACCCCCACCCCCCGGCCTCTCTCAGCCCACCCACCGTTAAAGTCCTGGCGCCGGCACTGATGTGTGTCTGTGTGTGTGTATGTGTATGTGAGGGCAGTTGAATATCAAGCCGGTCAGAGTCCGGATAGGTTGTGTGGCGGGCGCTATTGTGAAGCGACCGAATCGCTGGATTGCGATGCCGCAGTTTGCGCGGCCCTCTCGCCTGACGTCACCACAGTGGTCATTGCCGCAGGGCATGTGGTCAAGGTGTTTGACGCCTCGGGCGATGGCCACCTGATTGCCACTATTGACTCGCTGTTCACAGGTGAGTGCGAGTATGGCAGTTCTAAGCGAAGATTTCACATAAGGGGCCACGCACTAGTTTTTGCCCGTACCGAGGGCCAAATTATCGTTTTTTACTTCAAAAGGAATTTGTCCGTTTTTCACAAATGGTTGCCGAGTACACAGTAATTGTTTACACGCACATGACTAAAAGACAGAACGTCAAACTACTAATCACAATTCAAAGACTTCTCTGATCACAATTCAACTGTGCGGCAACTGAAGTTTTGACATCTTGGTTAATTTTATCTTATGGCGGGCTTGCATTGAATGTTCTGGCGGGCCGTAGTTTGCTGTCTGCTGAAGTACGGTGTTTGCGTGTGGTAATATAGAGAGCGTCAGACGGGTCTTGTTTGATTCGGCCAGCGAGCAAATGTTATGTGCGAGCGGAAGACATGTGTACGTGCTACATAATGTGCCTGGATGGCGGGTCACCGCACAGGTGAGATCTTTTCAACCGCGTCTCGTCGAAATGATGGCTTCGTGAGGTGTACAAAAAGGGTAGATCAGCGGTTCTCAACCTTTTCCGGTGTTCGCTTCGTTTTCCAAATAAGCAGTCAGTCAGTTCTGGCATCCCATCCCTGCGTTCTTGATAGCTATATGTTGAAAAAGATCAAAATACAAACGACGTAATCACAAAACCTTTTTATTCAATATTTATTCATACAGTTCAAAGTGCCTTTAAGTTTCTTCCAGGAATAATATAAGGCAAAGCAAGAAACATACATTTTCACAGGAATCCTCGCTTCCCTAAGGAACCAGCCTGGCAACCCCTAGGGGATGCCAACACCCGTTTTAAGAGTCCCTGGCCTATCTAGGCGTGCGGAAGGTGATGTTGTGGTTATGATCGTTCCTGACCAGGTTGTTCATCCGATAAATCCTTCATCGTTAGCATCATAACGTGAGAGGTTTTGGGTGAGACTTGTTTGTTGTTTGTTGGTGTGTATTTGGTTGCACTTGGTGCTGATCTTCTAGCGATAGGATTCCACAAGTCTTGAAAACCCTGAAATATCTCCTCAATGACTATTACTTGGGCGTTTGCGTTTTGTTGAGTGTCGTATTTTCCCTTATATATCAGACCCTTGTATATAACACATCCCAATGTTTAGGCGAAATTATTGAAAATCATTTTTCAGTAATGAAAAATAACTTTATTTATCATAGAAAACATTAAATTCCTGCTCACTGGTCAGCTACAAATGAATTTTGAATTATATATGAGCTTCCACTGAACGTTTCACCAGATATCATTACATACCGGCGCTGAAAGAATCGCTGTCATGTATAAGAGACAAAAAAGATCTAACGGAAAAATATAATATCGGTCGATAACATACGCACGGGAGTTTTGTGTTTGCGACGCACAGGAGCTGCGAAGGAAGTTGGTTGGCTGCAAGAACGCGTCGTTGAAGGAGCGGCTGGTTGCTCAGCTGAGAAAACTCGAGACCACATTGTCCAAGTTTGACACTTGACAAATTGGCCAGCAGTTCGCTACCAATATTTCGTTGGCTGAATGTTTTTCATCGGCTTGTTCCAACATGTTTCGTTTAGTTTTTTTTCTATGTGTGTGTGTGTGTTTATTCATGTTTTTGGTCTCATTATGTTTGTTTCGTGTGTGTTGTTTATTGGCGTCAGTACGATTTCGGGGACAATATGATATCCAAAGCAGGTGTTATATCTGTAAATGGTGATATGAAACTATGTCGTTTGCTAGTGCATGGGCTTAACTGTTGAAAAACAGATTCTTTATCTTCTTTGTTTGTCTTTTTGAGAAATTGGTTTTGTTATTGGCATTTAATACGGTTCAGACACATGGCGTTTCCTGTGGCATTACATTTTTTATATCATGATACGTTCTATGTAATATACAGCTACAATCAATATTTGGTTTTGGTTCAATTTCACTGCTTAGAAAATCATCGCACACAGTGCTTCAAATAGCCGATTGGCTATTTTTGCCAATCCTATGTATATTTAACCTTTATTCATAATTCGAGTGAAATGCAACTATCTCCAAGTGAAACCGTCGACAATTATTCAGAAGCAATACAGACCAAAATCAACATCATTTCGCCGCGTAAATGAGCACAAATATATGAGCACAAAGACAGTTGGTTATGTAGCCATCAACATCAGCTCTAGGTCGTTTCAGAGAAGTTTGATTGTTGTTTCTCTACTGAAACCAGGGTGTATAAAGCCAGTGTACAAATCACTGAGAACGCAATATTATGTGCGGACGTTGAGGACACACAATATTTTCAAGATTCATTTGCTCAAAAGTTACTTATTTATTCTCTTAAGATAAAAAAATTACTCTCAACCGAATTATCAGCAGATTGAATTATGAGCTGAATTGTTATAGAAATGCTTAAAGAACCCAAAAAGCGAGTTTGTAATTTAGACGCAATTAACGTAGCTCGGGTGAATTTTTAGCACTGAGATTAAAAAAACTCGCCTTTGGACTGTTCAGGGATTTATATAAAACCTTTCCGCAGTATCAGCTGATAATTCGTTTGGAAGTTATGTTTTGAATTTCAGGAGATCGCTGTTTTGAGGTTGTGTCCCTTAATATCAGTCAAGATTACCGCACATCAACAAAGACCACCACCACTATATGTTTTATGCGAGCACACGGTTGGTTCATGCTTATTCAACATTGAAATATCCATCGCTTTCTCCAACCAATTGGCCTGGCAGGTTCAATGTGTATGTGTGAGAGTGTATGTGTGTGTGTGTGTGTAAAGTTAGTTCCTGTCGAATGTCAAAATGGCTCGCATTCAAAATCACGCACCAGTCGAGGTTTCACTGTCGTCTTCGGAGCTGACATCATGATGTTGAGTGAGCTGACGGGGAAGACAAGGTCGAACTGGTCGTTCTCGATCAAGTTCCTGAAAACATCAGGCATGGCTTGTAATGCGAACCATTCACATGTCGTTGATTTTTTCCGCTCACCAGAAGGTACGTTTGGTCTCGCTTCAGTCGTGGCGCTCTTTAGTTAGGTCGTTAGTTAGGAAAGAGGAAGAGAGTCGGGACCAAACGTACCTGCGGTGAAATATCCCTAGCTCCTTGCTCAGAGCCGTAGCAACCGCCCCCGTACCCCCCGGCCGGGGGGCTCCGAATGTTGAGGGGCCCCGTTGCTTCACGTTTGATATTATAATTTATCATATTAATTATGTATAGCCTTTACCTTTTTGCTAAAATGTTTTCACCTGAGCTTGTATTATGTGATTATGTCTAATAAATAAATTCATTCTTTGGTGCTATATTTATAATGGGGGCCCCATAATTCCTCGCAACGGCTCTGTCCTTGCTTCCCACTATGAGATGGCCACAACAATGACGGTTATAGCTAATATCTTGAATAAGGCCGATTTTATAGGAGTATTCCATTTGTTATATCCAGTTTTATGCGCCTTATAACGTGTTTTATATAGCGAAAAAGATATACAGTTTACTGAAACTACGTGTTATACTCTGATACGCCATATGATGCGAAATTTACATGTACCTCCCTCGCGCGCCTGTCTGTAATTATACTTCAGTTGTTTTGTATAATTTTCCTTTTTTTGTTGGAAATGTCGCTTCTTGGCGAAGCATCGAACACTTGATGACAGTGTTCGAACCCTCTTTGTCCTTCTCTAATTCCATCAGAGTGGCGGCACCAGTATTTTTCCGGTGGGGGGCTAAGAAAAATGACTTGGCGAGGGCTTGGCGAAACATGAAGAACTACACTCGCAATGTCAGGAGGGCTTGGCACATTTTTTGGCGGGCTTCATTCCCACCAAGCCCCCAAACCTTGGCTCTGCCACTGCCCGTCACCCGATCAACAATCGATTCGAATTCGTACCTGTGATTGTGGCGGGTTGGCGATTTTCTCGTGCAGTAGCGAGCACACGGAGCTGTTGAGTGTCTCATCAGTCACCAGTCGCTGCTCGTGAGTCACTGTTGACTCATGAGGCAAAAGCATGGCCGGCGCACGAAACATGTAGCTGAACGGATAGAAGAGCATGTTGAGCACGCTAGGACCGTACAGATCGGCGTAGCGATACACCTGACACACACACACGCATACACATGCACACATACATACATACACACACATACAAACGGGTTAGTAAATGTAAGAACCGACAATATGTTCCATTTTCCATTTTTTCACCAGAAACCATATTTAATAACATTTAATATTGGTTTAATAAAGTTACATTGTAATATTTTTTTATTGTTTGCTCATTTACAACATAGAGATACTTGATTTTATTTTGTTTTTGGAAGGATATTATTTACCAAAATTATTGAGTTTATTCATAAGGCTCTATCATTATTGCTACTTGCTGTATGTTTTTATTGATTTACGTGGCAAATGTATTACTGAACTAAACTGCAATTAAAAATTCATTGTATGGTATTTGAGCTCGCTTATCGGCTCGCTCGCTATTGGTGTTTAACCCAACTGACCTGTGCGGCGAAGAAGGTTTGCCGGGAGCCGCTGCGAAACACACTGCCCAGCAGGCCGTAGCTCATGTCCATCTCGTGTGTCACTGATCTTATCGACTGGCGGATGTCACGTATATCGGGCTTCTCAGTGTTGGACGAGTCCAGGTCTCTGCAATGTTTGGCACAGTGCAATTTTTCTTAACCTGTCTTCGATCGAACCGCAGGGGTTCGGTCAGGAGTCAGTTTCAGGGGTTCGGCGGTTTGTTTCACCCACTCGCGTATGATTCGTGACGTCAAGCTCTGCTTGGTCATCATTGGATGCAGTTAATAATCACACGCCACATCGCTTGGTCTTGATATCTGTGCTGCAAGCAACTCGGTCCACTCAGTAGTAGCCTACTTGTGTCACTGTCTTGATCGTACGTGGCTTATGATTTTTCTTAAAATACTTCAAGCACGAAGGGCTCGATTAACACGAATGCATATACGCAACTTGTAGGATTCAGGTCATCCAATAAGATTGAGAACCACTGGCATAATGGCATAACAGAGTTCAATGAGGAGTCGGAGTACACGAAGAAGGGGTAAATGTCTGCTTTCTTAACGTTTTTCTTGCACCAATTTCTTCTCTAATTTTGTTTGCTTACATCGCCAAGTCACGACGTCCCAATTTGACGCAGTAAGTGCCTGCACTAACGCAACCTCAACCACTAGTCCGGAGGTCTAGAGGGTGATAAATGGTTAAATGCCTAAGTGACAGCTGCTACACGGGAAGAAGCCGAAGCTTATGAACACACACAGGTGTGTCCAGTGCAGCTCGCTGCCACCGCAGAACCGACCCTCTCCACGCTATGGCGTCACAAGGACGTAAGACGTATTAGAGAGGGCCACCTCCCCAGAATTCATGACACAACACATGACTGATATCTGGTACCATTTACTGCTGGGTGGACAGGGGCTGTTGGATTATAGAATTCGCCCGATGAAGTTTTGCTCCGCCGGGATTCGAACCACGGTCCTCCCGCTTGTGAGGCGAGTGTGCTAACCACTACACCACGGAGTCCACGAACTTGCCTGAACTTATGACCGATTCACCGATTGTGAACGGTGAATTGCAAAATCTGGTGGAAGAATCGAATGTGTATAGATGGCATTCATTGATACATGCAGCATTTCAAGCTTGCTCTACCAGCAGAACCAGGAATGAGATTTATGTTCGGTGTGTCGAAAGCAGTGGCGGCATCAGGATTCTTCCAGTAGGGAGGCAAAGGAAACAGATGCGGGGGCTTGGCAAAACATAATGAACTACACTCGAAATGTTCATGGTCAGGATTTTTGGGCGGATTCAAATCCCCCCTCTTGGCGCCACCACTGGTCGGAGGGTCGTCGGTAAATAATCACCAATTCGCTAATATAAATGAATCAGTCATATCCATTACCAAAAGACTTCATTAGAGTGACCTTTAATTAGAGGTGTCGTCCAAATAGATGTTTTACGGTAACTAGTGGAAGAAGAACAAATGTGACGAGTTAGTTTCCAATGGTTAGCATACACTGACTTGTAGAGAGAGCTGAGTTGTATGTCGAGCAGTTGAAGTTGCTCGAACAACTGGCATCGCTGCGTCCACACGCTCAACTCGTGTCGCAGCTCGGGAACGATCAGGTAGGTGCGCCAGCCGACCGTCTTCTTCGAGCGCAGAATGTCGCCGAATATGTGGTCGCCAAAGTAGAGCACATCGCGGCCCGTCGCCTTCACCAGCTTGGAGAAGACCTCGCACGAGCCTAGAATGCAAGCGCCAAGTTGAGCAAGGTTTTGTTTTTTGTTTTCGTTTTGTGAATTTTCTGTGTGTGTGTCGGTTTTGTATTTCCCGCCATTCTCATGCGCTTGGACATTCTCTCATCCCGCTTCTGGTAAGCATATATGTGTACCCTGGATATAAGGGACATGTCGGGAGTGGAGTAAAAGTCTCTTATGTCCAGGGTTCTCTTATCGGGGAAAAATGACACGTAAAGTATAGAAGACGGTTCCGAATAAATACTATCTTATATCTGGGGTTCACTTATATCTGGGGTACACTACAGCCATCTGGGGTATCAGTACAGCCAGATTCATGAGCGACAAAAGTATAAAACTACCCTATCTTTCATTTCTTGGGATTCATTGTATTATCAGTGTTAATCTAAATACGATTTATTCAATTACTCAATTGATTTCAGTCAGTGGCGGCGCCAGGATTTTTCCAGTGGGGGGCTGAGGGGGGCTAGGGAAAAGATACCGGGTTTGGCGAAACATGAGGAACTACACTATAAATGTTCATGATGAGGCTTTTTGGAGGAGCTCAGGGGAACCTGGCACATTTGGATGGAGGTTCAGCCCCTCTTAGCCCCCCTTGGTACCGCCACTGTTTGTAGTTATATCGGCGAATTCTGTGGATTGACACTTTGTTTTAACAGCAACTGGGCACAGTGCAGAAAGACAGCAATGTCCCTCATTGACCAGCTGGTGGAGAAGAAGCAGATACAGTCCTAGCATTGAGTTGTTTTTTTCAGTTGGCTTATATGTTCTACTTAGACAATTACACAAATAAGGCAAATGAATTGCTCTGGAAACAGGTGGTACGCGGCGACTGTACGGTACCTCCAAGTGGCACTCGATCACAAAAGGGTTGGGAACCACTGGACTAGAATGTTGTCACCTCCAGAATAGATGTGTCCCGTCTCCAGGTCGCCCATGTGATTGCCCACTTTCAGTGTGCCGGTTCTCTCGTCGATTCGACGCAGCACGGTACCGTCCGAGAAAAACATGGGCTTCTTGGCGTTGACCAGTATATAGTTGAAGTAGGTTCGCCAATTGCGTATCTGGAACAAGTACAGACAGTGTAGAGTGACCATACGCCTTCCTTTCCCGGGACATGTCCTGGTTTTTTGGGGCTGTCCGGCCTGTTCAGGGTCTTTATGTAAACTCCCTCAGATGATCGGGGCTTCCAACATTTGACCTAAAATGTCAATTGAAGCGTTTGGCCTATGAAAAATATTTCAATAGTAAAGGTCAATTTTTGCACTTCACGCGTGCACAAAATTGTCCTCTTTTTAGAGATTCGGAAATAGGGTCACTCTAAAACGGTGTGATGATCAAGCTTATGTCGAGATATCCTCTCTTGCCTGTGTTGGATTGGATTCTATCAACAGGAAAGTTAACCTTCGTCTAGCAGGTCTTGAAGAATTACAGGGAAATACGGAATATTTGAGTTAAATCATCTATTAACGGGTAACTTACTGTAGCGCGTTCAATTGCCTGTCCACATCGGATTCCAATTCCTCTGTTTCTCTTTGCGCAAGCGATATAGAGCTTAGTCTTACTGTTTGAATGTTGTCTGTTGTCTTGGCTTGCTTTAGCAACGTGGGATGTCATCTGTTATCGTGCCCATTTTTGTGGACGTTGTGCTGCAGCCGCGCTACTCACGCCGGGAAAGTCGAAGAGGAATGTCATGATGGTGTCGGTGAACCAGAACTCGGAGTTGGTCAACAAGAACGTGCTGAATTTGTTGGTCGCCAGTCTGTCGAGCAGCATCGGCAGGTGAATGTCTCGATTGACGTACTTCTCCAGATCAGCGGCTATTATCTTCTTCAGGTCTCCCTGATGTACGTCCCAGTTTGTGATTTGCATGTAAGACAACCAAAGACAACGTTCAAATTAAGTAAGACAAATGTTACTATTTACTGCTCTCAGAGCCGAAGCAACGTCTTATGACCCCACCCCCTCGAAGGCAATAATTGAGGCCCCAATCATAAATAAATCACCATTATAATAGAGGTGCGACGACTTTGGGATAATGCAGTTACGAGCAGCCCCTCGGTCTCCTGGGCTACTTTTATGCGCTACTTTATGATAAATTTTTACATCACGCGTGAGGCAACCGGGCTCCTCAACACCCGGCCCCCCTGGCCGGGGGTTCGGGGGGCGGTTGCTACTGCTCTGCCTGATGTTGCATGACTGTGCACACTGTATCCATGCAAAGCTCCCGTTTAATGGGGGTGTGTTGCATAGCAGAGGCATTCAGGCGTTATGCTATTCGAAGGCTTGCGTTTTTAAAAGGTGATTGCTGTATTCGCTGAATTCACGACTACTGAGCTATAGTGCATTGCATCATTTTTCGGCATCCCAGTGCATACAAAATTATCATACCTTGACGTGCACCCATCCCACGCACTGTTGCACGTCTTGCAACAATGATTTGAAACTCATGTATAAATCTCCGTTCATTGCACCTTCTGCAGAGCTGCACATACACACACCCACACATAGACACACACACACACACACACACACACACACACACACACACACACACACACACACACACACACACACACACACACACACACATACACACACACATTCACATTCGCAAAAACATGATGTGAACGTAAAGCGTCTCATTACCTACCTTTACCGCTCTCTGAACAAACTCAGTAGTGAAAAGAAAACGTGTATTGTAAATGCGGTCAATGCGTATCTTGCTGAATATACATTATAATGTATTTGCTTCGAGTCCATATAACTAAGCGCTAGCAAGGCCACAAAAGTGTCTTAGGCAAATTGAAGAGCTACAATAGTCAAGAAATTGTATGGTCCTGTGGATGCAAAGAATCAGCAAACTGTAGTTTTAAAACAATTCCTCTTCGTTCGCTTTATTTGTCAGCGTTCGCCAAAAAACGAGACACGGATTTAGCTTACATTCTTATTGGCGTTAATTATTACAGGCAAAATTATTAATTACATTGTTATTATTATTATTATTAATTACATTATTGATACTATTAAGATGGTTGAAGCCATGCACTTCTGTCAGTTTATGTTGTTTCAATTTTCTCTATCGCTTAGTTTTTGGCACAAAATTCAATATACAAAACGAAACTAAATGAACAAGCTAAATTTAATTAGCAAGTCTTAGTTGTTATGATTGTAATCTGAACCTGTCAATTTGGAATTGCCACACTATACAGTGTACCCCGGATATAAGAGAGTATTTCTTCGTGCCCGTCTTCTATGCTTTACGTGTGATCTTCCCCGGATTTAAGACACTTTTTTTCCTCTCCCGACAACTCTATTATCCGGACACTGTACACTGTACCAGAAAGCGCGTTCAACCAGACTTACACGATGAAGTGTTTGGGACTGGAGAAGAAGTCGATTATACAGGCCAGCATGTAGATCACAGGTAGCTCGAACAGCGTGTTCATAACGACCACACGTTTCTCGTCCAGACTCAAAAACATGTTCGGATATTTGTCCATTATTTCGGCTCTGCCAAGTGAGCACACGCAGGGTTTGTAGTTAGTGTCGACGTAAGATGAAACTATCATCCTGTGACGTCAAGATAACATTCTCCTCTGACATATGCATCTTCTCAATTTCGGGTTAATCCAATATCACCAGACAATTTTATGTTGTTGAAACTTTACAATAGCACAACCCAAAAATAAACAGGTAAAATTATGAACAAGGCAATGAAAATTGAAATGATAATTATTTGTTATTATTTATATTGAAAAGTTTTATTTGAAGCAATATTATTGCAAATTTTAATGAAACCTTACTTTCATTCATTCCATTATTGTTGAAATGCTCTATTTAACTGAACCAGAATAGGGCGGAATACATACCTCATCTCTTTTGGCTAAAACCGTGAATTCAACAGAGATCAAACGTACTTAACACGCTCATTTGACATTGAATGGAATTTAAAGATTACTTTTTCGTGTAATCTTACGGGTTCTTACTTGTTGAGAAATTTGAAGCCATGTACACACACCATAATATTGCCGAACGCGTCCACTTTGAGAAAGTTTCCGTAAAGCGAATCAAACCAGATTCCCCTGGTGGAAAATACAAAACAAACCGTTTTTATTATATGTAATTATCTAAAAACACACACACACACACACATATATATATATATATATATATATATATATATATATATATATATATATATATATATATATATATATATATATACACGAGTGTATAGATTACATTATGTCATCTCCTAAAAACCCTTATCGCTTTTAGATGTGCTCGATTTTTGCTTATACTGACTATTTGTTTATATCTGGGAAAAATACAGACAATACGAGACAGTTGTAATAAATAGGGAACGATACTAAATTCTGTGAATATTTATTATAATATATTTATTTATTTATTTGTTGGCATAATTGAGGTAACAATACTTGACAACAGTGTCAAATTCTAGTCAAGTCTATAATTTAGCCTCCACCTGATCGGAAAGGTCGGGTCATACTGGAACTGCATCACTTCCTCCGGATATCCGATATCGACCAGTCGCTTCTTGATCAGCTCAAACGTCAAATTCTCCAGCTGGGGAGACTTGTATTCGGCCAGCGTGTAGTCCATGTCGAAGCCGAAGAACTTGATCTTCTCCAGACGCAGGGATCGGTTGACAAACACTCTGGTGAGATGGACGAAAGAACAGTTAGGTTTCTATCTTGTGCCCTAGTTTCACACCACGTGTATTTGGCTTCCCAAAATGGGCACACTTACATATACCGTGAAACCTCTATTTCAACGGTATGCCATTGCATCTGACATCATCGCTTGCCTCCACGCTCAATCATTCTCTGCAACAAAGTGACACTTTCTTTTTCTCGCAGCGAGCAATAACGGCAACTTATCTTCTTGTCAAGCGGACCGCAAGCCAAAGCGTCATCAACACACACAAACACACACAAAGACACAAACACACACAAACACACACAAACACACAAACACACACATACACAATCTTTACTTCCCTTAAGTGCGCTTCTGAGCTTAACTTGTATAGCACGCCAATTTAAACAGGGAAGTTGATTTATGCTATGTATAGCGGTGTCAATGCGGTCTCCAATGACTTCTGTTCTTCTAATGATCGAATCACATGGAATTGATTCATTTTATTGATTGAAATTCTCTTAACTGATTGGCATTCTTTGCATTGGTTTATTTCATTAAAATTTTGGACAAAAAAGGAAAAACTTTAGATGAATGAGCATTGATATGTAAAAACCCTGAAAATAGGCAAATATAGGCATTGATGGCATTTTGTCTGCACATCCGGTCTTTAGTGATTACTAGGGCTGTCAAAAAAGTAACCTAAAAATCGGAAAAAAGTAACTTTATTTTCGAGAAAAAGTAACCTAAAAAGTAACCTAAAAATGATCTGAGTTTTAAAGTTATTATCACTTTTGTATCGTCTTATCATATGTTTATCACGCCTTTGCTGATTAGTGCGCTATGTGAAATACACGGCTTGTTTGTTGTTTGTTTGTGAACATATAAAGTTACCTAATAACCAATAAAAAGGTAACCTAAAAATAACCTCATTCAAAAAAGGTCAATTTCTGTTTGCAGTTCTGAAGGAAGAAGATACACCAGTCCTTCTTTTTTATCATCTTTCCGAGTTGGTACTACTTTTCCACCCTCTCCGATCTGGTACCATTTTTACAACAAACAACCAAAAGTGACTTAACATAATTTAGCTAACATCGAAAAAAGGAGCATAACCATCAAAATATAATTTTAAGTGGAAAGCTCATACCAATGCGAAATACACTAATTGCAAATGTAAATATTTTTAGTAATGGTCGCAATAATGTTCTTTATATATTTTCAATGGAACTTTTTATCAAATAGCACGTACTAAAGTAGCGTAAACACTGCATGTGTGAATGCCCCCCGTCCTCCCATATGTCAAACGTGGGATAATGGCGCTATCTCACGCCCTGAAAATCACGTGCAAATTCCTGCTAAAGTAAATACGTACTGTCAAGTGCTACAGTGCAGTATCTGGTATAGAGAGCTCACACATCGTACTATACCACGCTCCAAACATCTCACGACACCCTCCGGTTCGTGGACATTTCCTAAAATGGAATTACGCTATCCTGCGTACCCAAAAACGTATAAATATCGAGTAGCACGGATATTAAGATGAATATCAATTGATAAATCCTAACAGCATAAATGTTGACATTTCTTGATCTTCAGACCTAATATTCCATCTGTTTTCCTATTTTATCCTCATATATACCGTTTTTGTGCCTCTTATCTGCAAAAAGTCACCAAACTTCGTGGTAAACTTACCTAATAACAAGAAAAGTAACAAAATGTAACCTGACGATAAAAAAGTAACCTTAAAAGCAAAAAAGTAACCTAACGATGAAAAAGTAACTTTTGGTAACCTAATAACTTTTTTAATAATTATCGTACACCACTTTTTCATTCAGTTTTAGGTAGCTTATGAAACAGTGATCTTTAGGTGAAAAAGTAACTTTATTAACTTTTGACAGACTAGGGCTGTCAAAAGTTAATAAAGTTACTTTTTCACCTAAAGATCACTGTTTCATAAGCTACCTAAAACTGAATGAAAAAGTGGTGTACGATAATTATTAAAAAAGTTATTAGGTTACCAAAAGTTACTTTTTTTGTTAGGTTACTTTTTTTGCTTTTAGGTTACTTTTTTTGCTTTTAGGTTACTTTTTTAGATTCAGGTTACCTTTTGTTATTTTTCTTGTTATTAGGTAAGTTTTCCACGAAGTTTGGTGACTTTTTGTAGATAAGAGGTACAAAATCGGTATATATGAGGATATAATAGGAAAAGAGATGGAATATCAGGTCTGAAGATCATGAAATTTCAAAATTTCTGCTGTTAGGATTTAGCAATTAATATTCACCTTCATATCTGTGCTTCTCGATATTTATACGTTTTTGGGTACGCAGGATAGCGTCATTCCGTTTTAGGAAATGCCCACGAACCGGAGGGTGTCGTGAGATGCTTGGAGCGTGGTATAGTACGATGTGTGAGCTCTCTATACCAGATACTGCACTGTAGCACTTGACAGTACGTATTTACTTGAACAGGAATTAGCACGTGATTTTCAGGGAGTGAGATAGCGCCATTTTCCTACGTTTGACGTTTACAAGACTGTGTGCACAGGGTGCTACATATGGGAGGACGGGGGCATTCACACATGCAGTGTTTACGCTACTGTAGTACGTGCTATTTGATAAAAAGTTCCATTGAAACAATATAAAGAACATTATTGCGACCATTACTAAAAATATTTACATTTGCAATTAGTGTATTTCGCATTTGTATGAGCTTTCCACTTAAAATTATATTTTGATGGTTATACTCCTTTTTTCGATGTTAGCTAAATTATGTTAAGTCACTTTTGGTTGTTTGTTGTGAAAATGGTACCAGATCGGAGAGGGTGGAAAAGTAGTACCAACTCGGAAAGAGGATAAAAAAAGGACTGGTGTATTTTCTCCCTTCAGAACTGCAAACAGAAAATAGACCTTTTTTGAAGGTTATTTTTGCGAAGATTAGGTTATTTTTAGGTTACCTTTTCATAGGTTACTAGCATTAAAACCCCCCGTTGTGCGGAACAATGCTTGAAATGAAATGCATGTTTAATTCATGAAAAATATTGAAAATTAAATAAGAAAAAGGGCACGCTCACAAAATTGTAATCAATTGAAAAGTCTAAGTTTTATTTTTTTTTCATTTTTTTGACAAAATATTTTCCCTCAATCCGCCTCATATATAAACCCGCCCGTCGTGCGAAATAATTTAGAAGTCAAATACGATCCGTTCTGGATCTTGAAGTCAAATCCGTTAGTTTTGTATATTAATGTATCATAATTTTGTATCATAATGTTTTCAAAATATATTTATAACTTAACATCACCATCTAGCATTAAAACCCGCCCGTTGTGCGGAACAATAAGTAAAATAAAATAAATATTGAATTAATATAAAACGATTAGCAATTTAAAAATAAATAGTAAACCCATAAAAAATCTTGACCAATAGAAAAGTCTAAATATGAATGTTTTTATTTTAGATGTGGCAAAATATTTTCCCTCGAACAGCCTCGTATTTAAACCCGCCCGTCGTGCGGAACTATTAATAAAATATAATGAATCAAAAAGCAAAAAGCTTATCCAATAGGAAAATATATATTTGTAAATTCTTGTTTTAATTATTGACGAAGTTTTTTCCCTTAACACTGCTCATATTCACACCCGTCCTTCGTGTGTAACACTATCAAAACAAACTTCCTGTCATCTCTATAATTCCAGATGAATGCTTCCGCTAAAACAGCATATGCATATAGTTGGCATTGCATGATATTACAACCCATATCCTTATGCAACTTAAGCGTATGCAACTTGAAATTAAACCAATTAAATTACACAGTGAAATTCAGTAGTTTACTTTGTTCCGAGTAGCATTTTACCCGCCCGTCGTGCGGTGTGTGCAATTATGTGCAAATATTGAGGACAATAAAGCCTTTGTATTCAGTAAAGTGTAGCATTAATTAAACTGTACGCAATAAAACCACACCATCCATGCTTGGAGGTAATATGATGCATTATAAATTGTGATTGGGCTTCAGTGAAATTAGATCAGTGCATATTCCTGTGTAATCGCAAGTGCGCATAATAGCTGTCAAATTGGTAATATGTACTTTTGACTTTACACCGCCGGGACTTCCTTTAGGTACACTTTGGAAAATTAAAAATTATACCGTATTGTAGAAAACAAAATTTCTAGTTCGATGGTATAATTTATTTTATTGTGTGACAAATACTTACTGAAGAATAGTAGAAAAATGAATTAATTTTTGTCGCCCGGTGTTCAAGTGAAATTTTGGATGTATTTGAGAGTCTCGCCTATTTTTCACGTTTTTTGTATCATTTGTAGGTATAAATTATAGTTTATCTTGTAGAACAAGAATTTATCTACACAATTGTATAATTATTATAGCTGTAACATTGCTGGTTAATAAGGAGCAGATGACAGAATATTGACCAACATATTCACGGTTTTCAGTGCTAATTTTGCGATTTTGACTTTGTCATGTTGACTTCACACCGACGTAATTTTTTTAATACACTCTGTAAAATTTAAATTTATACCGTGCTGTAGAACACAAAATTTACAGCATGATAGTATAATTTATTTAGATGTGTGATAATTAGTTGTTGAGAAATAGAGAAAAAAGTAGAGAAAATCGGACTCCCAGAGTTTAAATATAATTTTGAATGTAGATTGAAATTTTGTCATTTTTTCATCTTATATATTTAATTTTTGGATATCAATTATAACCTATCTTGTAGAACGGAAAATTTTCTACACAGTGGTATAATCTGTATTGCTTTACCATTTATGGTTTAGGAGAACTCGATGGCAGAATATTGACCAAAAAATTCGCATTTTTCAGGGTTCATTTTGACTTTTCACCGCTATGACTTTATTCGTTTTATTTTTAAAATTTAAAATTTAGCTTATCGTGTAGAAAAGAAAATTTACAGCGTGATGGTATAAGTTGTTAGCGCGTTGGCCAAGTGGTGGCCGAGTAGTAATTGATAGAAAATGGAGCAAGGAGGGTGGGACAGACACACACACACAGAGGATCTCTTTTATATATATAGATTAGGTTACTTTATATTTTCACAAACAACAAACAAACCGTGTACTTCATATAGCGCACTATTCAGCAAAGGCGTGATAAACATGTGATAAAGCGATACAAAAGTGATAATAACATTAAATCTCATAGGTTATTTTAGGTTGCTTTTTTAGGTTAATTTTTCTCGATAATAAAGTCACTTTTTTCTGATTTTTAGGTTACTTTTTGACAGCCCTAGTGATTACTGCTAACTAATCACAAATTCAATAATGAAAATCAGTCAGTCATAGATATTGTCAAAAGAGAAAAATTCATACTTCACTCTCAAATAACTTTTCACTGGTTAAAGTTACATACTTGTATTTTTATGACTTTTTTTTTCTCAAATGAATATATTGACAAAATATCTATCATAAATTCATATCATCATATCATCAATTCATGATCATAAATTCATATCATCATATCATCAATTCATGATCATAAATTCATATCATCATATCATATTCATATCATAAGCTATCATAAATTCAGAGGGTGCGAGAAATGATTGATGATTTGGAAGGCGTACGAACACCGAGTAAGATTAAGAACCGCTGAAATGGAGGTTTAATATTATATTACACACATATTACACGTGTATACAGCTCACCTCTGATCGGCCGGCCGTTTCCATTCGGAAATCGAGCCAGAGGGCCTCCTCATGTTGCTGCCGCCGTTGGAAATGTGGAGTTGAGGAGAAGGGTACATCCCAGTTTGAGGAGACCTTCTTCTGTCCGAGCATGCCACTGAACTGACCTATGCGACACGTGTCTGTCAATATATCAACGTGACTACTAATGCGTCGCTCAGACGAAAAAACCAAAAAGTGATCGTGTCGCTGCAATACAGTGCAAGATATTTTTTTTGTTCAATGGTGCATAAACTGAAGTGGATATTTCGTCACCATCACCTGGTCGCTTGCTATTATCGCGTGTGTGTGTGTGTGATGCACGATGAACACCCCCGAACATGCCAGCGAACGCCTGTTTATTATACGAATTCGTCGCGCAGCATTGGATCGCTAGCCAGAGTTTGAGTTCGCTAGTTAGATGTTAATTAGCTGTGTTATATTCATCCCAGATGACATGAAGGATGAATTGGATTGAAAGAGTATGCAAGTCTGAAGGGCATGACATATATAAATATATATAAATCGTTGACATGTATGGCATTAATGATGGATTGAAGTACAGTGTGTTAGCGCCTTTACAAACCCTGATTAATAAATTCCTTTACGATTCCAACGGGATGCAAATGGCCTTCAAGAACGGAGTCGTTGACACTGTGGACTTATTGCGGCGTAGAACTCGACGGATTCCAGTCAACCTTGCAATATGATGTCTCATTTTTGTTGAAGTTTGTTGAGTTTGTGTGTGTGTGCTTTGCATCACAGAATCTCAGCTCGCTTGCATGTGTCTTTTCTGCATGGCGTTTGCTTGATTCACATATTTTGATCGTGATTTGCTGCCGTACCGGTCAGTAACAGTCTCCACCAATGACGGCGCCAGGATATTCCGATGTGGGGCTGAGGGAGAGGGGGATAAGGAAGAGATGCGGGGGCCTGGTGAAACTTGAGAAACTACACTCCAAATGCTCATGGTCAGGTCATTTTTTGGGAAGCGGCTTGGTACATTTTTAAAGGGGCTCAAGCCCCACCAACTACCCCACCTTGGCTTCGCCACTGGTCTCCTTGACTCTATCCTCCCACTTTTTTCACTCGCTCGCTCACACACACGATCCACTAGCGACAATTGTGTGACAAATATATTGTCTAAATATTGTACCGAATGTTGTACGCCATTTTATGCGAGGATTAAAGGCAGCTTGTATGAACCACTCCTGGTCTAGTTGTGGTTCTTCGGTTGAATAAACGTGTTATAAAGGCTGAAGCTCCCCTGAATCTCCTCCCCCCAAAAAATCCGCAATGCCTATGGTGAAGTCGTTGGATAGAAAATCACCCAAAATTAGCCCAGTCGCTAAAATGCCCATAAAATGTTAACTAAATTTCGTTTGTATCTGTTCTGCGTCGTAGTTTACTCGTTTAGACTTTTCCAACTCACCTAAAGACAAAATCAGTACGACTTATCTGCGCTCACTGAATTATGAACCAACCGAAAAACTGTCCGCGCACAAAACCAGCTTGGAATGTACGAGAACACCAAAATAAAACGCCAAAAATGTTTATTAACCGGTCACGTTATGATAGGCAGGAGAGAGTGCACTTGATATGCACAGTAATTGCTGTTAATTTTCATATTATCAATTCATATTGAATATATATTGTCATATTTCGTGTTATTCATGTTTAATAGTTTTCATATGGAAGATCAAACCAACAAACATGACACAAACGAACGAAACGAACGTGAAAAACACACAACAACACACGAAAACGATCAAACAGCCAACTGATTGGAATCGATACTATCTAGACTATTTCGATGGTAAATTGTTCTGACGCTACACACACACACACACACACACACACACACACACACACACACACACACACACATACACAGACAGCCAACAAGGACAGTGTAATCAACAAACACACTGAACAAAAACATCGCAGTTATTGCAAAGAATCCATTAAAACATGCACACACACAGACACACACACACACAGACACACACACACACACACACACACACACAGACTAGTGGTTATCACGCAACGAGGTGAACTGCACTCAAGACTGAACTCAATGCATCAATGAGAAGCATGTTGACTGAACTATGTTATTATTAAATAGCAGAAAAAATGTTGGCTTGTGATAAAACTATGATTGCCGTATTAATGCTAAAATGCTAGGCGACCGACAATAATAATAATCATAATATTATTAATGATAGTTCAAAGTGTGTGATTGAAATGGACGTCATTACAATGATGGAGCGCTAATACAACAAGCTTCACTTCATAACACACACATACACACACACACACACACACACACACACACACACACACAGTGATGTGTAGTGACGTCATTGGCAGTGTTGGTAGTGTAGTAGGTAGTGGTATAGAGCGTATATTGCATATTGCAAAAAAAACGGTTGCAACATGGCAGACATTTGGTAATAGCTGTCCAAATGGTAATTAGTTTTGGACAAACAAATAAACAAACACACACAGATTGACGCACATATACAGACACACACACACACACACACACACAGACTGACACACACACACACACACACACAGACTGACACACACACACACACACACACATACAGACACACACACACACAGACTGACACACACACACACACACACAGACTGACACACATACACACACACACACACATACAGACACACACACACACACACACACACACACACAGACACACACACCCACACCCACAAACACATAAATACAGACTGACACACACACACACACACACAGACACACACACTAACACACACACTGACAGACAGAAAGACAGTTATTTGGCAGAGTCGTTGCTGTCGTCGTCGGAGTCATCTTCGTCGTGATGATGTGTCAACGTGCGAGGAATACACGGCCTGCCACCGCTCCCCTGATAAACACACACACACACACATAAAATACACACACGCACACATAAAACACATACATAGAACACATACTCACATAGAACACACACATACATAGAACACACACATACACGCACACACACATAGAACACACACACACATACACATAGAACACACACACTGACACACACATAGAACACACACATACATAGAACATACACACACACATATATAACACACACACATACTCACATAAAAACACACACACACATACTCACATAAAAATACACACACATACACGCACACACACACACTGACACACACACATACATAGAACATACAGAACACACACACACACAAACAAACACACACACACAAACAAACAAACAAGGAGTAGATTCTCGAGATCTGGCCCTCGCACCTGAACTAGGCTGGTTTCCATGGGAGCTGAGCCGAGCACATCAGCACTGCTGATATCTCCGCTCCTAGTATCCTCCTGGATCTGATGATGCTGCTGCAGTCGCTCTCCGTGCTGGCCATGCTCATGATGCAGTAGCGAGCACACGGGGCTGTTGAGTGTCTCATCAGTCACCAGTCGCTGCTCGTGAGTCACCGTTGACTCATGAGGCAAAAGCATGGCCGGCGCACGAAACATGTAGCTGAACGGATAGAAGAGCATGTTGAGCACGCTAGGACCGTACAGATCGGCGTAGCGATACACCTGACACACACACACACACATGCACACATACACACATACATGCACTGTTTCATGTGTATACGTGTATGAGAATATGTCTACGAATATGTATGGTAGACTGTGGTAGGTATGGTTATATGTTTGTTGTGTATCATTGTATATGAATAGTGTTTATATGTGATCGCGCGCGCATGTGTGTGTATGTATGTACTTGTGTCTATATAACCTGGCTTGATAGCATCATTTCCACCTGTACAAGTGAAATGTAAGCCTGTCTATGAGCATTAGCTCGACGGGTCTTTTGCCAATTGTGATATTTATTGTTTGAACATTGTATATTTGTTTGTGGCAATACATGGTTAAATACAAAAAATACAAAAATACACACACAAACACACACACACACACATACAGACACACACATAAGTACTGGTCAGGAAATGCAAGAACCGACAATATGTTCCATTTTCTACCTGAAACCATATTGAATAACATTTACTATTGGTTTAATAAAGTTTCTTTGTAATATTTTTTGTTTGTTTGCTCATTTACGACTTAGATATACTGGATTTTGTTTTGATTTTCCAAGGATATTTATAAGGATTATTTGTCGAAAATCACACACAAACACACACACACACACACACACATGTATACACACACGTAGGAAGACATACGTGAATACACAGCACACACATGGAGACACATACACGCATACAAAAAATAAATAATTGCAAGCAAAAATTCATAAAAATAGTTTGACGCTGTTTTAATACTGGTATATTTTGTTATTGAAAAATATAATATACTTTGCATTTGTCTTGTTAGTTAAAAACAATAAGCCGTAGATGTCTGAAATAAGTTTTTTTAGCTAAAAAGGCCTTGTCTAGTAGAAGTATACGAATTGTTATGCTATGTTGAATTGCTCGGTAGTGGGGCCCGTTGAAATCATTGCAGGCCAATGCAACGCCACTGACGCGTACGAAATCGCCGTACTGACCTGTGCGGCGAAGAATGTTTGCCGGGATCCGCTGCGAAACACACTGCCCAGCAGGCCGTAGCTCATGTCCATCTCGTGTGTCACTGATCTTATCGACTGGCGGATGTCACGTATATCGGGCTTCTCAGTGTTGGATGAGTCCAGGTCTCTGTGTCGGCATATACACAAACATACAAAGACACAGAAACACACACACACAAATATAATATATATATATATATATATTCTCTCTCAAACAAACGAGATTAAAATCGATTGCGCATTCGCAGTTGACTAGTTTTTTCCGCGTTGTTTCGATATTCCTTGCTAGTTGCTGGTCTCTTTTGTCAAGTCTGTTCAGCAATTGACCGATGTTTTGCTGGCGTAGTATTTCGGAGTTAACTATCTCCATTCTCACACACTGGTAGACATTGGTGGTATTTATTCCTCGAGACGTCTTTCGGCTAACATTAGCCATCTTCAGGAGTTACACTGACCAGAAATTCAAATTACAGTGCTAAGATACAATACAAAACATGAAATCGTTAAACACGTGCTTAAATATACAGGGTACCTCTCATGCGACAACAGTTGAAATCTAACAATTAAAACACAATACAATTATTACATGAAAGATATATATACATATATACACATATATCCACACACATACATATACATGCATGCATATACACACAAACATATACATACATACACACACATACATATATATATCGGCGTCGTCACGCTTGTGCTGCAGCAAGGGCACACCCAGTCGACTCAGACCGTGGGGCTCTCTGAGTCGGTAAAATGCCGTTTTCTTCAACTTGCACGTTCATGGCTGGTCTCAAGTTGGTGATGTAAATTGCTTCAAGCAGTTTCAGACGCCGTATGTCACGTTCTTGGTCAATGATTTCTGTGCTTTCTACTATCTGCTCCCTATTGATCTTTTGTTTGTGCACCGAGATGTTGTGCTTTTGGATTGCACCATTGCTGAGGTGGCACGTCAGCCGTCGCGACAGCGTTGTGGTCGTCATACCGATGTATGAATGAGGCCCACACTCCTCATTTGGATAGGTGTATCGGTATACGACATGGTGCTGCTGCAACTTGCTGGGCTTCTCCATCATGGGCCTGTTTTTCATAATAACATTGACAGTTTTTCGCGACTGATAATATACTACCAATTTGACCTTTTTTGTGTCGCTGGTGGCCTTCACGTTTTTTGCGATAATTTCTCGCATGATTCTTTCATCTACACGATATGCAGAGCTCATGATGTTTTTGTAGTAAATATTAATCGCTTGTGCATCTTCATTTTCGGGCACATCGCGAATGAATTGTTTGTTAAGCGTTTCCTTTATAACTTTGGACACATCTTCATTTGAGTAGCCGTTGTTCACGAGTACCTGTGTCAAGCGCTCAAGCTCGTGATGTGTTGACTCCCAGTCTGAGCAGTGGGTGATTGCACGACGAACGTAGGCGCTGATGGTGGAGCGTTTGTATTTGTTCGGGCACTCGCTTGCAGCATTGAGGCACAGTCCTTCATTCGTCGGCTTCGTGTACACACACGTTTTCATCTTTCGTCCTTCGAGTTGCATGAGGACGTCCAGGAATGGCAGTTGTCCGTTTTGTGCATGTTCGCTGGTGTATGTCAGGCCGGTTGTGTCTTCGAATGCTTTTTTGATTGTGGTCACTTCGTCTTTTGATTTGACGCACAGAAACATGTCGTCAACATAACGACAATATACAAGTGGTTTGTGCAGTTTCATGATGTTTGTCTCTGCGAATTGCATGACGCTTCAAATTGCATGACGAGACAGCCAGAAATGCTGAAAGCACACGCCGTTTCCGGATGGAACTCGTTGAGCAACAGCTGGAGAAACAGCGCACAGATTCCAAAGAGATGCACAGCCGCCTGGAACATCTACAGCAAACGTGGACGGATCTCAACGTTCCCAACGCTCTGAAACTAGCCATCGAAGAGAAATGGAATGTTCTTGTTGATCAACATAGACAAGGAGCCCAGTCAACTACACAGAAAAAACTAATCAGACTGAACGGATGCCAGATTAAACACCGGCAGTTGAAAAACAGTTTCTTGAATCTTTCTGATGAGATCCTGACGGACGACCAAACAGAGCTGCTGAATATGGGGCTTAACTGCCACTACATCTCGAAGCCGAAGCAACATCAGAAGCGTCTTGAAATTGAAGTTCTTCTCGACGAAATTCAGCACAAGGAACAAAAAGGTGAGGTTTTGACAACGCCTGAATTACAGTCGCTGCTTCTTGCCGAGTCTTCAAAATCTCGGGGACCATATCGAAGCCAAATTGTCGGCAAAAAACAAATGCAAGCAGCAAAAGAGTTACGCGACAACCCAAATATCGTAATTCGCAGAGCTGACAAGAATGCATCATTCGTCATACTAAAGAAAAGCGACTACAACGAAAAAATGAGTCAAATACTGAGCGAAAAAACCAAGTTCAGAAAGATTCGACAGAATCCCACGGAAAAAATAAAGAAGAAACTCAACGGACTAATTGGACGTTTCAATGCTAGCCAAGGGCCGCATAAGCTGTGCAAGTTGGCAGGTGAGTACTCTCCAGGATATGCCTACGGAAACGTTAAGACGCATAAAGACGGCAATCCGCTGAGACCGATTATATCTCAGATTCCCACAGCTACGTACCATGTGGCAAAGAAGCTCAATGAAATTCTGCAACCATTCGTGCCAAGTGAATTCAGTATAAGCAGCTCACAGGAATTCTTGGAGATCCTCCGCGGAACATCGCCTTCCGAAGAAAAAATTATCGCCTCACTTGATGTGGATAATTTATTCACAAACGTTCCGGTGGACAGAACCATTGACATCATCATGGACCGTGTCTACAGATGTAACGACACAAAACCATTAGAAGTGCCCGAGAAGGTACTGCGTGCGTTGCTTGCAACATGCACCAAGGAAGCACCCTTCATATGCCCCAGTGGACAGCTGTATCAACAGATCGACGGCATTGCAATGGGCAGTCCGCTAGGTGTTTTGTTTGCGAATTTCTTCATGGGTAACGCAGAGACAAACATCATGAAACTGCACAAACCACTAGTATATTGTCGTTATGTTGACGACATGTTTCTGTGCGTCAAATCAAAAGACGAAGTGACCACAATCAAAAAAGCATTCGAAGACACAACCGGCCTGACATACACCAGCGAACATGCACAAAACGGACAACTGCCATTCCTGGACGTCCTCATGCAACTCGAAGGACGAAAGATGAAAACGTGTGTGTACACGAAGCCGACGAATGAAGGACTGTGCCTCAATGCTGCAAGCGAGTGCCCGAACAAATACAAACGCTCCACCATCAGCGCCTACGTTCGTCGTGCAATCACCCACTGCTCAGACTGGGAGTCAACACATCACGAGCTTGAGCGCTTGCCACAGGTACTCGTGAACAACGGCTACTCAAATGAAGATGTGTCCAAAGTTATAAAGGAAACGCTTAACAAACAATTCATTCGCGATGTGCCCGAAAATGAAGATGCACAAGCGATTAATATTTACTACAAAAACATCATGAGCTCTGCATATCGTGTAGATGAAAGAATCATGCGAGAAATTATCGCAAAAAACGTGAAGGCCACCAGCGACACAAAAAAGGTCAAATTGGTAGTATATTATCAGTCGCGAAAAACTGTCAATGTTATTATGAAAAGCAGGCCCATGATGGAGAAGCTCAGCAAGTTGCAGCAGCACCATGTCGTATACCGATACACCTGTCCAAATGAGGAGTGTGGGCCTCATTCATACATCGGTATGACGACCACAACGCTGTCGCGACGGCTGACGTGCCACCTCAGCAATGGTGCAATCCAAAAGCACAACATCTCGGTGCACAAACAAAAGATCAATAGGGAGCAGATAGTAGAAAGCACAGAAATCATTGACCAAGAACGTGACATACGGCGTCTGAAACTGCTTGAAGCAATTTACATCACCAACTTGAGACCAGCCATGAACGTGCAAGTTGAAGAAAACGGCATTTTACCGACTCAGAGAGCCCCACGGTCTGAGTCGACTGGGTGTGCCCTTGCTGCAGCACAAGCGTGACGACGCCGATATATATGTATGTGTATGTATATATATATACATATATATGTATGTATGTGTGTATGTATGTATATGTTTGTGTGTATATGCATGCATGTATATGTATGTGTGTGGATATATGTGTATATATGTATATATATCTTTCATGTAATAATTGTATTGTGTTTTAATTGTTAGATTTCAACTGTTGTCGCATGAGAGGTACCCTGTATATTTAAGCACGTGTTTAACGATTTCATGTTTTGTATTGTATCTTAGCACTGTAATTTGAATTTCTGGTCAGTGTAACTCCTGAAGATGGCTAATGTTAGCCGAAAGACGTCTCGAGGAATAAATACCACCAATGTCTACCAGTGTGTGAGAATGGAGATAGTTAACTCCGAAATACTACGCCAGCAAAACATCGGTCAATTGCTGAACAGACTTGACAAAAGAGACCAGCAACTAGCAAGGAATATCGAAACAACGCGGAAAAAACTAGTCAACTGCGAATGCGCAATCGATTTTAATCTCGTTTGTTTGAGAGAGAATATTCTACCTGGCTACACCAACTTCATATATATATATATATATATACAAAAATACAAACATGCACACAGAAACACAGAAACACAAATACACACACACAGATATAAACACGTACATACATAGACATACACACACACACACACACACAAACACACACACAGAGAGAGAGAGAGAGAGAGACACACACAAACATACACACATAAACACAAGCATACATACATACACACACACACACACACAGAAACACAGGCATTTACACGGAGACACATACACAGACGCGCTCAAACACACACACAAACACACACACACAGGAAAATTTCTGAGTAGGTTAGAGGCAATGACCATGTTGCAGGATATTGCAATTTTGCAGTATAAACGCACGCGTGTTTCGCTGACTGTAGCTGTAACTGCATGCACATTTGTGTAAGTGTGTATGTGTGTTTGTGTATTTGTGTGTGTGTGTGTGTTTTGTGTTGTCAATGCGAAACATATATTTGAATATGCATGTGATTGTACGTGAATGATTGTATGTTGTGTGTGTGCAATGTTTATATCAGCGCAATGCAGACATTATGTGTGAATTGCGCTTTACAAATGACATAATAAATGAAAATGTAAAATGTAAATGTATGCGTGTGTGTGTGTATATTTGCTAAAGTAATATGGGTGTATCGCAGGCTTGTTGTGTTTCTGGCGGTGTTTGGTGCGGTGTGAACGGACGAAACGGAGAGTTGAGCTGGGGAAGAGTTGCCAAGTGGGAAGCTAAAGGTCGGACAGAACAGGACAACTATGTGTGTTTTTATCAATTGAAATTCGTTTATTTTCGTTTCTAATGACCTCTTGATATTTACTTTGATGTAACAACTGAATTTATTTAACTTATCAGCGTCGTTGTGGAAAATGAAGAGATGGCTCATTAAGAAGTGGGCAATCAGAAAAAAGGTTGAGAACCACTGTTATAATGTGATGTGGCTATTGTTTCCCATTTTGTATTTTCTATATCATATCATCATATCATGTATTTGTCACCAACATATACTCTACACAATCGTTGTGACAGGGACCCACATAAGCATGCGCTTTTTTTCATTTGGTCCCTTTACTATGAATAAAGACAACGTACAAAAAGACAGTGACATCGTAACAAGATAAAAAATAATTACAACCAATATAGGAACACTGCTGAATCAGTCGATCGTTTCTCGACACGTCGAAACATCACTGATTATTTACCTTATTTATCTTGATTCATCTCTTCAATGAATCTCTTTATAAATGCTTTCAAGGTCCTACTTTGTTTGACGCATTTTTTATTTAATTCCACACGGTTACTCCTCTTACACCCAAGCTTTGTTGTCTAGCTCGAGTTCTCGGGAACCTCTGTGAAAATTTGTCCGGGTGTCTCTTGTTTATTTGAAATAAAGCCTGCAGGTGTTTGGGTAATAAATTCTTGTCTGCTCGGTACATGAAAGCTGCCGTGTTCAATCAATCAATCAATGCTTTATTGCAATCGCTGGGCACGCGCTTTTCATTGCAATATATACATACATTATACAAACATATATATATATATATATATATATATATATATATATATATATATATATATATATATATATGTGTATGTATGTATTTGTGTGTATGTTCATACATGTATGTATGTGTGTATTTATATATATACATACATACATGTATGAACATACACACAAATACATACATACACATACACAAACATGGTAGCATTTTGTACTAAACTGTACTAAACTGTTGAAGTCAAGTATTTTATACAAGTTGAAGTGAGCTTTTGTGGTCTGATAAACTCTTATCTTTGCTATTATCCGTATCAAACGTTTTTGAGAAGTTATAATTGTTGCCAGTCTAGACTCATAAGTTGCTGCCCAAATATTATTACAATAATCCAGATGAGGTTATGGCGATGATATCTAGAATGATACGTGTCTTTCCAGTGACATTAGTATTGAGGCTGCCCTGGCGAGACTAGATTAGGTTGGGTTCGTTTCTCAAAGGCATATAGCCGAATTGTCGCAAGGTTGGGTTTCCTGTACGCCCTGTTTTAAATCTGTCAGCTGTGTGACTGCCAGATAACTGGTGTGTGTAGCGGCCAGCCAGCCGGGACTGTGAGAGTCTTTGACCCCGACAATATTACACGCAAACATACGCCTTCTCAACTGCTGTGTTCAAATGCGTATTTCTTCTGGCCCGTATCACTGACTTGTAGAGAGAGCTGAGTTGTATGTCGAGCAGTTGAAGTTGCTCGAACAACTGGCATCGCTGCGTCCACACGCTCAACTCGTGTCGCAGCTCGGGAACGATCAGGTAGGTGCGCCAGCCGACCGTCTTCTTCGAGCGCAGGATGTCGCCGAATATGTGGTCGCCAAAGTAGAGCACATCGCGGCCCGTCGCCTTCACCAGCTTGGAGAAGACCTCGCACGAGCCTAGAATACAAGCGCCAACGCAAAATACACACATGTAATGCATACGGCAAGAGAAAATGGCTTGGTGGAGCTGGCTTTGCGATTATAAAAATTTTGGATTACTAATTTACTGAATAATTTATTAGTTTGATTAGTTATTTATATTAATAGATTTGCTTTCGCCTTGCCTTGATGACAAATAGGACAAATAAAAAGCAGAGCCGCCCACAAACCACTGCCGGCTCAGTCAGCCTCAAATACAAACGGCCATATAGCTGACACAAAGCCCGACTGGAGGAGATCGAACAAATAAAAGCAGAAAAGAGAAGCAGAAGGGACAAGAAGAGGAGAGGAAGACGAAGGGAAGAAGGGAAAAAGAAGTCAAGGAGAAAAAGGAGAAAGAAAGGCAAGAAGAAAAAAGAGAGAAGAAAGAAAGGAGAAGGAAAAAAGAAGGCAAGAAAAAGAGAATAACAAGGGAATAAGAAGAGAAGAAAAAGAAGGAAAAAAGAAAAGAATAAAAAGAGAAGAGGGAAATGATAAGGAAAAGAAGGAAAGAAAAGATAAGGGAATAAGAGAAGGAAAAAACAAAGGGAAGAAGGCTGGAAGGCCGAGGAAGGTAGATAGGGTAGGAGCGCAGTCCACTACCGCCCTCATTGTGCAAGTGTCGCACCTCCTGAGTAGATACAGCCAGACTGCAGCGGTCCCATGTGATGTCCGATCTTGAGTGAGCCGCTGCACCCGTCCACCTGGCGCAGAATGGTGCCCTCCATGAAGAACAGCGGCTTACACGCGTCCACCACGACGTAGTTGAAGTACGACCGCCAGCAGCGCGTCTAAACATCAGCCGACACACACACACACACACACACACACACACACACACACACACACACACACACACACACACACTTTACATTCCGACATCCATATCGCGCTTTTCACCTGAAGGTTCAAAAGCGCTCAAACTCACACACATACAAACATCTCATTCAAACACACAAACACACATCAATGCATACATCCATAGGAATATATCCAAGTAGAAGAATAAATACAAAAACATAAATAAAATACCCACAATATGGTGGAAATTATGAGACTGGTGCATAGGGTAGTACATTTTTATCAACACATACATACACGCACACACACACACCAGTTATGAAGCATTAGCCGCGCTACTCACGCCGGGAAAGTCGAAGAGGAACGTCATGATGGTGTCGGTGAACCAGAACTCGGAGTTGGTCAACAAGAACGTGCTGAACTTGTTGGTCGCCAGTCTGTCGAGCAGCATCGGCAGGCGAAAGTCTCGATTGACGTACTTCTCCAGATCAGCGGCCACTATCTTCTTCAGGTCTCCCTGACGTCACATCATAGAGTGACAAGATCCTAGATCATGATCCTAGGAGGAGTATGGAGGGTATATAAACTCCCGACAAAATGGATGGGGGAGTATGAATATGAAATTATACCCCCCGGAGAATTCTGATGAGTTCAGTGCATTGAGTATATTGTCATCAAAATCAGCATAGAAAAAAGTAACAATACACGACAAGTGTATGTGTGTGTGTATGTAATTGTATGTAATATAATTTTCATTGGGATATGTGTGTTGTAATTGAATAGACACAAAATGGTTGAGGATCTCATGCAATTGACCCATTGAGCCAACTTTGAACACAAGAATACATGAGGGCTGTCATCAACTCCCCTACCCGAGCCTCGACACAAATCTACATCATTGACAAGCGGTATCGTTCTGGATGTATGGTCAAACGATATCCAATGGAAGGTATAAAAAATGGGCATCTCCGGGATAGAGCTCAGAGGGTGGGACAAACTTCACATCAAACCTACCCTGACACACACTGACACACGCACACACACACACACACACACAAACACACACACATTTGTTACCTGTCTGTGAACCCAGTCGACGCTCTGACGAATGTCCTGGAATATCGAACGATAGCTCATAAACAAATCACCATCGCGCACACCTTCGGCAGACCTTCATCACAGCGCGCACACACACACACACAAACACACATACACACAGACTGGCCGGAAAAAGCCGAAACACGTGTACCGAACACAAAGAGACACACACACACACACAGAAAGAGAGAGAGAGAGATTAGAGAGAGGGCTGATGGGAGAGTGAACTGACACTTGATAGCCGTTCTGGCTGGAGAACAGATCGACCACGCAGGCCAGCATGCATATTTCGGGCAGGTTGAAGAGCGTGTTCATCACGTGCACACGGTTGTCGTCGAGCAGAATGAACGAGTTGGGGTATTTCTCGAGAATCTCGGCACTGCGCACCCACACACACACACACACAAGACGTGACATGAATGATACAAGGTGGCCCTCTCTAATACGCATTTCGTCCTTGTGGCGCCATAGCGTGGAGAGGGTCGGTTCTGCGGTGGCAGCGAGCTGCACGGGACACACCTGTGTGTGTTCATAAGCTTCGGCTTCTTCCCGTGTAGCAGCTGTCACTTAGGCATTTAACCTGTATTTAAAGACATGTATGACAAGAGTACGGTGATCATATGTCCCCTCTTTTCTCCGGAAATGTCCTCTTTTCGAGAGCTATCCGGTCTGTCCGGATTCGTTTTGTAAATTGCTTCGAATGTCCGGAGTTTGTATAGCTTGAGTAGTTAAATTCGATACGTTCTCCCTGCGAGTGTATAATGGTTTCAGTCCGTGCCAAAAAAAAATTAATTGAAGCATTTGGCTTACAAAAAAGATAGATTATTCAATAAACATGTCATTTTTCAATGAAAAAGCACCATTTTTCACAATGATGTGATACAAATCATGTATGATGCACGGGTTGATACGGATGATATGGATGAGCGAAATTCGGTTGGTCGCACAAAACTCCAAATCAGTGGCGACACCAGGGGGGGGGGGGGTGCTTCAAGGAGCCCAATCCCTAAAAAAACCCGTCAAGTCCCCTTGAACCTTAAAAAATCGTGACCAAGAACATTTCGAGTATGGCTCCTCATGTTTCGCCACGCCCCTGCATCATCTTCCTTAGCCCCCCACCGTAAAAAAGCTGGCGCCGCCACTGATTACACAAAGCGTCCGAAGAAGCAGAAGACTTACTGTTTGAGGAACTTGAAGCCGTGCACACACACTAGAATATTGCCGTGTGCGTCCACTTTGAGCAGGTTACCGTACACAGCGTCAAACCACAACCCTCTGACATACACACGCACACACATAAACAGTGCAAATATGCTCCACGAAAAGAAAAATCAAATTCTATTTCTGAAAATTCTATTTTTCCAAACATTCCGCCGTAGTGCCGTTCAATTAGGGGTGTCATTCAATTAGAGCAGTGGTTCCCAACCTTTTTCAGCTTGTTACCCAATTTAGCATCCCATATTAGGCATGTTACCCCTTTGTTACTGTACATGTTACTGTAAGCATTCACACACACACGCACGCGCGCACACACAACTATATATAACACGCCATATGAGCAATACAATATCCACACAATGCAAACAATAAACATAATATGCTAAGTTAATATTAATCCCAATACAAGGTACCGCAATGTTTTCTTTAATTTCAGAGTTCTTGACATTTTCCTGTCACCCTTACATTACCCCCGAACAATTGCTAAATTACCCCCAGGGGGTAATTTACCCCCAGGTTGGGAACCACTGAATTAGAGGGTGCCGCTCTATTTTTCCACTAGCTGGTGAGAATTTCGAGAAGATACGATTATAAGATAAAACCACACAAAAGACACGAATACAGTGTGATTACTGGTAATTAATATAAAAAATTCACCGATAAAAATCAGTCAGTCATAGCTATTGCCAAGAGAAGAATTCATCAAAGTGAAGTTTGATGAGAAGTGCAGCTCTATTTTTCAATTATTCAACCCCAGGTTCCGTTCTATTAGCGGTGCTGTTTAAATTGAGGTTGTACGGTAATTTCATTATGCAAACCAACAAGCGAAAGCCGTCGAATTTCCTTTGGGAAAAAGACGCGAAGAAAATACGTCCGGGGCAAATTTTGTGCGGAAAAACGAGCGAAAATAGTACAAAGTCAAATCTATTGGCAAGTTTATCTTCTCAAGCTAAATTAGCTAATCATCATAAACTCCACGGCGGTTACATTCCAAATGCATGAGCACGCTAGCAACAGACGTTGAACGACGTCGAAATTCTTGCGACGATGAAATTCCATTCGACATAACAGCCATCTGTACCATTGTATTTCCATTCAAAAAATTATATACGCTAAATACAGTAAGATTGGGCCAGTCGGGTTTTCGATGTTTGCGTAGTCGAAAGTGCAAGAATCCCGACAGCTCATAGAGAGGGCTGATTTGATGAGACACACACTGACACACAAAAACTGTCCACAACCATAACACAAGCGCTGGAGATCAGGGCTTCTTAACCGAGGGAGTTCGCAACCCTAAGGGTGCGAGGATTTCTGTGAAAAATTAATTAAAATATGTGTATGAATGAATTAAAAAAATACTTTGAGTTGTATGAATGAATCCATATTGAACAGGAAAAGTTGTGCTATCACATCGTTGCTATTATGGCCGTTTGTCGTTTTTCATCATAGCTATCAATAATCCAGCAGGGGTTGCGAGATTTGAGTGCTTATTTGGAAATAGTGCGAACACTGAATGAGGTTGAGAAAACCACTGCTGTGGATCAAACACCATATACATTATACGCAGGTGTTGTTGACATGACAAGAACTGAGCAACCTGGTTGACTGCACATATCGGTGACGGAAACATGAGTTTGCATTAGCTACGCCCTTTGATGATGCAGATTCTCAGAAACAAGCCGATCAGATTCAAGGTCAGAAAGATCGAATCAAAACAACTCTCCTGCACAACACTACAGAGTATTGGAGGTTTTGTCATGTAGGGAAAAAAGGTCGGACAGAAGGACATGAATGTATGTTTTATCAATCTGAATTCGTTCCATTTCGTTTCTAGTCACTTCCTCACATTTAGCTTGGTGAAACAGCTGAATTTATTGGATCTCTCAGTGCTGTTGTGGAAAATGAAGAGTTGGCTCATTAAGAAGTGGGGAATCAGGGAAAAAAGGTTACGAACCACCGCTCTAAGCGTCCCCTACAACCCTGGTGCCATGAATCGATGGTGAGTCAAGCGAAAAGTGGACAAAAAGCGAACGAGATTCATATATATAGTAGCTTTTCTTTATATTAAATAAATATTATATTTCTATCTGGCTTGTACATAATTTTGCTAAACAAAAAATACATTTTCTCGCAAGACAACAGACTAATGCTCGACTGATTTCAATGTCAAATACATTTCAAAAGCGAAAACATGAGCCCAGACCGGAGAACGAAGAAATATACAATAGGAGATTACGATGCATCGACTTTGTACGCGAAAAAAGGACAGCCCTAATTTGAACATGCAAAAACACTGAACACGTTTAATATCTTCAAAATAAATCTTTAACATATATCATTCTCTGTATTAGTAACTATCAGTCAATAGGTCAGCAATATCATGCAAAACAAAACGATTTGCATTTGTTTTGAAGAAAAAAACTACATAACATCGCATTTCACCACCAAATTTCTAGCATTATAACGTATGCAGACAACATTAGTATTGCAATGCAAGGTGCATTTTTCCACACACAAACAATCGATGGAATGCGGTCCATTACATGAAACAATATCAAAGCACGCCAAAAATACCAGTGTTACCAGAATTGAAGACTTTTACAACAGCACTCCAACACACATACACATACACACACATCCACACACACACACACACACAAGTGTTTGAAAAAACATGAAAAAGACCATATTAGGATAGTGATGTTTCGACGCAGTGACGTTCAGAAAGATGATTCTAAATCGCAACGTTCGGATGATAAAAGCTATATGATACCGAGCTATATATGAGAAGGAGGAATGATTGGCTCAGCGAAATATGAATATAGCATTTTGAGTCGGCGATGATAAGGTTGGCGAAGACGCAAACAACTACACACCGATTCCGGCCGAAATCGATCCGTTCCTTATAAGAACGAATCGATTTATGTCAACAAACAAACAGACAGGTAGCAAAAGCCAGCCCAATCAAAACTGTCTGATCGATTTGAAAGCAACGAACCAGTGGCGGCGCCAGTGGGGGAAGGGGGCCTGCAGGAGCTGAAACCCCCCTCCGTGCCAAGCTGTTGCCAGTGGTAAGATGCATCGTTACGGAACACTTACGAGCCTTAGAGGATCTTCTGTATAGGGTATGTATTTCTATGTATTGTGGACTACGTGGTGTAGTGGTTAGCACACCCGCCTCACAAGCGGGAGGACCGTGGTTCAAAACCCGGAGAAGGAAAATTTCTTTGAGCGAATTCTATAATCCAACAGCCCCTGTGCACCCAGCAGTAAATGACACTAGATATCAGTCATAAGTTATACCATGCATTCTGGGGAGGTGGCCCTCTCTAATACGTCTTCCGTCCTTGTGGCGCCATAGCGTGGAGAGGGTCGGCTCTGCGGTGACAGTGAGCTGCACGGGGCACACCTGTGTGTGTTCACAAGCTTCGGCTTCTTCCCGTGTAGCAGCTGTCACTTGAGACCTTCAACCTTTAACCAGGAACCCTTTAATCCCCAAAAAAACCTTATCATGAGCATTTCCGATGTAGTTCTTCATTCTTGGCCAAGCCTCCGCATCATTTTCCTTAGGCCCCCCCCCCCCCCCCCCCACTGGAAAAATCCTGGCGCCGCCACTTCATCAAACAAAACAAAGCTGTTGAGCTACTGTTAAGCTTATGCATGCTTTGTGCTTTGTCTAAACAACTTAATTGACAACGACTCAACACTGCAGGATTGTACCGATATGAACTGATAAAGCGACCCGTTGACGTTCAATATTATTGCGCCATATTTCAGGATGCGGAAGAAAACTGCTGGTGTGCGCGTGGGCGATATTGAAGGGGTGCGCAATATATTGCACGATTTTCAGAGACTTGAAACTATATTGCGCAAAAGTGGATGACATTGTGTCGTCTGTGTGCTGTATTGCACAATATCCTGTCAGTCTCTAGCCAGCGGTCGTGTGGGGAGGTTGTCGCTGCTCAAGCCAGCATATTGTTAAGGATAGAGCGAGTCAGAGCGGGAGTAGTACCATATTGCCCTATGCACATATTTGCCACAAATGCCCGAGTACTCCCACACTCTGCAATAGGGCAATATGTTCACCTCGGCCAGTGTAGTGTCAAAGGCATATCAAGTGCGGTATGTGCGACTGCGGCTTGTGGCCAATATGTTCACTTTTCACCATAGCGAAATTACAGTGGCTTTCAACACAACGCAGGAGTTTTTATACAACAAGTAGCTAGTATCTAACATACTGTGCGGTTATTGGCTAGGTTAGGTCAGGTCAGGTTAAGTCAAGTTTGATTACTGAACCTAGCCAATAACCGCACAGTATGTAAGGTGCTAGCTACCTGTTGTGTAAAAACTCGTGTCTTGTGTTGAAAACCACTGAAATTATGCTGTGGTGAAAAGTGAACATATTGGCCACAAGCCGCAGTAGCACTCTCCGCACTTGGTACGCCTTTGACACTACACTGGCCGAGCTGAACATATTGCCCTATTGCAGAGTAAGGGAGTAAGTATGCGGGAGTTTGTGGCTATATTCATATGGCAATATTGTACTAGATCCGTCTAAACAAGACTCACTTACTCAATCTACATCAGCACAACACTGAAATGGCGTATTGCTATGAACTGATATGAGACTTCGAGATTGGAAGTACGTCGCAGAAAGTATCTGCCCAAAGCATTGCGTGTTGTGTAAATATAGCGTGATCATTGGTCACCTGGTCTTTCATATCGCAAGCAGTGGCGACGCCAAGAAGAGGGTTTGTAGGGGCTGAAGCCACCCCCCGCCCAAATATGTGCCAACGCCCCCTCCATGGACTCCACCCCTGAATCTGACCTGGATCATTTCGAGAGCAGATACTCATGTTTGAACAAATCCCCGCCCTTTTACTCAGCACCCTAACCCCCCACCTGGCGCTACCACTGAGAGCAAGCTATACTTTCTGAATCAAATAGTGCCAATGGACGTTACCGTTGCATGTGCAACACGGGATAATGGTGCTCCGTATTCAAAGTCAGCCGTGAGCTTCATTCACCATATCACCATATTCACTTCACCATATACAATCACGTTCACACGCAGAGTCGTAGCAACCGCCCCGCACCTTCACGGCCGGCCGGGGGTCCCCGAGTGTTGAAGGACCCACTGCCTCACGCGTGATATTGAAATTACTCATAAAAGACCAAAAGTCACTAAAAGACCGAGGGGATGGTCGAAATCGCATTTTCCCAAAGTAGCACCTCTACTATAATGGGGCTATATTCATAATGAGGGATCCAATTATTGCCTTCGGGGGGCATAATACCTTGTTATGACTCTGTTCACACATATCATACACAAAGAGGTTGAAAAATCTAAACAGCACAAAATAGTCTCAATTTGTCTCGATGAGTATGATGCAAACGACAAGTGAACACATTCACTACTATATTACCAGTAAGGCGCCGTGTTCGGCGATGAACGAGCGAGCGCGAAGCTATCATATGTAATCAAACTTTGTCGTTGTCAAACTTTGTCAAAACTTTGTTTTCTGCTAAATTATAAGAGTTATAATTATAAATGATATATAATAAATTATAATTATAAATTATAATTCCACGTGCCACACTGGGCACTGACATGATTTGGCATGGTCTCATCCGCGGCAAGAAGGATTGGGCTACCCAACAAAAAAATGCACGTTAATCGGACTTATGGTTCCAGAGATATAAGCCTCTGAAAAACGGGTAAAAAGTGTTTTTCGAAAAAGTAGGAGGGAATTTGGGACGTGCCACGTGCCACAGTGGGCACTGACATGATTCGGCTTGGTCTCATCCGCGGCAGGAAGGATGAGGCTACCCAACAAAAAAATGCATGTTAATCGGACTTATGGTTCCAGAGATTTAAGCCTCTGAAAAGCGTGACCACGGCCGGCCGGCGGGCCGCTCATACTCATTTTTCTAGTCACACCAAGTATGAACTCGCTCGCTATCGCTCGCTCGTAATAAGACGCAGTGTTCCGTAGCCTATTTTCTCTGATTCCACACTTCACATAATTGACCAACGCCTCGTTTTCCACAACAGAGCTGAGAAATCCAATAAATTCAGCTGTTCCACGAGATGACATGTCAGAAAGTCACTCTAGAAAGGAAAACAAACGAATTCAGATTAATGAAAACGCACATTTATCCTTCCCTATCAGTGGGGACAGGCTACGGAGCACTGCTCCAAGAGGAATTTCAATTGAGTCTTCAACGAAAATCGTCTAGATATTCTGGATAAAACCTGGGGATGCCGGATTACCAGCGCCCCTCATATTGCTGGATAATCCACGCCAACTCTCAACAAACCACCAAAAAATAAACTCTCCATGGTTAGCTTAGGTCAGTGGTTTTCTCAACCTTGTTCAGTGTTCGCACCCTATTCCAATCAGCAGTCAGTTCTCGCACCTCCCTGTATTCTTGATAGCTATGATAAACAAGATTAAAATACAGACGATGTAATATCAAAACTTTTTTATGTATTCAATATTCATTCATACAGCTCACAATTCCCTCAATCCCCTCAAAGGGGATGAAACCAAAATAGTTTTCCAAGGAAAAATATAAGGCATAGGTGAAAAAATAAATCTTTAATTTTTCATAGGAACCAGGCTCGCACCCCCTAGTGGTGCGAGCCTGAGGTTCGCATCCCCGGTGAAGAACTCCTAACTTAGATGAAGGGAAACCCCCATGGTATTCTTAGATTGTGGGGGATAAACTCCAGATGATTCACTTAGGTTGTGAGATGAAACCGCTGTCACACCTGATCGGAAAGGTCGGGTCATACTGGAACTGCATCACTTTCTCCGGATATCCGATATCAACCAGTCGCTTCTTGATCAACTCAAACGACAAATTCTCCAGCTGGGGAGACTTGTATTCGGCCAGCGTGTAGTCCATGTCGAAGCCGAAGAACTTGATCTTCTCCAGACGCAGGGATCGGTTGACAAACACTCTGGTGACACACAAAAGTGTCTACATCTTATGCCAGCCATCAAGCAACAACCACCAAGAACAGAGCAAATGCAATTTCAAAATCAATAATCAACTACGTAAAACCCCTGCATATGTAATTATTAGAGGTCGGGAATGGGGGTTAATCTCCCCCATTTTTGAGGTTTTTATGACACTCAAAGATGTGGAATAAAATGTGGGGTAATTTCATTTTCTTACTAATTATATTGGGGTAAAATACAAAAAGGATACCCTAGCCGTGCCATAAAGCAAGCCATTTTATGTTGTAGAAAATATTTTCGGAGATTGACAATTTTTATCAATACCGACATATAATTGGAATGAATCCATAACATAAATCAATTGTAACATACCAGATTTTTAATTATAAAATATACACACCAAATTTTAACATATCTCACACGTGATGTATACACACAAATCATAAAAGCTCACACACTCACACAGACATATGCACACACACTCACACACACACTCACACACACACAAATTGGTTAAGCCCATTATGCCTCTCGTAATGATATTCAGTAAAACAGCTATATAAATAACTTACATATTTTTTTGGCAATATTGCGTTGATATCAATAGTCCCTTATAAACACAGTCCCTTATAAACACAGCCTGATGAATCAAAATAAGTAAATATAGACAGAAAAAATCACAAAACATGATCATTCTCAAGTGAGATCTCATATGAGATCACCGAGGAGGTATAATGGATCAAATCGCGCCCTGCAATCGCGTCTTGCAATGAAACCTTGCAATGAAACCACACCCCCCACATACCTGGCTTCATCAGGCAGCCAAGGTTGGTGATCGCCACACGAAAGCAGTTGAAATAAGAAGTCCATTTGACAGCGTGCCGACACAAACAGTCAACAAGACAACACAGATACTGAGATACTGTGATGAGCGACAATGTGCACGCCAGTACGGTCTTGCATACTGCCCCCACCAGGGGCGTAGATTTGTGTCGAGACTCGGGGGGAGGGGGGGCACCAGCCATCATGCATCAGTGTTCAAAGTTAACTCAGTTCAGTGGCGGACTAAGAGTGCAATTTTGGAGGGAAGGGCTGGATCAATTTTTGGGGGACTAAATTTTGGGTGCTCTCAGCCATGTACATGTGTCATTATGCAACGTATTTGCGACAATGCTTATATAAACAAATTCTATAGAAATAGACTTTACTGACCCCTTTTAGTGAACCTCTTGATTATGAGGAAACCATGGAAACATTGGTGGGGGTTTCAGCCCCCTGAGACCCCTCTCTGGATTCGCCAGTGGCTCAGTTGGCTAATTACATAAGACTCAACCATTTAATGCCTAGTCAATTACAACACACACACACACACACACACATACACACACAATTACACACATATCTCAATGAAAAGTATATTGCATATAATTGCACACACACACACAAACACACACACACATACACACTTGTCGTGTATTGCTACTTTTTTGCTATGCTAATTTTAACGATAATATAGCCAATGAACTGAACTCAGTAGAATTCTCGCAGGAAGGGGGTGGTATAACTGCACCCCAGACGATTTGTCCGGGGTAAATATATATAGCCCCCTTTACCCCAGGATATACGCCCATGCTGCCCACTGATGCAATACCTCAGATGTAGACAACATCGCGTGAGTATTGACAAAGTGTGTGTGTGTTGGTGTGTGTGTGTGTGTGTGTGTGTGTGTGTGTGTGTGCACGTGGATGAATGTGTCACATGAGAAATATATCGCCATTGCATAGCTCACACTGACACACACACACACACACAATGGCACACGTTGACATACACACTAACACACACACACACACACACACAAACACTGATAGACGCTGGCACACACACACACACACACACTGATACACACACACACACACTAACACACATACACACACACAAACACTGATATACGCTGGCACACACACACTGACACACACTGACACACACTGACACACACTGACACACACTAACACACACACACACACTAACACACACACACACACTGACACACACTAACACACACACACACACACTGACACACACTAACACACACACACACACTGACACACACTAACACACACACACACAGATTCGTGTCTTTCGTGGCAGCGCCGCCTCCATTGTATTTTAGTGTTGTTAATATGTGTACATGTTTGTAAATATATTTGTTTGTGTCAAAGAAAAAAAACACACACACACACACTGCGAAATTTGTGTCCCACCAAAGACTGCAGTCCCCTCATGAGAAAATGTCCTCTATAGCAGTGGTCCCCAACCCCCGGGCCGAGGACCGGTACCGGTCCGTGGGTCGTTTGGTGCCGGGCCGCACAGAAATAATAAATGACTTACATTGCTTCCGTTTTATTGATTTCGGAATCTGAACGATGTTTTATTTTGAAAAATTACCCGATTATGTCACTTTTGACGCAGGTCAAAAGTGACATAGTGAACTTGTTATGCTGTTGTTGCGATGTTAAGAGGACGCTGTTGAAGCAAACGGGTAGAGTGAATTTGTGTTTATCATTAGCGTTATATTTAGAAAATACAACAGTTTTCATGCAGGTCATATCATGTTATTTTGTTGTATTTATGCGCCACACCTCAAAGGCCGGTCCCTGAAAATATTGTCTGACATTAAACCGGTCCGTGGCGCAAAAAAGGTTGGGGACCGCTGCTCTATAGAACGGCATAGCCTGAACGGTTGACGAAATGTAGGCCTTTTTTGCCGAGAAAAAACCGCTAGTAATGTCTGCGCAAAATTTAAATCGCTCGCTAGCTTTGCGAAAAATAGGAGATATAATACACACAAACACACATACACACACCCACATTACATTACACACACACACACACACACAGAGTAGCAAATCCAGAGAGTAATTATTTAGGGGGAGGGGAGAGGGGGGCTGAACAAATTCTTCAATGATATATACATACATCTACAAACGCATTATGCGTGAATATGCTTTGCGATAATGTTTATATCAACAAACTCTACATAAAGACACTTTTCCTTGACCACTTTTAGTGAAGCTCTTGATGGAAACATTGGGGGAGCTTCAGCCCCCGATCCCCCCTCTCTGGATCCGCCAGTGCACACATGCGCACACACAAACATATGCCAAACAAGTGAGGATCACCGCAAAATCACGCAAAAAAATCACGCAAAAAATAATAAGAAACAAGTAAATTTTCAAAAGTGCAAGATTGTCATAAAACTGGTATCGTAACATTAGTATTGTAAAGTATTGTATGGTAGTAAAGTATTAGTATTGTAAAGTAGACGGGGCCACAGTAGGATGGTAATAGTGCTACTGCACTATTACCATCCTACTGGATTTGCCTGATTTGCGTGTGATTCGAAACCCGGCGGAGGATAATTTCTTTGGGCGAATCCCAACAGCCCCTGTCCACCCAGCAGTAAATGATGGTACCAGATATCAGTCATGTGTTGTGTCATGCATTCTGGGGAGGTGGCCCTCTCTAATACGTCTTCCGTCCTTGTGGCGTCATAGCGTGGAGAGGGTCGGTTCTGCGGTGGCAGCGAGCTGCACGGGACACACCTGTGTGTTCATAAGCTTCGGCTTCTTCCCGTGTAGCAGCTGTCACTTGAGGCGTTCAACATTTTCTTTACGTCTCGGGATATGACATCCCTAGCTCCGATTATACTAGACGTAAGCAATACAACACTGGTATGTGTGTTTGTGTAAAGTGAGTGAAGTAAGTAAAGTAAATTGCTTTATTGCACTCCAATAAGTTGGCTTTTCAGTACAATTTTAAATATAGTCATTCGGGGCAAATGACGATCGTTTTCATTAACATCTAACCAGCGCTTATACTAATGACGATAGCAAAACATACTAAGTACCACATAGTGTGTTGGTACACTGTGCTTCTATCCCCGTATTGAAAGCCTTTGAAAATTTTGTTTTTTTAAATAGAGATCGAATTTAGTGGTGCGATCGTCATTTACCCCAGTGGGGTAAATGACGATTTTCGTAGGGTAATTAACGATCGATCCGTAATTCGTTAATTTGAAGGTAATTTGACATTCTAGATGATAGATAAAGACAGAAATTATCAACTAAATATATTCAAACGAAAAACAAAGATGAACTAGTTCACATTACAATGCTAGCTTACTTGGCCTGGCCTTAAGGCTGATACATATTACACTCTACGAAAAAAAGTGTTTTCTTCCGTTATAGCATGGCTTCAATGTCATCTCTCAGCAGGTCTTCCAGAGATAACTCATTGGATGTATTTGCTTCAGTTATTGCGACACTGTTGAGTCCGAATCCTCATCATCCCCTTTCGACTTTCTCTTTTTCACTTTTGCCTTTTTCTTTGGTTATTCCTTGCTAGACTTCTCAGTTTGAGTAGGAGCTCCCTACTTGCGAAGTCTTGTCTTAGACTTGTTCATCTCTGCAATCTTTTGGTGGCAATTCTCATCAGTTATAACAGCTCATGGGAATGACTCTCCTCTTTTTAGTGAGGGGGTCGCACGACGTCCTCTGGAGTGTAGGACAGTCTCTATGCAAGCCAAGTGAAGTTGTTTGCATGACCGCCGCGGTATTCTAGTCGACTATGGCTCCTGGTGGGCTCCGCGAAGTACATTTCCTCGAAGTAATTCAAGACGTCGCACGTGGTGCACCACGGGGCAATTGACGATCGCTATAGGGGTAAATATAAATCGGGGATGGGGCATATTACGATCGGTGTGGGGCAATTGACGATCGCTACACTGATCGTCAATTACCCCCACACCGATCGTAATATGCCCCACTTTCAGAATGATGTGGTGTCTTTAATACTTGCATATAAATGCTATGGAAGAGATAGCTATAGCCAATTGCCCCAGTTTCTTGAAGCGATCGCGAATTGCCCCCAAAATTTGTCCATGTGGTGAATTATGACAAATTTTCTGAAACATTGCAAATGTTTTGTGCAACATGTTTTGAAAGGTTTTGGGAGAAATTGTGTCACACATTCATTTTTTAACGTAGAAAGACGATTCATACACTGAAATGACCGCAAACGATTGCTCTAATAGTTTATCCACTCATTTCTTGTACATAGCGATTTCAACTCTCCTAAGGTCAAAATCATTTTTTACCCCCAAAATATCCAAATCGCCATTTGCCCCAAATGACTATACTATATGTATACCTACACTCACACTCTCACTGACAAATATTTGCACATATATGCATACTCGCACGGTATGTATATACGACATCAAATGACACTTGCACACAAACATATACACACACACTCACACACACACACACAAACATAAGCACATACTAGGAAGAAAATACACCATACATGAATCTAGCAGCATCTTAATTTAGCCGCTTTCTTCCAGCCTCAGTTCTGATTGAAGGATAAAATATATCTCCTTTGTGTGTGTTGATTGTTTTTTTCACTCCGTGGTAGGGTGTCAAATATTATGAATGACTCTTGTGTAAGTAATATATGGAGTTCACAAGTCGTCTTCGATTCTTGGTGACAAGATGTGTGTGTGTGTGTGTATGTGTGTGTGTGTGTGTGTGTGTGTGTGTGTGTGTGTGTGTGTGTGTGTGTGTGTGTGTGTGTGTGTGTGTGTGTGTGTTGAGTGCAACTCACTGAGAAGCCGACGACCACGAACCAGTCCACAAAGCAAGCATTGCGCAACACTCACACACACCCTACACAAACGCACACACTCGCACACGCACTCGCACACGCACTGACTAAACACCACGTGTCAACGCATTCGGCGATTAAAAAGCGCACGCCGTTTGCAATGAGTCAATCGCCAGAAAGGATAAGTTATGTCCTGTCGGCTACTGAGCCCCCACACCCCGGATATGAGTAATAATGCACACATCCCCCCCCCACACACCCTGTGTGTCAGTGTGGGTGTGTGCACTGAACCCATACTATCTATGAGCTGCGTACTTGATGCTGAACGCGCGAAACGCAAAATATTAGGCTAAAAAAATGATTAGAGAAGAGTAGACCAACTGTCACTACACCGCAACAAACACATACACACACACACACACACACAGACACACACAAACACAGAATACAATCGGAGTACGATAGAATATGAACGATTAGCTGTCTCAGTAAGTGTTTGTGTTCAAGTGTCGTAAATTGAGGTACACGTTCAAATATAATCTATTATTGTAGCACACTTGGTCGTGGGGGTTTGGTGCCAGGGCCAGTGTTTCTCAACCAGATGATCATGACAAGAATAGCCGCTGTGGTCTGCTGTAAAGTCTGCATTGTTAAAGAGTTGTAGATCCGAATGAAGGAGTCACCACATCAAGATCAAGCTAAGATGTTGTCTTCATCAAGCGTTTTTTTGCATTTTTGGCAGCGTGTAATTTATAAGGAGGACAGCAAGAATCCCGAAAGGCGAATGAAGTGGCAAAACAGTTGAGAGCCACTGGAATACGACGACCAAAAAAGGGCAGTGGTCCACTGGCGGTTCTCACCTGTGAAGAGGTTCTCGGTAGTACTTGAAGGCTCCATGGGTCGTGCCGGCGCCAGGCGACACGGGCGCTCCACACACACTCATCACTGCCACACACACACACACACACACACACACATATACACACACTGTGGCATTAGCGACACTATGCAAACGTCCATTAGACCAGGGGTTCTAAAACTTTTCACCCCCCCCCCCCCAAATGGATTGTCGAGTAAGGTCCCATACCCTCTAACTTTACTTGACTGTTCATAAAATTATCACCAAGCATATTATTTGCCAGTATGTCTTCAAGATCCACGAGTATTTCAATCGCTTGAATTTACAGACATTTCCATAATCGGGATAGTCATTGATAATTTATAGCAGTACCCAGAAATTGAGCCTTTGGTTCCCATATCCCTTGGGGGTATGGGAATACCCCCGGGTTGAGCACCTCTTGAGTCAGACTATGGGAAATGTGCCCGTCCACTTGGATGCATCTCAACTAGACTGGATCTGTGAAGCCTTGACTACAGAATGCACCACCACAGCATAACAAAATTGTCCGATGTGTTGTTCACACACTGACTCTTATCAACATAGGACAACTAAGTCAACGCCGTTAGTCGACCAAATTCGCCAACGTCGGCAATAGGGCGACACACCATAGAGAATGACCGTCAGACAAACTTGAATTGGCATCATGACAAACAGGCCATTAATTGTAGTATTTCTCTCTCTCTCTCCTCCACTAAATTTCTGCTTGCTTTCATTGTATTTTCGCTCGTAGTTGGTTTTCAATTGTCTGTACGTTGTTTTCTTCTTTCTATGCGGGAGTTTTTCCAGTTTGTTACTTTTCATTCTCATCTGTGTTTATAGTTTATGTCGCACTTGTGTTGTCATGGGCGCTGTATAAATAAATGTATTGTTTGTTTGCTGGTTTGTTTGAAGCGGCCGCCACTCGCGACATGTCTTGGTAGTTCTTTTAGCTAAACGGTGATCAGATACTCAGATACTCATATCAGTCACTTCAGTCAGAGTACTGGCAACTAGTCATCAGTCACCGAATACTCACAACCCGTCAGTCACAACACATAAGTTATCATTGATATCAAAACCAGCCGTTCAGTGCTTTCTGCAACTGCAAAGCAGTGGCGGATCCAGAGTGCAATTATGGGAGGGGCTGAATAAATTTTGGAAAGGGCTGAATCTTGGAGGCGATCAGCCATGTGCATGCATCATTATGCAACGTCCTTGCGATAAAGGTTAAAGGTTAAAGGCCTAAGTGACAGCTGCTACACGGGAAGAATACGAAGCTTATGAACACATATGTGTCCCGTGCAGCTCGCTGTCACTGTAGAACCGACCCTCTCCACGCTATGGCGCCACAAGGACATAAGACGTATTAGAGAGGGCCACCTCCCCAGAATGCATGACACAACACATGACTGATATCTGGTACCATCATTTACTGCTGGGTGGACAGGGACTGTTGGATTATAGAACTCGCCCAAGAAATTCTGCTCCGCCGGGATTCGAGCCACGGACCTCCCGCTTGTGAGGCGGGTGTGCTAACCACTACACCACGGAGTCCATAATGCTTATATCAGCAAATTCTACAGACATATTTTTTCTTTATCTCTTCTAGTGAATCTCTTGGTTATGAGGAGTTGATAGAAACATTTGGGGGGGGACCTTCAGTCCCCTGAGCGCCCCCTCTAGATCTGCCAGTGCTGCAGAGTGACTGTATTCTGCACATGCGACCGCCCACGCCACTCCGATAAAACTGCAAGTGCGTCGTGCCAAGCTAGCGCCGTGCAAGTTCCGCGTAAACATCACGCAGTTTGCTGCGTTCTCATAAGCAAACGAATGCGCAATACTGACGATAGCGAAAACATCATCAGCATTGTTTCAACAATAAAGATAAGAGACGAGCACTGGTACGCAGGCTGGTAGGCAGTGGATTTTCGTAGCGCCAGTGTGGCCACAAAAAGTCAACCCGGCCATTGAACCAGACACGTTCTACTCTCGTTTCATTCCAGACCACTCAGGAAGTTGAGTTCGGAAATGTATTCAGAAAGTGTAGAAAGGGACTATCCTAGTCACCGAGTTGACTAACAGCTAACACAACACATGAGCCAAATCGATGCAGAAACAAAATCGACTTGATAAGGACTACGCTTGCACTTGTTTAATTCCTGTTCGTTTATCGTTTTCAAACCAAAAAACAACACGCTTAGATACAAAATTCATCTATAAAACCAGTGGACATAAGGTATCAGTAAGCAAAATGTCCATGAGGATATGAAATAGCTATAATTTTACCACTGTCCCATCGTCTTCATAATTATGCATCTGTGTATATCGTGCACCAGCGATAATCGTATAAGCCAAAACATACGAAAAATGTTTGTAATTCACTTATATTCATATGCTTACAAGGAATACCATACAAAAAAATCACCTTAAAACATTACAAAAACAGCCCCAGAACACGCCCAAAGCAAGAATCAGTATACATCTGATTCGTCGTAAACGCATGGATTTTGTCTAAAAACTATTTACATTGCACTCATTTTGTAATTTTTGAATTTCTTCAACTGTGTTCAAGTTGTTTATAATTTACTTATGTTGAATAAGCTTTTTGTTCCCCACATTTACTCTGTATTTATAAATCTATATTATCTCATTCAATGCGCGCCCATTAACAATGTGTTAGCTAAATCAAATATATGTTTGCCTCAGTCCGTGACAGATTGTCCTGTAGATGCGCCTCAAAGATTTCAGACCCAAAGATCGAAAACAGCAGAGAAAGCGAGGGACTTATACCAATAGGAAAGGAATGAGGTAGAGAATCATTTGGATTCAGGAAACAGTACAGACAACAAAATTATTATTATTAAAGTATCAAGTATCAGTAGTGGCGGCAGCAACGATGCACCAGGAAAAAATTCAGCATAATTCCCATCTGAACCCCAACAGAAAGAAAAATCAACAACATAACACCCTCCAAACAAACAAAAATAAACATGAACATACAGTGACTGAAGACCCGATACAGTAGCTAGCAATGAGTCATAGTTTGTCCAACATAACATAGTTTCGCTACTCTACCTGTCCGATGGAGCTGCAAAGTGTGTTCCGTGTGAGTCTTACTTTCCGAATCCCAATCCCAAACAGTAATCCTTATTGCTCAGCTTATTCCACCTGCTCTTTTTATGTAACGAGTGGTCGACATCCGAAACGGTTACTAGAGTACAGTTGCGTAGTTAGCTTTCTCACCAATTGTCTGACTCAGAGCAATTTGTTAATAAATTCCCGATGATAATTTCCGGGTAGTATTAGTTAAGTTTGAATTATTTGTCATTGTTTCTCGGTGGTTAAACTACTCATTGAGTGGGCAATACAATTCTCGTAAAATGGTGTGACTCTGGAAGCTCTGGCCTACACGTGCCAGGCTGACTCATTTACATGGGAAGGATTTATGTCCCTGCATGCCTTCACGCACGCTAGTCGTCTGTAGTAATACGTCGCCGTCCATCACGCGCTGATATTACATTGTTACCGCGCATAGGCGTGCGGGGATGTCGCACTTACCGGGACTCAAGCACAACAGCTCGATACACAGATGAAAATACATATGGAAATGCAGCAGGAAATGGTACCAGATATCAGTCATGTGTTGTGTCATGCATTCTGGGGAGGTGGTCCTCTCAAAAACGTCTTCCGTCCTTATGGCGTCATAGCGTGGAGAGGGTTGGTTCTGCGGTGGCAGCGAGCTGCACGGGGCACACCTGTGTGTTCATAAGCTTCGGCTTCTTCCCGTGTAGCAGCTGTCACTTAGGCATTTAACCTTTAACAAAGATGTTTGCTAAACACAACCGAAACGTGACTGAGCTTTGATACAGGACAGATACTGTCTTCTGTCATAATAGATCACGCACAGCCAATTTGACGCTGGAAATCGTGGTATTGAAGTTCAACCCAGCATTAGTCATGGCATGATCATGTCATGGACATGTCCTTCTGTGAGTACCGTAGGTTTCGGCCATAATAATGCAAAATTATAATCCATGTTTTTCAAAGAAGGTTTCAACGGCCAGAGCTATTTCAGAATCAAGAACTTCAGTCTGCCTAAGGTTGGACTGTATATGCAGAAAGGTTAAAGGCCTCAATTGACAGCTCCTACACGGGAAGAAGCTGAAGCTTATGAACACACAGGTGTGTCCCGTGCAGCTCGCTGCCACCACAGAACCGACCCTATCCACGCTATGACGCCACAAGGACGGAATACGTATTAGAGAGGGCCACCTCCCCAGAATGCATGACACAACACATGACTGACATCTGGTACCCATTTACTGCTGGGTGGACAGGGGCTGTTGGATTATAGAATTCGCTCAGAGAACTTTTCCTCCTTGTGAGGCAGGTGTGCTAACCACTACACCACCGAGTCCAACAGCTTGGCACGGAAGGGGGTTTCAGCTCCTGCAGGCCCCCTTCCCCCCTACGGAAGAAGTGTTAGAGGTCAACCTCCCCAGAATGCAGGTCACAACATATGACTGATATCTGGTACCATCATTTTCTGCTGGGCGGACAGGAGCTGTTGTAATAATGAATTCACCCAAAGAAATTCTCGTCCGCCGGGCTTCGAACCAAGAACCTCTCGCTTGTGAGGCGGGTGTGCTACCATTACACCACCGAGAACAGCAGTACAAACAGATCATTTGAAAAATACTACTAGAGAAAGCTCAAATTTTGAGTGGGCTTATTGGATCATGCTACTCAAGACCTAGTATTTAGGCCTGGATAGTGGCATGGGCTTAATGGACAAATTGACTTAATTGCCGGGATTTACAGTTTGCTGCGTTTTGCATGCACGAATTCATGTCTGGATTACGTCACCCACCCAGGCACACATTGAACCATGCAACCAATCCCGAATAATGCATGCCATGAAACCATTACGTTCGTATCGCCAATGACGCACAAACACACACCCACACACATACATGCGTACATATATAAACGCTGTTGTACATAAGTTCGCTGCCGTTATATGCAAGAATGCGGTTGCATGGCTTATGATATGGCTCCACCCAACGCCAACTAGGCTAGATGTATATAGGCGGTGTTGACCAGACGAAGGCTTTGACGTCAGAGCTTTGTTCTGTCACTGTTTCGAGGGTGTGAAGTTCGTGGTATGCATCAGTAATGACGACAGAATGATGCAAGCTTAAAGGCTCATACGTGATTTGATTAACACCTGGAGAAACAACATAGAAAGGTCGTCAAGTGGGAAAGAAGTGCAAACAGGAGTGGAAATGCAGAGCGAGAAAGCAGTGGCGGCGCCAGGGGGGTTGTAGTAGATGACCCCCCTCCCCCAAAAACGTGTCAAGCCCCCCCCCCCCCCCCTGAACCGCGCCCCCAAAAATATCCTGACCATGAACATTTCCAGAGTAGCATTTATCATGTTTCGCCAAGCCCGCGCATTTTTTTCTTTAGGCTCCTCTTATCTCTCCCCCATCGGAAAAATCCTGGCGCCGCCACTGAGAGAAAGAAAGTGAGAGCGAGAGAAGGATGTACCTGGTCGCTGCATCCGTGATGCGATATATTTGGGGAATTCTTTTTCCGTCATTCTAACGCACTACCATGAAAACAAAACAGCATTCAAACACACATCATGTGAGCTGTGATGAAATCGCAAGCGATGAATCAAATGACGTTAGTATTGGTGTCAGTGGCGGCACCAAGGAAGGGGGGCCTGGGGTGGGTGGAGGTCTGAAGGTCCCACAAATGTAACAAGCCCCTCTAAGCGCCCCCAATAATCCTGATTCGACCATACGTTCTCTTTTCCCCAGATATGTGCTCTTTTTGGAGACTTTCCGGCCTGTGCGGGTTCTTTTTGTAAAATTCTCCAAATGTCCGGGTTTGAATAGTTTGAGTGGTTAAGTTCGATATGTGTACTACGCGAGTGTATGATGGTTTGGTCCGTGTAAAAAACGTCATTCATCTAATCATTGGCATTTGTTTGTATAGCGCACGCTATAACACACGCGCGAAAAGACAAATATTGGAGCAAAAATATATACAAATAGGTAAGCCGCTTAGGGATAACAAAGATGCGGACAACACACACCCACACGCACAGGCACACACACATACACACACACACACACACACTCATGCACACACAACGCTAAATTGAAACATGGCAGTAAAAAAAAACATAAAAATGAGAAGAAAAAAACTATCATTGGTGTATAAAAAACTCAATTTTTCGCGCGCACAATAAAGTGTCCTCATTTGAGAGATTCGTAATATGATCACCTTATGTTTCGCTAAGCCACCACATCTTTTCCATCTCTTTCCGAACTCCGACTCTTTCCAAACTCCGAGTTTGGACCGACTCTTTCCAAACTCTTGGCGCCGCCATTGAATTGTTGTAACCCAACTCGGCGCCTGGTCGTTGAATCTATTGACGTGTAAATGTTAATCATTGTTGCATTGTATTCGAAACATTTAGCGCTATCAATAGTACTACAAATAAAACCCACACCTTGTTACACACACACACGCACACATACACATACACACACACATACATACGGGCACACAAGCATACTCACATACTCACATGCACAGACACTTACATCGCGTGCCTGCGTATACACTCAATGCTGAACAGCGCGGACACTCATTCGTGCTTGTGATATTTGCATCAACAAGCGTGTGCATAGCGGATCAGCTTGCAAATCTATACTAGCAAGCAGTCGTGAACACGCATCGAGAACGTGTGCGGATGTGTGTTGGAGTTGTGCAGTAGGAGCGGTGTGTAAACAGAGCGTCAGAGACAGGACTACACCGGGTGTTAGTGAGCGATTGTGAAGAATAATCGTTGGCCAGCGAGTACAGTCTGTCAGATTCGTAGCCTTAGCAAGTCCGGGATAAAGGAATTATTTTCTACCAAAGGAGCCGAAGAGTTCTTTTCTACCGAAAGAGCCGAAGAGTTATTTTCTACCGAAAGAGCCGAAGTTTGTTTGCGAAGGAACCGAGAAGTCCTCTGTTACCGAAGGAACACAGATCAGATCGCAGATCACATATCTATTGTGATTGCGATATCAAAAACAGTGGTTTCCGATCGGAAGCATTTCTGACCACTTTTTCACCATGAATTTGTCCCCGCTGACACAGCATCTCTCGGCAGCAGCGTTTGCCGCCATCGCCGTGTGTGGTATTATCGGCAACGCTGTCAGTTTGGTGGTGATTCGTCGTATCAAACAACGTCGCAACGCGCATATGGTCTTCATATCGGCACTGTGCGCGGCTGACCTGTTGTTTTGCTGCACGTCGGTACCTGTCGAAATGCTGAGGTTCGCCAGCGGAAAGTGGCTGCTGGGAAAAGGTGCCGTGTGCAATATCCTGGGATTCATGAAGTTTTTCAACATGGGCGTTTCACTGCTGATGATATCATTGATTGCCGTGAATCGTTTTGTGATGGTCGTCTATATCAGGTCATACGATATCGTCTACAAAAATAAGTACGTCTACGCCCAGATTGCCGGTGTGTGCGGTATCTCGCTGTCGCTCCTGTTGCCTACGCTGATAGGTGTCTGGGGCGAATTCGGCTTCAAAGAGGACACTCAAAATTGTACTATTCTCGAGACGGATTCTTCCTCTCCGATGGCATTTCTGTTCTCGCTAGCATTCATCGTGCCGAGCATTGCTATAATTGCATGCTATTCTGCAATCGCCGTGCATGTGAGTCGCTCAACTAAGCGCGTTCAACAGCATAATTCGATGGACCATTCTCTGGAGCCGAAAAAACCGTCCACCTCTTGGAAACCATCGTCCAGCGACTACAGTGTTATACGCATAGGAGCGACTGTGTTCTCCGTGTTTATTCTGCTCTGCCTGCCCAACACCATCCTCATCGCTTCGGATCTCGCGTCGTCTGTGCCTGGTGGAGTCGAAATGGCCGCATTTGTGCTGATGTACGCCACCAGTTGTGTCAACCCTATCATCTATGTGATCATGGACCGTCGATATCGCTCGGTGTGTCGTTCCTTATTCGGATGTCAGACGCCGGCGGTGTCGGCAAGGAACGGCTCGTTGAATTGCCAAAACAATGCCGATCACTCTTCGGTGGACTGCGAGCCAGTGACGCTCGAGTCAGTACAAGTGGACTACATCCCCATCACCAAACCGTCTCATGGTTGATGGACAATAGGAGCGGACACTTGTGAGATGATGACAATCAGTTGGGTAGCGAACGACATGCAGTCGAATATGACATACACGTGTTTCATCAAAAATGTCACTTGCACTGCCCAGACGTGTGTGCTACTGTGCCATTAAGTCATTATACATGCAATGTTTATATGCACTTCAATGTGTACTTTGTGCATATGATAAATCTTATATGCTTCTTATCCTGGCATTCGTCTACGCTCAAAATACACCATGCCTAAATAGTTGCGTGGTACTCTGTAGTTGTGCGTGATCGATTGTGTTGTGTGTGTGTGTGTGTGTGTGTGTGTGTGTGTGTGTGTGTGTGTGTGTGATTCTATGTATGTGGGTGTTTGCGCGCATGTCAATAAAACCATGTGAGTGTGTTTTTGTGCGTGTGTGTATGTGAGTGTGTTTGTGTGTGTATGTGTGTGCGTGTGTGTATGTGTGTGTTTGAATGGTTGTGTTTTTCAGTACATAATCGTACTCTGTTACATTGCGTGTAGAAAAATTTCACTTCGCCTGATTGGTATAGAAAACGAGCTTCGATGGTTAATATACAACAATAAATAACCAAAAATATCACACGTTATATCCACATTATAGCATATCAATCAAGCGAAATATTTAATTTACACTCAAATGAATCAAATCAAGTGGGTCAACTTTTCTGTCAATTAACAATTTTTGCCTTTTCGAAATCATTTTACGATTGCGTCCGGGTATACATATTTAATCCTTTATTTGGCTTACCAACAGCTTAAATTCACTTGAACGCTGTCGGTGGAAAATTTGAATTATTCATCAGCATTAACCGTTTTGCGACGATGAAATTCAATCCTCAAACGAATCCGGGCTTCAAATATACATTAAATAATATTACATTATGTACGTCTGAAATAACACCCGCAATATATACATCGGCCAATTAAACTTTTTACCGCATTCAAATGATGTGGCAATCATCTGACAAGCCGATTCAGCTGAGTAAGCTAAATTTAAGAAGTGCAGAGCCGTAGCAATCGTCCGCCGACATTCCCCACCTGGGGAGGGGGCGAGTGTTGAGGGTTGCGTCACGCAGGCCGAGGGCCTGCTCGTAACTGCATTTTCCAAAAGTCGTGCCTCTATTATAATGGTGTTTAAATTATAATGTGGAGCCCCCAGTATTTCTATCGGTCAGGGGGCTCTGTGAGACCGTTGGTCCGGCTCTGAACAAATGAACAAATCTTATCTCTACATTCTATTTTCTTGGTCACCAGTGTTAATGTATGATGTGATGTGTGATGTGTGATGGGATGTGTGTTAATATCTAAGGCATTTCTTTTGCTGTTTTTATACTCGTTGTTCTCTTTTATTATCATGTGTGTTATTTTTGCTGTCTCATGTATTTTCCCTCTATGAGCTAATACTCCTTTATATTGTTAGCACCGGTTTAACCTTTTTACGCGCCTCTGCTCTACTTGGCGCTATATCAAGCACATGTTTGTTTGTTTGTTTGTTTGTTTATGAACCCTGCTATGCTGGGCACAACAGTCACACACATGCCGACAGGCGCTTTGTGCAGAATCCACTCATTTTGTACGCATGAATTTGCCAGTGTAACAGGTGCAAGTTATGCTTCTATGTTAGCTGAAATATAGCATATATTCCAGCAGTAAATGCTCGTATATCTGTGAATATATTTTTAAAAATTACGGCCATATACATCGCCTATATAGAAACGTAAGTGTCTTTAACAATACCTGATTGGCAGTATCATATGTCAAACCATCACCCAGGTTAAATTTTCAGCTTGTAAGAACGCATACAATTTTATCAATGTGTGGGTGTGTGGGTGTGTGTTTGTGTGTGTGTGTGTTCTTACTAGTTGTCTTACTGTCTCACTACTTACTAGTTCTTACTAGTGGCAGTAAAGATTTAGTAATGAGTCAGAGAGGCTCGTGACTCCCGCCTTCCAGTCATGTCGTATTGTGGCGTACACACTTATTCACACACGCATGTTTCTTTTGTATTGATTGTCGTTGTATTATTTTAGTTTATGCGTTGCATGTTTATGTTGTGCGTGTGTTGCTACGTTGTTGCGCGTGTTGCTGAGCATGTTGCTGCGTTGTTGCGCGTGTTGCTGAGCATGTTGCTGCGTTGCTGCGCGTGTTGCTGAGCATGTTGCTACGTTGTTGCGCGTGTTGCTGAGCATGTTGCTACGTTGTTGCGCGTGTTGCTGAGCATGTTGCTACGTTGTTGCGCGTGTTGCTGAGCATGTTGCTGCGTTGCTGCGCGTGTTGCTGAGCATGTTGCTACGTTGTTGCGCGTGTTGCTGAGCATGTTGCTACGTTGTTGCGCGTGTTGCTGAGCATGTTGCTACGTTGTTGCGCGTGTTGCTGAGCATGTTGCTGCGTTGCTGCGCGTGTTGCTGAGCATGTTGCTACGTTGTTGCGCGTGTTGCTGAGCATGTTGCTGCGTTGTTGCGCGTGTTGCTGAGCATGTTGCTGCGTTGCTGCGCGTGTTGCTGAGCATGTTGCTACGTTGCTGCGCGTGTTGCTGAGCATGTTGCTGCGTTGCTGCGCGTGTTGCTGAGCATGTTGCTACGTTATTGCGCGCTTCTTTGAAGATTTAGACTTACTGTCCATATCCAGGCTAATTCAGCTATAGCGGCCGGACACGCAAACATCAAGACTAAGATCGAGATCGTAGATCGAGACTCATGATGTAAGATGCAAGTGTACCAGATGTGTATGCAAGTGCAAGTGCAAGTCGAGTATAAGGCGTGCTGTCACACAGTGCTAGGGTTGTTCGCTCGCTTCATTGTGCTCCCGCTACTTACTCGTGCTCCCCGCGTATGCGTGTCAAGCCGCTGCGGGTTTTACAGGTACACTTGCATCTTACATCATGAGTCTCGATCTACGATCTCGATCTTAGTCTTGATGTTTGCGTGTCCGGCCGCTATAGCTGAATTAGCCTGGAGATGGACAGTAAGTCTAAATCTTCAAAGAAACACAGCAACACGCGCAGCAACGCAGCAACACACGCACAACATAAACATGCAACGCATAAACTAAAATAATACAACGACAATCAATACAAAAGAAACATGTGTGTGTGAATAAATGTGTACGCCACAGTATTTCTTCTTGAACTATTGTGTTGTTGGTTGATAAATGATGTCGCTGGGAAATTTATTCCAGCTTTCTATTGCCATACTTGCAGTGGCGGCGCCAGGATTTTTCCGATGGGGGGGCTGAGGGGGGAGGGCTAAGGAAAAAGTTGAGGGGGCTTGGTGAATCATTAAGAGCTACACTCGAACGCTGACTACATACTATTATAATAAGGGACTGGAGCACAATGATTCAGTCCTCGAACTTGAACCGAAATTTCAGGGCTTAATTTACAGTGGTAAGAAAATTTAATGCTCATGATTATGATTTTTGGGGGCATAAGGGGAGGTTTGGCATACTTTTGGGGGGATGAAGCCCCACAAGCCCCACACTGCCTATTTGGGAAACTATATTTACTAATGTCTTTTTAATTCTGCGTTTTTGCAGCCGAAAATTAAATTCCTGTTTGATTTGAAAAATTAATACATCTTTCGATATTCAACTTGTTCTGTTCCCGTAAGACATCTATAACAGGGCTTCCCAGCCGGTGGGTCTTGCCTTGGCAGGGGGGTCGCCTTGGCAGGGGTAAAGCCTTGGCAGGGGGATCGCAAAGCTTTGACTGGGGGTCGCCTAGCCTTGTAAAATGTAGCTTAGGATATCATTATATTTGTTCCATCAGTTACATTTCTCATGCATTTACATTTTTCTTTTTTGCTTCATTGCAAAGCAGAACGTGTGCTACGTTAGTTTAATGTCAAAAGATGATATTATAGGTGTATGTATGCGTGCCTGTGATCTAATGTGCCTGTGTGAATGTAGCCAAACTGCAGCCGTAGTAGAAGCCTCGTTTGACATTGCATTCGAAATTGCTAAACAACAAAAGCCTCACACAATTGGAGAAACATTTCATAAGCCTTGCATGATGAAAGCAGTAAATCGTATTCTTGGAGAAGCCAGTGCAATGAAGATGCAGCAAGGATGGAGATGATGATGAGAAGATGATGAGAACATGCAGCAATGATGAGAAGATGAGAATGATGATGAGAAGATGCAGCAATACAGAGGCGCATTTCTAAAATGTCGATGGATGTGAAGGAACAGGTGTTGACTGAAATCAAGAGTTCCCCAGCTGTCCCTCTTTCATCGCAGTTCGTGAGTCCCTCCGTAAACGCACCATTGTGGCCCCTCTTCCATCACCCTCCTCCACCCCTCTCTCTGCTCCCCCTACCACTTCCCTCCCTCCCACTACTACTGTTGTCTCTTCTCCGCCCTCCCCTGCTAACCAATGACTACTCCCGCGCTCTACCACTGCCCCTGCACCGGCTCTCACCCTCCCTGGTGCCCCTCACCTGTCTGGCACTCAGAATGATCCTAAATTTTTCCCTGTTGGCCTACTCAATATCCGTTCTGCCCGTAATAAGACGTCCTATATTTGTGATATTATTTCTCACCTTAATCTTTCTCTCCTTATGCTTACTGAGACATGGCTGCTTGAGTCTGATGTTTCAGTTTTTTCTGCCCAATTGCCTAATTCTTTCAAGTTCTTTCATGTTTGTCGATCTTCTTCTTCCTCTACTAAGTATAAAGGTGGAGGTGTGGGTGTCATTCTCCGCTCTTCTTTTGCCCTAAATTTACTCAATGATCTCTCATTTACTTCCCCTTCTTTTGAGTACATTGCACTTTCTCTGTCTTTGCCTGCTGCGCGTCCTCTTGGAATTTTACTTGTTTATCGCCATAATAACCCTGGCTCATCGGCTCAATTCAATTCTGATTTCGACAGTATTATTGCCATCCTATTTCAGCGTTTTTCCGACAACTTCATATTACTTGGTGACTTTAATTTTTGGGTTGATCAGCCCTCCCATCACCCACACTCAACTGATTTCCTTTCCCTTCTAAATTCCTGGGACCTCACCATAATGAACTCTGGCCGTTCTCATATATCAGGTCATACCCTTGACCTCCTCATTTGTACCGAAACATCTGCTAAGCTCATTCCTCCAGACATCATCACATATCCTCCTGATATTGCCATATCAGATCACTCCCTAATTTCATTTAAGCTGAGTCATCAAACCAGTAACACCAATCCTCCGCCTAAATTTTTTTTTGCACGAGACTACAAACATTTTGATGCCTCACTTTTCAACAATCTCGCCTCTGTCTCTTTTGACCCTAACCTTTACTATTTCCTCCCTCCCTCAGCTCTTCTGCCCTTCTTGGACGACTCCCTATCTAAAATTAATGATTTAATATTCCCAATGTGTCGTTACACTGTCAAATCTAATGTTTCTCCTCAGCCATGGTGGACCCCCGAATTACGCCGTCTTCGTGCTAAGTCGAGAGCCCGTGAACGCTGCTGGCGCCGGTTTCGGTCCGACTCTAATTGGTTTTCATTTTGTCAGACTCGCAAGTCCTTCATTTCTGCCCTTGATGCCGCTAAATCCTCTTATTATCAATCCAAGCTCTCTTCTGGTCCAAGTTCTTCCCGCTCTAGATGGTCTTCCCTAAAATCTATCACTGGCTTCTCCAAATCTGAGACCTGCTCCATTCCAGCTTCGACTTTATCTTTATATTTTTCAGAGAAAATTGCCAAAGCCAAGGCTAAATTACCACCCTCCTCTTTACCACTGTCTTTCCCTTCCTCTGACTGCTCTTTGTCATCTTTCTCCCCCATCTCCCCAGCCGCCACTGCCAAATATCTGAAAAAATTGCAAAAGTCCAGATGTCCTTCAGATGCAATAAATTTTCGTGCACTTTTCGACTCTATTCTACTCCTTGCCCCTTTTCTTACACATTTGGTAAACTCCTCTTTTCTCCACGGGACTTTTCTGGCCTCCAAGCATGCCATTGTTTCTCCCATCCTTAAGAAACCTTCCCTTGATGCCAACACTCCGAGCAGTTACAGACCCATCTCCTTGCTCCCTCTGCCTTCTAAACTCTTGGAAGCTGCTATCCTTTCTCAACTTCGGCCTTGTATATATTCTGCTCTCGATCCCTGTCAGTCTGGCTTTGTCTCTAATCATTCAACTGAAACCCTGCTTCTGTCTCTACTGAATGACATTTTCGCTTCTTTCTCTTCAGGTCAATCTGTTCTCTTCATCTCTCTTGACTTTTCCTCAGCATTCGACCTCGTCAACCACTCAATTCTTTGTGATGACCTATGCCATATTGGTGTCTCCTCCTCGGCGCTATCACTCATGTCCTCCTATCTCACTGATCGCTCCTATTCTGTGCGCTGTAATTCTGAACTTTCCTCACCTCGACCACTTGAATCCGGAGTCCCACAGGGCTCCCTTCTTGGTCCTCTTCTTTTTAATCTGTACGTTTCCTCCCTCTGTCCTATTCTCCGCAGCTATCCCATCTCCTTTCACATATATGCGGATGACATACAAATATATTTTCCTTTTTCTTTGGCCAATACTAACCTAATTCCTAAACTTCTCTCCCACATAGCTGAGTGGGCATCCTCTCGAAATCTTCTACTGAACCCTGAGAAAACTCTTTATCTTCTTTTCCATCCTCCCAAAATTACTCCATGTTCAATAGATCTACCTCTTTCCTCACAAATTCGTAATCTAGGAGTCCAATTTGACCCCACATTGTCATTCGCTCAACACATTTTCAAAATTTCACGTTCCTGTCGTTTTGTTTTACGTCAATTGTACCCGATCCGCTCTCATCTTGATGAGGCATCCGCTCTACTCCTAGTTAATTCATATATTTTTTCGCATATCGATTACTGCAATTCTTTATTTTTTCACCTTCCTCTAAAATCCATCCGCTCTCTCCAGTCGATAATAAATCTCTCTTGTCGCTTTGTCCTTCGTCTTCCCCCCAAGTCACCCACATCCACCCATATTCGTAAACTTGGCTGGTTGCCTGCTCTGTCCAGAATCCACCATAAGCTGTGCTGCATTGTTTATAAACTTCTCCATACTCCTTCTCCACCTTCTTACCTATATTCGCTTCTAACTCCCTCTGATCGTCCTTTATGTCGCCGTCCAGTGCCCCTCGTATGTCCTCCTGCTGACCACGAGTCTAACTGGTCAGCCAAATCCTTCTACTTTTCTGCTCCCCGACTTTATAACTCTCTTCCTCATCACATTCTACAGAAAAAATCCTACTCTTCCTTTTCGGCTTCCCTTCATATATACTTACTGTCTCTTCCGTCGCCGCCCACTTACCCCTATAGAAATTGTTGATACTCTTTTTTGGCTTATCTCTCAACACCAAATTTAAATATTTTCTCTGTCAGCTACACTTCTCTGATCCCATTCTTTCATTTTTTCTCGCCTCTGATCATTCGCTGTGTATATTTTCTTGATTTTCTTGATTGTTGTATATATTTCCTGCTTTTGATATTTTTTGCGCCTTGTCACTTCAGCTCATATAATTTTGTTCTTTTTGAGCCCCTATCACTGTTTATACCTTAGTTTGCTCTATTTTGTACGTTTTCGCGCCTTTGCAAATTAGTGCGCTATAACAAATACATGGTTTGTTGTTGTTGTTGTTGTTGTTCTCCTTTCAGCTCCACGAGTCAACATATACACGTTCATGTTGTCAGTTACTTGTCTTCGTGAGATACATTAATTCAGGTGACATTAATGATGAATTCTTATTCTGCAGTGCACTTGAAACCACAACAAAATCTGATGATATTATGGAAAAAGTTTCAACTTTTTTCCAAGATGAAGATCTTCAATGGAAAAACGTATGTGGGGCTTGTACGGATGGGGCACCGGCTATGCTGGGATCGAAATCAGGATTCCAAACGAGAGAGAAGAAGTTAGCACCTCAAGCAAAGGGAATCCACTGCAATGATTCACCGATATTCTCTCGCTAGCAAGACTCTCCCTGCCTCTCTGCAGGAAGTGATTGATTCTGTAATCAAAATTGTAAATAACGTGAAGACTCAAACACTCAACACTCGCCTATTTAAAGAACTATGCAAAGACATGAATGCTGACCACGAAGTCCTTCTCTTCTACACAGCAGTACGTTAGTTGTCGAAAGGAAACGTTGTTAATCGTGTCTTTGAAATGAAAGATGAAATACAGCTTTTCTTGGAGACTCCAGAAAGAAAAGATATTCTGGTTCACTTCAAAGATGAAGCCTGTAATAAAAGGGTTGCGTACCTGGCGGACATTTTTTGTTTCATATTTGTTCACGAGCTGAACAAGCTCAAAATGAAGCTTCAAGGAAAGGAAACACATGTGTTCGCCTCTTTCAATATAGTCTTCAGGCTTTTGTTTCCAAACTGCAGAACTGGAGTCGGAAAACCAATCTTGGAAGCATCGTCATGTTTGAAAAACTTTGTGAAGTGATGGATGAGTCTCAGAGCCAACTGGATCAGTTCCTCAAGGATGAGATTATCGAACATCTTCAGTCTCTAGAAAAGGAAGTCGAGCGTTACTTCCCTGAGCTATCACAGGAACAAGAGGCCCTAGTAAGGAACCCATTTTTTACTGAACTTGAAGTATCCAACATCCCAGATAATATCCAAGATGAATTTCTTAATCTAAGGAACGACTCTTCAGCTCGTGATCTCTTCAAGGAGAAATCCATAACTCAGTTCTGGTGCGCTATGTATCCGTCATACTCCTAAGTCAGCATGATAGCTTTACGTGTCCTAGTTCCATTTGCTTCTACCTACTTGTGTGAGGCAGGATTTTCAACGCTTGTTAATATAAAAACAAAGAATAGGAACAGATTGGATGTTGGAGATGACATGAAGGTGGCTCTAGCAAACGCTCGGCCACGAATTTCAAAGCTTACTGCTGAAATGCAACATCAAACATCCCACTAGTTGGGTTTAATAGCTGTTCAACCCCATGTTAATGTCATTTTAAGGAATATAAGTTCTTTTTGTTCAGCTAGGACAAATGTGATTTAATTTCCCAAAAAATATTTACTGGATTCTTGAACATTTTTCAGACTTTCCTTTCCCTCTCTATCACAGAAAATACACCCTACTATATCAGCCTTTTGTATATATTCAATGACAAGTGTGACAGTCTGCAAAATCAAAACAAAAGGGGTCGCGTGGACTCCGAGGTTCTGGGAAGGGGGTCCCAAGTACAAAAAGGTTGGCAACCCTTGCTCTAATGGTTCATCTTTATGTTACACACGCGCACATATGGCTATAAACGTTACACACGCGCACACATCGCATACCGAATTGTTCAAGTGTATGCCACACACACACACACACACACACACATACATACCGATTGTTTTAGTTGTGCCCTGTAAGTGAAGCTAAAGAGAGAGAGAGGCGGGCGGTACACCAAACAAAGCTCACCTCCAAAACAAAGCTTACTCCCTGGTTCATGACACGTGTCAACATCGCCTGCAGCATATCTAACTGAATTTCCTCGAACGTCTCGAATCAATTGTAGTCCATCAAATTCGAATTTGGTCAATCAAATTGCGTTTCAGAAGCAGCGACCAATCAGGGGCGCTGTGACATTAGGAAGAAGCGAATTAATTAATGCAGAATTAATGCTATTAATGAATTTAATGCTTCTTCTACCATTTTAAAGCAAATAATTCATTTATAAAGCTTCGTACACGGTTAAAACCGAATTATTTTCTGTCCACGGTCAACTTATTAGCGCAACTTTGTTATTTTTAGCGCTTCCAAATCGCCAGTGAGATGACAGTTGAAGCTCATGAAGCATGCAATCCTAGCTCAACCGCGAATACTCAAAACGTATTGTGGTTATCCAATGTAAAAAAGTGTCGAATGTCAAATAGTTATCGAATGTAAAAATTACAAATTTTCCTCACAAAAGTATGTTTCTCATTATGCAGTGATTCTCACTACCCTTTTGCGAGTCTAAGTGAGATTTTTGCAAAAATTTAAATGCAACTTTTTGGCGCAACTTTTAGGATTTTTAGAGCAAATTTTCTTGGTTTTTAGCGCATCAAAAGGTCACTCTAGTCATAAGACGGAAAGTACCGTCTCTGAAAGTGTGATGTTTCTGTAGATGTGTGTGTTTGTGTGTGTGCACGATTTGCTCGCGAGTGCTCTCCGAGAACAGTGGCTCTATACGCTGACACTGATATATTGGCTGATAGAGTTCCTCATAAAGTAAGCACACACGGTACATATCTGTATTGTAATTGTAGTACATACCATAGCACATAATTGTATAGTACATATTAAGTAGTACATATCTGTGTTTTACGACTAATGCTACATTTTTCATGTGAAACACATTAAAATGTACTGATAACTAGGGCTGTCAAAAGTTAATAAAGTTACTTTTTCACCTAAAGGTCAATTTTTCATAAGCTACCTAAAACTGCATGAAAAAGTTGTGTACGATAATTATTAAAAAAGTTATTAGGTTACCAAAAGTTACTTTTTCATCGTTAGGTTACTTTTTTGCTTTTAAGGTTACTTTTTTATCGTCAGGTTACCTTTTGTTATTTTTCTTGTTATTAGGTAAGTTAACCACGAAGTTTGGTGACTTTTTGCAGATAAGAGGCACAAATACGGTATATATGAGGATAAAATAGGAAAAGAGATGGAATATTAGGTCTGAAGATCAAGAAATGTCAACATTTCTGCTGTTAGGATTTAGCAATTGATATTCATCTTAATATCAGTGCTACTCGATATTTATACGTTTTTGGGTACGCAGGAAAGTGTAATTCCATTTAAGTAAATGTCCACGAACCGGAGGGTGTCGTGAGATGTTTGGAGCGTGGTATAGTACGATGTGTGAGCTCTCTATACCAGATACTGCACTGTAGCACTTGACAGTACGTATTTACTTTAACAGGAATTTGCAAGTGATTTTCAGGGCGTGAGATAGCGCCATTATCCCACGTTTGACATATGGGAGGACGGGGGGCATTCACACATGCAGTGTTTACGCTACTGTAGTACGTGCTATTTGATAAAAAGTTCCATTGAAAAAATATAAAGAACATTATTGCGACCATTACTAAAAATATTTACATTTGCAATTAGTGTATTTCGCATTTGTATGAGCTTTCCACTTAAAATTATATTTTGATGGTTATGCTCCTTTTTTCGATATTAGCTAAATTATGTTAAGTCACTTTTGGTAATTTGTCGTAAAAATGGTACCAGATCGGAGAGAGGATGGGAAAATAGTACCAACTCGGAAAGAGGATAGAAAAGAAGGACTGGTGTATTTTCTTCCTTCAGAACTGCAAACAGAAATTTACCTTTTTTGAAGGAGGTTATTTTTAGGTTACCTTTTTATTGGTTATTAGGTTACTTTATATGTTCACAAACAAACAACAAACAAACCGTGTATTTCACATAGCGCACTAATCAGCAAAGGCGTGATAAACATGTGATAAAACGATACAAAAGTGATAATAACTTTAAAACTCTGGTTATTTTTAAGTTACTTTTTTAGGTTACTTTTTCTCGAAAATAAAGTTACTTTTTTTCTGATTTTTAGGTTACTTTTTTGACAGCCCTAGTGATAACAATTAAGTTTAATATTAAATCTAAAATCAATAACATACATTGTGGTTCTAGCTGGGACAATTTTTATTTCAGTTATGACATTTTTGATTTCAGTTGGGACAAATGAAATTGTTAAGGTATAAACTACTATTTAAGCAAAGGATGTTGTAAATGGTGTGAACCTACAGATATATTTTCGAAACATTCTGAATATAAATGTACTAGGAATAAAACGTGGCAGAACAGCATATGGCGTGTAATATCGGCGTAATCCTGAAAATACCAGTCATATGCATATAATGTAACTGCAGAATCATTTACTAGGAATTATAGAGGTGACAGAATTTGTCGGTCGTTGTGTGGTGTGTGTGCACATTTGATATGATTACTTTCATAATTATTACTGTATAAGTTTGCATGATTCATGTGCGCGCCATCGATGGTGTTGATGTTTTTTGTCATGTTGTAGTGTGCGCGCCAAAAGGCGCCATGCGTATGTTATCCTCACGCGCAATTTCAAATTCGAATTTGACCAATCAAATTGCGTTTCAGAAGCAGCGACCAATCAGGGGCGCTGTGACATTTGGAAGAAGCGAATATTTGAACTCATAAAGTTATATATACATGTGTTAGGTGTTAACTTCAGTCATTCTGGCAGGACCACTCTCTGCGTGTCTCTGTTACTGTGCGTTTCTCTCGCTACGTACTTTGTGTTTTGCCTGGTCGACCTACTATCAGCGGCAGATACACCGAGCGTTACTGCGCGACTGCTACACGATCTGGTGAGTTTGCTTATTGCTGTTAACTTTTATTTGTTTATTCTACAATAATCAAAATAAATAATAATTAAACTATAATACACAAGTGCACGTTTTTTAGATATATTTAAAAAATAAAATTATGAATATTTGATACATCTTCGTATTTATTGCTTACGAGCTAACTAAGCTTACACGTAAGAAAAGTTGACATGTACTGAATTTTTTCAGGAAAAATCAATTGGACATGTAGGAATATCACATGGATGTAAACATATTATATATTTATAACATTTGTGCGCACTAAATGTTGCTAAAGTCTTTGATATTGTATTTTGTCAATTATTATAGTATTGTGACACACACTTATTCAAATTCTTTAAAATTAATTCTGGTATTTCATATTGACTTTTATCTGCTCTCTTGGAAACATTTGCCCATCTCCTCTCTTGCCTGGGCTGCTGTGTTGTTTTTTGATCAAGTGCATAGCGTGTTGGTTAAATATATTTTAGTTGAGTATATGGCGCATAATTCATATTAAACATGGCGCAGTCGGATTCAGGGTTATTACGCATAGCAGAATTACTTGAAAAACAGGCGCTACAGAACGCTGCCGTACTAGAAGCTGCTGCTCAAAGAGATGCAACAATTACTGCTCTAGAGGAAAAATTGTCTTTGCGTACTCAGTCACAAAATTCGCAACCAGATGTGGGTCCAACACGAAATTACTTGTCTGCAATTGCTCCGCAATTGCATTCATCTTGCTCACTGAGGGAATTCCATGCATGGAAAAAGAAATTTGATGGGTATGCATTATTGATCAGTCTGTCAATGCGTCCAATGTCAGAACAAAGGGTTATCTTGCATTCCGCAATTGACGATGAGTGGATCAGAATAATCAAATACAATTTGGGGATTCCTCGTGACTCTACAGTGAGTATCGAAAACGAGATGGAGGAAATTGAAAAACACCTGAGACAACAGCGCAATATAATAATTGATCGTAGACAATTTTTCAACAGAAATCAAGAACAAGACGAAAAATTCGATGACTTTCTCTGTGTGATAAGAGAAATCGCGTCATTCTGTGATTTTTGCAGTCTTTTTCATGACGACACAATTAGAGACAAAATTCTAGTGGGCACAAATGACGCAGGATCTCTGCGTAAAATGCTGCAAACTTCTGAGTTGACATTGCAGAAAGCAGTAGACATATACCGAGCCTCTGAAAATGCGTCTCGAAATCAGAAGGAGCTACAGAGTGACAACAAATACGTGTCCATTGATAGTCAGGCGCACCAGAAGCGCATTACAGTCAGGGCGTCAAAATCAGAAATAAGAAATCAGAAATGTATTGCCACTTTATACAACAGAGTATTGGCATGGATGAAAATATACATATAAATCACACAATATACACACAAATGAAAATGCATCATAAAAAAACTTGGGCTCACAGCGGAATAAGACACACAAGAGTCACACAAAAACACGTATACTACAGAAAAACGATAAATATCGGTGTGGGCTCAAGAATCTATGTACACATCCAAAAGATATTTATATAATTTGCTGCTGGAACATTTATAGGAGCTGGAAGATGTGATTGAACGGGAAGAAACGTGTAACGTGTTCTAGATGTTAACGTGTTCAAGATTCTAACGTGTTCTAACGTGTAAACGTTTTCTAGATGTGGAAAAAAGCACATTCAGAGCAAGAGACGTGTGTGGCGCTACATGAAGAATGCCGAAGATGCCACAAGGTAGGGCATTTTGCTATTATGTGTGGGGTTACGACCGTTTTAGCCAACGAACCATTTTGGCCAACCGCTCAGCGGATGAAGTACGATGCGATGAATATCGATGAATATCGACGTTGGCTAAAATGGTACATGTTGTGAGCGCATCTGACAGTGGCGTATCTAGTGACTGAAACTTAAGCGAGTGACCAGCTTGGCCAATTTTTCCTCAGCTGTATGTAGCTCAGTGGCTTTCAAACTTTTGAGCGATTAAAAACGTAATCACAACGTAATCATCGCACAATGCACTGCAACATAATCTCTATCAAAGTATATATCTGAATACATTTTGGATGTTTTATTGACATACTCTTTTGATTTCCAATTTTTTTAAAGTCTTATTGACATGTTTAAGTTTCTTTTCATATAAAGTGTCATAGCAAGATGTGCTATATGTGTTATGTGTTATATGTGCTCTTCTGTTATAAGAGGTAAGAACGTAAAACTAAATATGGATTTTCCGATCAAAAACTGCAATCCGTCCTGAATTAAATCTTAATTTATCCGAGTCATACGCACCATGAATAAAAACACTTACACCCAATATGCGCTGTATCAAAATATATTATCAACACTTCATATGACAGTGACAGAGACAACTGGCCACGTGATCTGCATGTTTAAATAATAGACGATTTGCCAAGTTTCATTCTATATATGATCAAGTATCATCCTATAAACAATTTTCTAACATGTTTGTCATTCAATATTCACAATGAATAATAACAGACGAGGAACGCGATAATTTGATGTTTAAAAACAAAAATCAACAATGGTAATACAGTCATATCAGTTCTGGGACACGCACATCAAAAATTCTGCACAGTTCTGGGACATAAAAAAACAACATCGAAAAAAATAAAACACACATCCTCATTGATACAGAATTCGTGGAGTTCACATATGATATTGATAACGGCTCATAGAACGCACAGGTGCGCGGTACTATCTTCATGCTCGCATTATGCTTGAAATTGTTGACCGCGTCAGATCCAGTATGATGGGTTGCATCAGCCGCAGTGCTGTCATCACCATCACCACAGGCGGTAGATCTGTGCACACAACAAGATTTGGCTAGGTCATACGTATGTTCATAGTTCACACACATGCCAACTAGCATGTGAGACTTTGGACGAATTATCTCTGCGTGTCCAGGACGAGGCACAATATACATACAAACACACAGACACCCACACACATACACAGAGAGGTACACACACCCCCACACACAAACAGAACCACACAGAGTACATACACACCCACACGCACAGACAACCACACAGAGGGAGGTGCCAGGTTTCGTCCAAGAGTCCAATGTGTCCAAGCTCTCACGCTCTTTCTCGCTCGTCCACTGTGAGGTTAGGTTAGGTTAGGTAGAGCGTTTGTTTGTTTACCTTGGCACATTGGACTCTTGGACAAATGGGGAGTCGGTCCTACCTCTGTGTGGGACAGACTCCCCATTTGTCCACAGAGGTACACACACACACACACACACACACACACACACACACACACAGAGAGAGAGAGAAGCGGGACACGCAAAACCGAGGGCGATCACAGCACGACGAAGACGAGGCCAGATCCCGCGGCGTCAGAGCCAAGTGCGTCGACGGAGACATTGGCGCAGCTCTCCGCCAGCTGACATCCAGCAACTGCTTGGCCGAGCACGACGAGGCAGTGACCGCTGAGCTCGAGCGCAAGCACCCGCCTGCATTGCCGGACGAGCAGCTGCAGATGCATGACGCCGGAACACTGCCGATTTTTGAGGAGCACGAACTCCGCTCCGTCGTGCACTCGATGCCCAAAGGCTCATCGGGAGGACTGGACGCTATACGGCCGCTACATCTCCGCCAGCTCATCGCGCCACAGACGGCTGGAGCGGGCGCCCAGCTGCTGAAGGCACTGACGCAGCTGTGCAACTGTTGTGCACAGGGTCGCATCCCGGACCTCGTGCTCGACGCATTCTACAGCGCGCGACTAATCGCATTGCGCAAGAAGTCCGGCGTGCTGCGCCCAGTAGCCGTCGGCAGTGTTTTACGGCGCCTCGCCAGCAAACTGATCGCTGGCAAAATGACGAGAGCAGTCGCACAGCAGTTGCGCCCCGTTCAGCTCGGAGTGGGGTGCAAGCTGGGCTGCGAAGCGGCCGTGCACGCCACGCGCGCTTTCGTCAATGAGGCTGACGGTCGGCATGGTCACATTCTGCTGAAGCTGGATGTGACCAACGCCTTCAACACCGTCAGTCGGCGCGCGCTGCTCGACGAAGTCGCCCGTCGTTTCCCCACTGTACCACGGCACCACGCGAATCTGGTCCTGTCGCGGTGTACAGCAGGGAGACCCGCTAGGGCCCGTGCTGTTCGCCCTCGCCGTCGACCCAGTGGCCCAGTCTCTCCAGTCGCCTCTGAACGTGTGGTACCTGGACGACGCCACACTGGTAGGCCCAGAGAAGTCGTGCTTGCGGACGTAAACCGCCTGGTACCGGCCCTCGGCAACATTGGCCTCGAGCTCAACGCTGGTAAATGCGAGCTCGTGAGCTTGGGTCCAGCCACTGGCACACGACCAGCAGAGACCGAGCACCCGCAGCCACATCACTGCATCACTCCTGCCGCCACATCACTGCTCGCTTCAGCCACGATCTCGCCGCTATCCGACCTGCATCTGCTCGGCGCACCAGTGCAGACTGGCGGAATTCCAGAGACGCTGAAAAAAATCAAGGCCAAGACGTCCCTGCTGATTCAGCGCTCATCCAACATCGGCTCGCACCCGGCGCTGTTCTTTCTCAGAATATATGCGTCGGTTCCGCGGGCAATGTATCTGCTAAGAGCAGCGCCGGTGTACCAGGCCCGCGCACAAATGGGTGACATCGACGAGCAGCTGAGATCGGCCATCAGTGATTGCTGCAATGTCGCCATGTCGGACGACATGCTCCTCACAGCGGCGCTCGGCTCTCAGCGCTGCCTGTCGCCAACCTCGGCTTGCTGCTGCCAGACGAAGCTGTGCGAGTCGGCGTGGCGTTGCGACTTGGTGCCGCAGTGCAGGAACCGCACATATGTCACTGAGGTGCCACAACTGACAGGTGGGGCCACCATAGCCTCTCCTGCAGTCGCAATGCCGGCCGCCTGCCACGCCACACGGCGCTGAACAACATCATTCGCCGCAGTCTGGCGTCGGCAAGAATCGCCGCGGTGCTGGAGCCACGAGGCCTGGACCGCGGCGACGGCCGCCGACCGGACGGAATTACCGTGTTCCCAGTGAGGAACGGTAAGTCGCTGCTCTGGGATGTGACCTGCGTCAACACGTTCTGCAGCACACATCTGCTGAACGGCGCAGTCACCCCCGGGGCAGCAGCGCAGGCGGTAGAAGATCGAAAGCGGCGGCGCTACTCAGAACTGTGTCAGCGGTACGATTTCGTACCGATGGCTATCGAGACCACCGGCGTGATGGGGGCATCCCTGGACGACTTCGTCAAGCTCCTGGGCGAAAGAATGAGCGAGTGTTCAGGGGAGCCGCGAGAGCCTGGCGCCTGGCCGTCATTCGTGGCAACGCCGCCTCCATTGTAATGTAGTATTGTGAATATGTGTACGCGTTTGTAAATCTACTTGTTTGTTACACACAAAGACACCCACACAGAGAGGTACATACACGCGCAAAAAGACACCCACACAGAGGTAAACGCACAAACACAGAGAGGTACACGCACAAACACACCACACAGAGAGGTACACACACAATACTACTTACCTCTGCATCTACGCTCCACTCTATCTCGGTAACCACTGGAATCGGCTCAACGTCTGGTTGTCCTGCGTCTCTTTCACCGCTGACTGCTGCGCCTACTCTGAATAGCACATTCGTCTCAAACAAAACATCCACAGAACCTTCGATTGTATACAAGACATTGTTTGACTCATCCATAGAGTCTTGCCAGATCCTCTCCTAAGCGGCCTCATAGAAAAGATGACACGAGGTAAAACATAACACGAGTATTGCCCATGTTAACCCACAACCCTCCGAATTGTGTGTTTGTATATCCTTACGATGCATTTACACTCGCACGTGGTTGTACAATTTACGTTTATTTACGTTGAACGTTTGTTTTACGCTTATACGTTAACATAATAAACGTATATTTACGTTTACGTGGTTATACATTGCCCAATTTTACCATGTGTTATCAGCTTTACTTGCTTTATTTGTAGCTGTCGAGAAGCTTGTTGATTTCTCATTTATAATCAGATTTGCAGAATATATTTTATCAGATTAAATACATTATCATATACTTTACGTAGTTTATTTTACGATCACATAGCTTATTTTAAAGGCAATTATTTATGTCAAAGAATAATTTAAGGTTTAACATTTACCGGACAAAGACACTGAAATTGACAAATTTTAGCTAGGATTAAATATTTCAAGGTTGTTTGTACTCATAAATTTTACCATTTTCCCATGTCAATGCCATTTTCAATATCTCAAGGACGTTAGTAAATAACACACAATGAGAATATATGAATCCGGACAAAGACACTGAAATTGACAAATTTTAGCTAGAATTTAAGAGTTCAAGGTTGTTTTTACTCATGAATTTTACCATTTTCCCATGTCAATGCCATTTTCAATATCTCAAGGACGTTAGTAAATAACACACAATGAGAATATATGAATCAGGACAAAGACACTGAAATTGACAAATTTTAGCTAGAATTTAAGAGTTCAAGTTTGTTTTTACTCATAAATTTTACCATTTTCCCACGTCAATGCCATTTTCAATATCTCAAGGACGTTAGTAAATAACACACAATGAGAATATATGAATCCGGACAAAGACAATGAAATTAACTAATTTTAGCTAGAATTTAAGAGTTCAAGGTTGTTTTTACTCATAAATTTTACCATTTTCCCATGTCAATGCCATTTTCAATATCTCAAGGACGTTAGTAAATAACACACAATGAGAATATATGAATCAGGACAAAGACACTGAAATTGACAAATTTTAGCTAGAATTTAAGAGTTCAAGTTTGTTTTTACTCATAAATTTTACCATTTTCCCACGTCAATACCATTTTCAATATCTCAAGGACGTTAGTAAATAACACACAATGAGAATATATGAATCCGGACAAAGACACTGAAATTGACTCATTTTAGCTAGAATTTAAGAGTTCAAGTTTGTTTTTACTCATAAATTTTACCATTTTCCCACGTCAATGCCATTTTCAATATCTCAAGGACGTTAGTAAATAACACACAACGAGAATATATGAATCAGGACAAAGACACTGAAATTGACAAATTTTAGCTAGAATTTAAGAGTTCAAGTTTGTTTTTACTCATAAATTTTACCATTTTCCCACGTCAATGCCATTTTCAATATCTCAAGGACGTTAGTAAATAACACACAATGAGAATATATGAATCAGGACAAAGACACTGAAATTGACAAATTTTAGCTAGAATTTAAGAGTTCAAGTTTGTTTTTACTCATAAATTTTACCATTTTCCCACGTCAATGCCATTTTCAATATCTCAAGGACGTTAGTAAATAACACACAATGAGAATATATGAATCAGGACAAAGACACTGAAATTGACAAATTTTAGCTAGAATTTAAGAGTTCAAGTTTGTTTTTACTCATAAATTTTACCATTTTCCCACGTCAATGCCATTTTCAATATCTCAAGGACGTTAGTAAATAACACACAATGAGAATATATGAATCCGGACAAAGACACTGAAATTGACAAATTTTAGCTAGAATTTAAGAGTTCAAGGTTGTTTTTACTCATGAATTTTACCATTTTCCCATGTCAATGCCATTTTCAATATCTCAAGGACGTTAGTAAATAACACACAATGAGAATATATGAATCAGGACAAAGACACTGAAATTGACAAATTTTAGCTAGAATTTAAGAGTTCAAGTTTGTTTTTACTCATAAATTTTACCATTTTCCCACGTCAATGCCATTTTCAATATCTCAAGGACGTTAGTAAATAACACACAATGAGAATATATGAATCCGGACAAAGACACTGAAATTGACAAATTTTAGCTAGAATTTAAGAGTTCAAGTTTGTTTTTACTCATAAATTTTACCATTTTCCCACGTCAATGCCATTTTCAATATCTCAAGGACGTTAGTAAATAACACACAATGAGAATATATGAATCCGGACAAAGACAATGAAATTAACTAATTTTAGCTAGAATTTAAGAGTTCAAGGTTGTTTTTACTCATAAATTTTACCATTTTCCCACGTCAATGCCATTTTCAATATCTCAAGGACAATATTTTTATATTTTCAATATCTCAAGTTTCAATATTGCATTGCTTACATTAGGCTTAACATAAAAATTGTTCTCAAAATTCACTCAAAAAACCCTGAAAATTTCCCACAAATGTTTCATCAATATATCTTTAATGTATCAAGACATTATTGATCATATGACGCATTATGGATGCGCCTACCTTCTATAACCCTTCAATACAGACTTCTACTAAAATACAACCAAAATAGCCCATATTACACGTTTACAGATTTTATGGCTTTCGGCGTTATATTTGGCATCCTTAAATCTCGTTTCTACCTAGGAATTTAGGATCTAGGATACCTAGGATCGTTTCTCCCTTACACACAATAACACACTCCACATAGGCCAACAGCAATCCAAATGAAAAACATACAGCTGACCGAAAAATTAATGCCCACAAACTACCAAAAATATAAGTTTACAATCCCTGTAGCACTAACTATGCAGTAGGCAGAGTTAAAACCTCTACAAACAGTATAAATATCATACACAACCTCATTATTAACCCCAATCACATGGACCGATTTGCTAAAATCAGAATAACAACCCTTTGGCTCAAATAAGACAATCAATGAAATATTAACCTAAGACATCAAAGCATTTTATTGCTAAAATAAATCACCTATCATACAAATACAATAAAAACACCCGAGTTACCGCACCACAAAGCAACAATCAACGAACCACACACAGGATATGATCAATGTTCGAATTCAACAACACCGCTTTAACCCATCAAAGGGTTTAAAAATAATTTATATTTCACTAAAAATGATGAGATTTAAAAACTCACCAAAAAATCAAATTTAGTGACAAATAGACAATATTCCTAAAAAATATTGAGCATATTTATATAGAATATAGCGGAGCCACTAGCGTCACACGTTGCAACATGTTTCGCAGTTTCTGAGATAGTGCTAAATTCAATTTTATGTTACCTGAATTTAAGAAATTGATGAAAATAAATCAACATTTTCAATGGGCTGAAACAATATTTAATTCAAATTGAATGCTTTAATTTATTCTATATGTGAAAGCCTGGACAAACATCAAATGCCCCAAATTTGAAAGCAACTTTGTTTTGCTTTTGATTTCTTTTGTTCAGCGATAATTGAATATATTTCTAAGCATTAAAATTGAACAGACATAAGCAGAGATAAATAAACATTCTCTATTGAGCTTAGTGAGAATAATGTTATTCGCGTCACGCGTGCAACACATGTCCAGTGTAACCATACAGAAACAGCACATTTCATTTACATACCTGTTTGTATTTAACATTTTACAATTCACGACACTTACCAACTTTGATCCATTACACGAGTATTGCTGATAGATTATCAAAACACGCACTAAACATATAACTCTGTCAGCTAGTCAGCTAGCATCACACAACTGAAATTGAAGCTCTCATTGATATAGCACTGTTGACATAACGTGTTGCAACACTGATGCTAAACAAGCTCAAACTGCTACCATTGATCTTGCCAATCAGGACCAATTTTCTGCAGCATTGTGTCTATTTAAAGCTTAGGCGAGCAGAAGAGACGGGCAGACACAATCACACAAACATGCACACCCACACCAACACACAACCACCGGCATGCAAATATCAGCGCAAAAATTATTACGCAATGTCTTATCAGTGCAGCAAGAACTGATATTGATGAAAACACATAACTGAAGTTGTCTGCATTAAATATCTTGCCGTCTTAAGTGTAAAAGTGCTGAAATGCATATAATATTCATAAAGGATACCACACTGTAATTAACAAAGTGTACTTACCTTATACTCTTAAACGAAACTCACCATTTCAGCTCAATAACAAGCGGATACCACAACTTTTCTTCGGCAAAAAAATTAAATACTATATATGTAAATACACACATACAGTCGAGTTATTAAGTCGTGGAAATGTACGTGTCCGCACTGAAACTTACTGTGCATAACCTTACAAGGAAACACCACTGAAAATTTAAGTAATATAATGATCCAGTTCAGAAAGGTTCTCAAAAATAGCATTTGAAAAATTGGTTTTATTTCAGTGCATCATGTAATGGTCAGTGGAACCACACAAAAAAGGGCGAAAATTGTCAAGGTCAAATTGTACGTCAAATTGTCAAATTGTACGTCTTTGAATGGCACGTTCACACTATCAAAAGTTTGAAAGCCACTGAGCTACATACAGCTGAGGAAAAATTGGCCAAGCTGGTCACTCGCTTAAGTTTCAGTCACTAGATACGCCACTGTCAGATGCGCTCACAACATGTACCATTTTAGCCAACGTCGATATTCATCGATATTCATCGCATCGTACTTCGTCCGCTGAGCGGTTGGCCAAAATGGTTCGTTGGCTAATACGGCAGTAGCTCCTTATGTGTAAAACTGTGCACAAAAATCCTGCAAGACAACACAAAATGAGTCCATACAGAAAGCAAAGGAATGCGCGTACCTTAGATCAATCTCTACATCGAGTCTCAATCGCTGATGTATCGATGCGTCAACGCGACCGGCACAAAGCCCCCACAGTTTCGATATGGGTAAAACCGTCCGATAGTGACCAATTACGATTGGATTGGGTGCCAGACACGGGCGCTGAGGTTTCTGTGGTCGGACAGTCGTTGGCAAGGAAAGCCGGCATGTCACTTGAAAATCTCACAGTTCTTCGCAGCAGACGGTCGCACACTGGCGTGCCTTGGTGCGTACTCTGCTGAGCTTACATTGGGCGATCAAACGTGTCAATCTGTGATATATGTGGTAAAAGGTTTGAATGGAGCTTCACTGTCCAGGTATGGCGCCATGAAACTCCACATACTCCCGCAGCATCATCATCTCATCATTACTTCCCGCAGCAAATCCAATATGCCGAAGCGCTCAAACATGGCAAACGGACAAGCAACGATACAAGCGGTCCGAAAGCACATGTATTGTCCACGACAAAATCAAAAATACCAAGACCAGTGAATAAGGTGAACAAATCGACACATGTAGACGTGGATGCAGACTGCTAACATGAACGATGTACATTGCAAGTAAACGATGACACCATTGTTACGGAGCAGATGAGGAAGGAACATTTCGCCTCATTACAGAAAATGTTTCCTAGAGTGTTCAACAATGAGGGACCTTTACGGGTAATGACCGGTGGTCCAATGAAAATCGAGCTCAGGGCAGATGCACAAAGTTATGCGGTGCGCGCAGCTCGATCTCTTCCATTTAACTGGAGAAATGACGTACATGATCAGCTACAACATTTGCAAGAAGACGGTATCATTGAACCGGTGAATCATCCGACAGAGTGGTGTCACCCAATCGTGCCAGTGGCAAAGCGGTCGGAAACAGGCCACATCATGGGATGCAGAATAACAGTGGATTTCACCCATCTCTACAAATATGTGCGAAGACCGACATACCCTACACAATTTCCGGCGGACTGTGTCGCTTCTATCGAATCAGACACGCGGTATTTCACGAAGCTGGATGCGAAATCAGGGTATTTTCAAATACCACTGGATGAGTCTAGCCGAGATTACACTTTTTTCATCATGCCGTGGGGCAGGTTTCGATTCACTCGTGCACCTATGGGATTGATTTCATCCGGTGATGTCTACAACTGTCGTGGTGATGCCGCCATCGGGGACATTCCCAGAACGATCAAGATCGTAGATGACATACTAGCTCATGATCGTGACGACAGCACGCATATCACTCATGTGTGGTACATTCTGAAACGATGTGACCGGGCGGGCATCACGTTGAACGCGGACAAGTGTACCTTTGGTGTGCCAGAGTTGAACTTCTGTGGAATGCGACCAAATTCAAGTGGCTACACAGCAGATGAAAGGAAAATAGTAGCGATTCGTGATTTTCCACTCCCGACTAATATGACCGAGCTACGGTCGTTCATGGGCCTCGCAAATCAGGTGGGATGTGGCGGGTGCAGCAGAGCCACTGAGAGGATTGCTCAAACCAAAATACGTCTGGAACTGGGATGAGACGCATGATATGGCGTTTCAAAATGTCAAGGATGCACTGACAAGGATTCCACCAGTTTTGGCATTTTTCCACTCAAGCCGTCCAACGCGGTTGGAGACAGACGCGTCTCGTCTGATAGGTCTAAGTTTCGCTCTTCTGCAGCAAGACCAGCAGGATATATGGCGACTCGTCCAGTGCGGCTCGAGATTTCTGTCCGACGCCGAATCCAGATACGCTGTGTGCCAATTGGAGCTGCTGGCGGTACACTGGGCTACTCGCAAGTGTCATACATACCTGGCTGGACTACCCTTGTTCACGGTAGTGACAGACCATCGACCACTGGTGCCGATTCTCAACTGCAAGGCACTCGCAAGCATCGACAATGCGCGATTACAACGATTGTGCGAAAAACTGCAGCATTACAGCTTCAAAGCTATATGGCGGAAAGGTCCAGACAACGCTGGTCTAGACAATTATGCACACGCGTAATCACGCGCCCCGGTAAGCGAACCTCCTGAAGAGGACAATGATGTCGCCGAAGCTGTACGGATCCGTATTATTGAGTCAGTCACGGCGGTCGATTACAACGGTGAGGTTGATTGATTGATTACACCACTAAGGGATGAAACACTGGAAAAAGTTCGAGCAGCTGGTAGGCACGATGCTGAGTATATCGCCCTACACAGTGCCATCATGGAAGGATTCCCTCACGAGAAGGAATTATTGCCGGCCAATCTCGAATACTGGCGTGTACGTGACAGTTTGGCGGTAGACGACGGGCTGATAGTGTACGGAGCTCGTCTTGTCATCCCTCAGTCGATGAGAAGACAAACAGTTGCGAGGTTACATGATAGTCACCAGGGTATAGTGAAGTCAAAACAGCGTGCAAGACAAGCCGTTTATTGGCCCGGAATTGACCGGGACATTGAAAACATAGTGAATGGATGTGAAATGTGTCGTAAATATGTTCCTAGTCAAAGCAAAGAACCTATGGTAAGTGGTACGATACCATCAATAATTTTCCAATGGTATCTGCTGATTACTTTCAGCACGCGGGTCGTGTGTATTTGGTTTATGCTGATCGTCTGTCTGGTTTTCCTTATGTCACGTCGTGTCCGAGAGATGCTACTGCGCGGTCGGCACTTGGTCGGTGTGCTGCGATCAATATTTGCCAGCAGCGGAGTTCCGGTTGTATTATGCACGGATGGAGGCCCACAGTTCACTGCGCGTCGCACAAAACAGTTTCTGACTCAATGGGGGTTGGAGCAGCGTATATCGTCTCCCCACTATCCGCAGTCAAATGGGCATGTGGAAGCGGCGGTCAAGCAGGTGAAGCGCCTCATCCAGAAGACCCCACATGACGGTAATTTGGACACAGACGATTTTGCAAGAGGTCTGTTATAGCTCAGAAACCGTCCACGAGTGAATGGAAGATCTCCAGCGCAGGTGGTTTTCGGCCATCCGATTCGATCGGCGGTACCAGCACAACACAGATCGTTCGCTGGTGAATGGCAGCAAGCTGCAGAGGATTGCGACCGGGCAGCGGCAGCTGCAATCCAGCAAACCGAGAGGCGGTACAACGTTTCGGACAGACCGCTGACAGCGCTGCAGATTGGAAAACGAGTCGATGTTCAAGATATGACGTCGAAAAGATGGGACAGAATGGGGATTTTCGCGGCTATAATGCGACATCGGGATTACGCTGTTCGGCTACCGAGTGGGCGTGTATTAAGGCGTAACCAAAGATTCATCCGGCCTCATCGCCCCCTCATTCCGTGCGCGAACTATGAGAAACCGGTCGGCAGAGACGAACCATCGGAAAGACTAGTCGGAGAACATGCTCAGCAGACGCCGATGAGTGTTCAAGATCAGCCGTTGTGTCGCGGGTCGCGCAAACGCGCTCGTCCACGGCGCCTGACCGTGAGCTGAACCGATCAAACATACGACGGTCCAACTGGAGGGGAGGTGTGACGTATATGTGTGCGATTGTGTATCATATATGTTGCTTACATTGGGTAAGCCCGTGTGTCGACGAGTGCAGTTTGTTGGTGACGAAACTTGTGTGATTTACGCGGGTTTGGCTTGCTGTGTTGTACTTTGATCAAGTCTATAGCGTGTTGGTTAAATATATTGTTGCATATATGGCGCATAATTAATATTAAACATTGCCCATTTATTTGAATACCACAGGATATTTGTATTGTCTATAAGCGATACAGGAAGTGTCTGAATGCAACAAAGACACAATTCCTACATAAACAACATATTTAAACAACATGCATTATGGTCTGACAAATTATTCCGTTTGTTCATGTGATTAAATTTATTACTGATATTTTTACACGAATTGAACACACAAAACAACCTAAAAGCTGATTTAAGTCTCTGTGCTCATTTCGATTGTATTGATATTTGAATATGGGTGATCTGAATATACGGGCTCATTGGTACAGGTCAGGGGTTCTAAATGCAAATGTAGCGATGAGCAACTTAACATTATATGGACAATATATATTATTATTAAATAAAACTGTCTCGCTGGCCGTAAAATACAAAACATACAGGTCGATTACACTGTAGAATAATCATTTCTGGATATGATTCTCCAATCGCTCACAACAATTTGTGATTGTATAGGGAAACTTTGTGACTACGATTAAATAACATGCTAGGTCAGGCTAGGTTGACTTAGGTTAGGATAGGTTAGGCTTGGTTGGGTTAGGTTAAGATAGGCTAGGCTTGGTTGGGTTAGGTTAATATAGGTTAGGCTTGGTTGGGTTTAGATTGGTAATATTGGATTTAGGTCAAGGTTCGGCAACCGTGAATTATAGAGCCATATTAGACAAGAAAAACAAAAAATTAATATTTCTGAAGCCGCAAAAAAGCTTTATATAAGCTTTATATAAGCTTTATATAAGCTTTATATTTAAACCCTATATAAGCCACATAAACCTTATATAAGCTGTGTATAAGCCTTATAAAATCCATATTACAAATATCCATATTACATATTTCCTTCCCCATCTTTTCCCATTTTTGAAAGAACTCCAGGGAGCCACTAGGCAGCGCCAGAGCTGTATGCCTAGGCCGCGGGCTGCCTACCCCCAGATTAGGTTAGATAGGATTAGTTTGTGTTACTTTAGTTCATGACAGGCTCAAATTACTGAACACAATTTTGGGTATCCAGGTAATCATGCTGTATTAAACAGAGGGGTAGTTTGATAAAATTTCAAGCCATCTTTATGAATATTTTCAGTTGGTAAGTCATTATTGGATACTTCAAACAGATACCCGTGTCTAATCCAAGATCTAATTTGGAATATACTACTAGAAAAAATTTCATTTTCAATATATTTTTGAGTATGTAATATATATATATATATTTATTAATAATTATATATATATATATATATATATATATATATATATATATATATATATAATAATTTTCTAATGTATTTTTAATATAATATTGCAGGTTGATTGGCTTGAGTTAGGTTGAGTTAGATAATTTTAGGTTATATTATTATGTAATACTTAATACGGGCTACATAATCCTTTCGGATTCTCATGCCCTGCCGTCTTGTGTATTGTATTAGTGAAATTGTGTATTGTGAAAGGCAAAATATATGATGATGATGTCAATATAGACAGGTATGTCAGCTAGAGGGTTAGTGCATGAGCAGAGAGTATTTGGTTATATCAATAAACTCGACGAATTGATTTTAATTTCTCCATTGATGAGCTTGACTACATAACAAACGCAAACAAAAACAGATATTTAAACAACTTCACAAAGTGTCCAACTTGCTGGTAGTTAGTCATTAATAGATTCGGGAATTTTATGTTATCACATAAAATTATTTTTTCAAATAAAATAATCCGCTAAATTCCGTTTTAAGTGAAAAAAATAAATGTCTTAGAAATATATACGTGCGGGTATATATGTATGTCGTTAGATGCATGCTTAAAGTGAAAATTATCTACGAAACAGTCCAAAATTCAAACATATGAAAATTGAATAGCTTTTTTGGGGGTTTTGACAACATATTTAGGCATTTTTCGCCGCATAATACAAACATAAAACGCCGAAAATTATCCCTTAAAATTCCCACTCTAGCCATTTGTAGTGTCCTGCGAGAAACACAACTTTGAACAACTCCCGATATTATTCGCACCAGACCAGAACAAAGAATGAATAGGAAACGCAGCTTACCTTTCACCACAACTCGGTTACGCCCACCTCCAACAATTGTCACCAGGTCGCCGCATTATGCACAATCCACTAGTTAAAGTAAATTACGTTTACAATGCGGCGCTGTAGCGACATAACAATAACCCCAATATTTTATAACAACGCTACACATCCCCGCACTAAAAATTGAACTATTCTGCAAATCGGGCAGGCAACCAGCGCCTGCGACCACTAGCTGAGGGCAGAAGTTCGCGCGGCGATCTTTCACTGTCGGTGAGCTGGGCGTCGGCAGAAGTCGCTTCCGCCGGTGCCTGTGATATCTCTGCGGGAGATTCCAGCGATTCACACTCGGTGGATTCCGTGTGTAGCGGTGGTGGAGCCGCATCTGCGCCTTCTAGTGTCGCCTAATGAGGCCAGACGTGCACGTCGACATCCGACGAATTGACGCCATCTTCCGGCTGCGAACCAGTACTCTTCACGAGATGGGCCGCATTACGCACAGATCCATCTTCGAGGCGGTACGCTGATCCTCTAGTTCCTGTGATGCGCATAGGACCCGTGTAGCGCCGGCTCGACTTCTTGATGTGACCCGGTACACGCACATACGCCAAATCACCTGGCGCGAACGTCGGCGCTCTCGTGGCAAGTCGGCGGTCGTAGCTTCGCTTGTTCCGCTGCTGCTGCCGGTGCACGCGCCCCTGAACAACCACGTTCGGTGGACCCAGGTCGACCACTGGTAGAGACAGTCTCATGCGACGACCGTGCAGCAGCTCGGAGGGTGAGACACCTGTTGCGCAGTTGGGAGTTGCACGATATGCCACCAGAAGCCGTCACACATCCGCGATGAAACTTCCAGATTTCAACGCCTGTTGCGTCCACGTTTTGAACGTCCGATTGAACTGCTCGATCATGGAGTTCCCTTGCGGCCAATACACAGAAGACCGTACATGATGAATGTCTCGTCGCCTCAAGTAACCTTCGAATGCGTCACTCACAAACTGTCGCCCGTTGTCTGTCACTATTTCATCAGGAAATCCTTCCCTGGACCAGACTCCGTCGAGGAATGTGACGACGTCCACCGTGCTGACCGAACTGGAAAACCCAACCTCCACCCATTTCTGGTGGTAGTCGATGAGTTTCATCGCGTATCTGCAGTCCGGAGTGGCGGCATTGATCGGCCCAACGATGTCCAGTGCGACCTTTTGCCAGGGTCTATCTGGATACTCGGCCGATTTCATTGGTGCCGGCCTCGCTCGGTATAACAGAGTCTTATCGCTACTCTGGCAGTGATGGCACCCGCTCACAAGCAGCTCCACGTCGCGGTCCATTCCTGGCGACCGTGCGGAGAAATTGCTTCGTTCGTACCGCTCCGTCGTGCGCGGCGTGTGCACGGGATAAATACTCTCCTCGTAGTGGTAGCCGTCATCTTAAGGCGCATGAAATAAACAATTCTCTCCACACATAGACGCGTTGGTGGCCTGCGACGCATCCACCGAAGCCACCGGCATCGCCACAGCGCAACGCAAGCTTACGATCCACATACCCACGCCGGCGCGGCAGATCTACTTGGCTGAGCTCCGAGCGGCCCTCATCGCCATTGTGGTGGCGCGCCTTGCCGGAGCTCAGTGTCCACTGATCGCCACTGACAACATCGGCGTGGCCTACAACTTGGCCAGGTGGCGAATACCGCTCTCGTGGACGCCGCTGTACATGCGCTGGATCAGTCAGGCGCCTTATCGTATGATGTACGTGCCGACGGCCCTCAACCCGGCTGACGGCCCATCATGGCCATGCGGTGGAAGCGGCCATAACCGCCGTTTCCCGCCACTACTATCGCAGTGGACGGCCGTCAGTCGGGATTGTGTAGTGGACCAAGACAGTCTGCAGGCTGCCAGCAGCCTACACCATCCTGCCGTCGGCGACTGGCAACATGCGCCTTTGGTAACGACGTGGGCGTGACCACGCTCACCATCGCTGATTGGGACAAATATGTATAACTTATGTATACCTACTTATTACTTCGATTGTATTGTGTGCAATGTATACGGGTCACCTGGAGCAACGGCCACTCCGCGACCAGGTGGCCCCCGGGCTGTTTGTTCATGCATTATCTGTTTCATGTGCCTTGTATAGAATGTGTATTCACTGTATATGTCCTCCTTGCGCGGAGACACCCTGTTTTGTCAAAATACAGAAAGGGATAGCTAGAAATACAAAAAACAACAGCAATGGTACAGCTCGCGCATTGGTACAGCCCACATACTTACATACATACATACATTGCCGTGTACATGCGCTGGATCAGTCAGGCGCCTTATCGTATGATGTACGTGCCAACGGCCCTCAACCCGGCTGACGGCCCATCACGGCCATGCGGTGGAAGCGGCCATAACCGCCGTTTCCCGCCACTACTATCGCAGTGGACGGCCGTCAGTCGGGATTGTGTAGTGGAAGTTTATTTCTAGCTATGGAATATATATTTCTAAGAATATTTATCAGAATATATATATAAATAATAATATTTATTTCTAGCTATCCCTTTCTGTATTTTGACAAAAAAGGGTGATTCCGCGCAGGGAGGACACATACAGTGAATACACATTCTATACAAGGCACATGAAACAGATAATGCATGAAGAAACAGCCCGGGGGCCACCTGGTCCCGGAGTGGCCGTTGCCCCAGGTGACCCGTATACATTGCACACAATACAATCGAAGTAATAAGTAGGTGTACATAATTGTCCCAAACAGCGATGGTGAGCGTGGTCACACCCACGCCGTTAATGGGCTATTTCATGTGTAAATAAAATATATGTATTTATTTCTAGCTATCCTTTTCTGTATTTTGACAAAACAGGGTGTCTCCGCGCAGGTAGCACACATACAGTGAATACACATTCTATACAAGGCACATGAAATAGCCCATTAACGGGGAGGACACAGCCTGCGATGTTTCTCTGCAACTGACAGCTCGTTCCTGATCTGCACAAATGGACGGATCAGAGGAGACGCGTTTTTCGCAGATCGCGGTAGCCCCTTTCCGATGGCCGCGCGTAACGCCGATAGCTGACGATCATCACGCGACGCCGACCTCAGGGTGTCGCGCAGGACGACCGGCTGCTCGTCAATAACACTGGCGATCACAACATCGTCTTCCACGCTGCCGTCCCCACCTAGTTACCGGGAGAGCGCATCTGCTCCCTGGATACGATGCCCCGGCGTGTACTCGATCCTGTATGAATATGGGATGAGACGAGCCTGCCAGCGCGCAATGCGGGCACCCGCACGTCCGCCATACGACGCCGAAAGGATCGACCGCAGTGCAGCATGATCAGTGCGGAGCAAGAACTCTCGCCCCCACAGGAACAGCCTCCATTTCTCGACGGCGTTGACTGCAGCAAGAGCCTCACGCTCAGTCACGGAATATTTGGACTCGGCTGGAGTGAACCTGGGACTCCAAAATGCAATGGGCTTCTCCCCCGCCGACGAGATCTGGGGGAGAACTGCGCCAGCTCCTATGTCGCTAGCGTCAGTTGTCACCACGGTTTTTAGCTCAGGGTCGAACCGATAAAGTGGCTGTGTGTCCGTGATGTGCTGCTGTAGAGCCTTGAACTCCTCTGTGTGCTCGTCGGTCCACGCGAACTTTGCGTCAGTCCTCAGCAGTGCTGATAATTTCGCTGTTCTTGTGGCAAAACCCGGTACAAACTGGCTCAGCCAGCTGCAAAGGCCGAGGAAGCTTCTCAGCTCTTTCGCTGATGACGGAACAGCTGCATCACGAATCGCCACGAGATGATTTTCCGATGGGGAGATGACATCACCAGTCAGTGAAAATCCACAGAAATGGACTTCTGGGCCACGAACGATTTGTCCAGGTTCAGTGTAACGTTGGCACTTTGCAAACGGTCGATAACCATCTTGAGTCGGCGGTCATGTTCAGCTCGTGTTGCACCAGTCACCACTATGTCGTCCATATAGTGACAACACCCCTTCACTCCTTCCAGAAGCCTGTCGAGCAGGCGTTGGAACGCAGCACCTGCTGACGCCAGCCCGAACGGAACCCGACGGAACTGGAAAAGTCCGTCGTGTGTCAATAAGGCAGTGATCGGCCTTGAGTCCGGATGCAGCTCCATCTGGTGGTAGGCATGTTGAAGGTCAAGTTTTGATCTCACCTCGCCTGCCAGCTCACATTGTAGTTCTTGAACTGTGGGTATTGGGTGGACCTCGCTGATTAGCTGGCTGTTAGTCCCTCTGAGATCGACACACAGTCTCACCTTGCCGCTTGCCTTCCTGACCACCACCAGAGGGCTGATCCAGGGTGAGCTGTCTACACGCTCGATGACGCCAGTCTCAGTTAGACGACGCAGCTCCATTGACACCTCGTCTCTGATCGCAAGAGGCAGGTGCCGCAGAGGCTGGCGAGTTGGAACAGCGTTGGGTTTCAAGCGTATTTTATACTGATAGCCACGTATGTAAGATAGTTGTCGAAATTCGGCTGTTGGTGGTGTGGCATCACTGACCCTGTGTGGAATATCTGTTGGCTGCTCATTGACAACAGCAATCTCGCCAGTGTTCGGGTGCAGAGTCAGGCCCAGTGCCCCCAGAGCGTCGAGGCCGAGGACCCATTCTTTCGTCCCTGTGTCGATGATATAGAACGACACTGGTGCCGTGTGCCTGCCGATCGTCACCGTCGACTGCAGTGTGCCAATGACCTGCAGTGGCTGATGCCCGACGCCGTACAGCTGCTTGGTCGTGTGGACGACGGCTGCGCCAGCAAAGTTCCCACGAACAATCGGCAAGCTTAGTACGGATACGCTGGCGCCAGTATCGACCTGCAGTTGCAGAGATACTGGTTGACATTGGCCCACCTGTACAGCTACGTCGCACGTCAGCCGCTTCTGTTGTGCTGCAGGCCAGTATTGTCACACCTCGGATGTCGCCTCGGATGTCGGACTGATTTCTTGTTTCTGATCGGTTCGAGTGACACACGCTGGCCCAGTGGCCCTGACGACAACGCTGGTGGCACTTCGACTTCCGCGCTGGGCAGAACTCGGTCCTTGCACCCTTATGGGCCCGCCCACAGTGACTGCATTCGCGGTCGGCGTGTTTTCCGCGTGCCGAAGCAGTGTGCCTCTTCGTGCCGACAGACGCCACCGCTCCATCTGGATGTGCCTTCTTGTTGTCTGCGGGCACGTTAGCCTGTCGCTTGGATGCTTCATAGGCCGTCGCCCTCGCCAATAAGCTCTCTAGAGTCAGATTGGCATCTTGCAAGCATCGCTCGCGCAGAGACGGGTGTGTGGTGTGCTCTACGATTTGGTCGCGTATCATCTCGTCTGCTATATCGCCGAATTTGCACGACGAAACAAGAGACCTCAACGCGTTGGCGTACGCGGCGGTTGATTCACTAGGCTGCTGTTTCCGCTGGCGGAGCACGAATCTTTCGTATATATATGTTCAGTTGAGGAACGTAATATTCTGCAAGTCGCCTCAGCGCACGATTGAATTCTGATTCACCTTCGACCTTGCTCTCTACCGGCAAGGATTTGTATGTGCGTTGTGCCTCAGCGCCAATGCAATGCAGCAACAACGCGGTCTTGAGAGCTGTCAACAGAGCCACTTGGTTTCCCCGGTTGTGTGTGAAATGGTTGAGGTGGAGGGACACCCTCAACGTTCATCGCCAAAATACGGGTTCAACAAAATACAAACTCGGGTTCTACAACTCGTCGCCAAAAATGTAGTGTCCTGCGAGAAAGACAACTCTGAACAACTCCCGATATTATTCACACCAGACCAGAACAAAGAATGAATAGGAAACGCAGCTCACGTTTCACCACAACTCGGTTACGCCCACCTTCAACAGTTGTCACCAGGTCGCCGCATTATGCACAATCCACTAGTTAAAGTCAATAACGTTTACAATGCGGCGCTGATGCGACATAACAATAACCCCAATATTATATAACAACGCTACACCATTATTCAACTGATGTAGTTGTAAATAATTCAAGTTCAAGTGTGTTAATCCACACAACTATTTGTTTTCAACTATTTGTTTCTCGACTATTTGTTTATTTGTTTATTTGTTCAACTATTTGTTTAATTCAACTATTTGTTTCTCATTTGTGGTTGTGTACTTTGGCGTAGTGGTCCATACAACAATTTGTTTATATTTTTGTCCCTAGATGGTACCATATCTTATCTAAAAAATTCTACAAATATACTTGAAGTTTATTTTTGCTAAATAAGAAAATATATAATTTTCCCCTCCGCGATCATACATTACATTCACATTGAAAAATATTAACATTCTTGCTTTTTGTTTTGCCAACGGTTTGCCTAAACTTTCATATTTAGGCCATGCTATTTCCCGCGTGTTTGTGGCTTGTTGCCATGGAAACGCATCGTTGGTTGCTGTACACCACACTTGAGGTGTTACTCTTCTACAATAATATTAATTCGGCTAGACTATGACAAATTAATGCTTTTTCACATATTAAAATACTATAAATAGTAAATTCATATTTAGAAATATTTTTGATTCTTGATTTCTGCTCAGATTGTTCAACTCACGGTTTGATTCAAAACCTGTCATTTGTGCCATTACTTAATTGAGTTAGTGTCCCGCCTATTTTGCTTCGACAGCGTATTTTATACGGCAAATTCAAATTTTAACTGGACAGTGTACTTTCACACGGTACCATATTATTTTATCATTTTCAAGTATTACGTTAATGAGCAATATAAATTTAACAAAACATCTACATATACGTTCCTGTGCAATGTTTTACATTTACTCTTCATAGTTTGAGTTCTACTTTCACTCTGTTGTAACAATTAATTTTATTAATATTTTATGTAACACATGAAGTTTATTTATATACATACAACTAAAGTTGTATTTATTTAGTATGTCTGTGTTTGTAATTGTTTTTCAGAAATTCCTTCACTGCATAATGTACACCAGACTGAGATTGAGGTTTCTCAAAAACGTTTGCATATTTCCAATAGCATTACTCCACAATGTTTCTGAATATCACTTATCAAATGCATAGCAATTTACACCAATGCATTTGGCCAAGCAAACCTGCGCTATTATTACAATACCTTTCATGCCTAATTTAACTATCCGTTACGTGTGTGCATTACTGAATTCTTACAATCCAAGTTTGCGTTTTATAATTTATTTGAGCCATATATATATTTGAAGTTCTCCTATATATATATATATATATATATATATATATATATATATATATATGAATATATGGAGAGAGAGAACAAAACAAAAATGACGGAGGTGGCTGTTATTTGTGTTTTCTTCTCTCTCTTCATATATATCAACTTAATTATTATTTGAGCATTGTTTATATCAACGACTATTAGACTCGATAAATTTTCTGTAATGAGTAAACAACTAACCACTACAATTTTGAAATAATAATTGTATTGTACTAGGTATAGATTATGGCCAATTCTATGTGTACACTATGAGAGTATCAAATGAAGTGATGGCATCCTCCTGGAGAAAATGTCTCTGCTCCTTCTGAAGAAAAGTTTGGAAAAATTCGGCACCGCGCTGCACTGGTGGATCCAGTGCGGGCTCAGGGGGCTGGATATCCCCAAACAAAGTTTCGATCAACTCCTCACAACCAAGAGATTCACTAAGAGGTCAAGAAAATTGTTTTCTGTAGAATTAATTGATTTAAGCATTATCGAAAAAACGTTGCATAATGATACATGTACATGACTGATCGGTCCCAAATTTGAGCCCCCCAAATATTTTTTCAGCTCTTTCTAAAATTGCAATCTGGATCCGTCACTGTCTCGCTGTAATTTCAATTGCAGTTCACAACACCACACTTCGGAATTTCGTAGGCACATAAGCAACAGTGACCAATAAATGTAGGCGGTAACACATAACACACGTTCTACACGGCAACAAGTGAAACAGCACTACTGCAAAAACACAGATCAACTGTCAATTGATGACCAGTATGATGCTGACGCAATTTCGGTCTCACTGTTTCCCTCGACCAATTATAATTGAGCGTTTGCTCGCGCCAACCTGAATACAACACCTTTTTAATGAAGCGAGACACGATCGCCGCAAACTGTCTACGCCACAAACAGTGTCTGTGAAAATTTATTAGGTCCCGCTGGCTGACTCAAGCGTCGGGTCGTGCGTGTCCTGTATAGCCAACAATTGCTCGATGCTGTGGGGACCCACCGTTTTGCACTAAACCGTCAAGTCAACGTAAGCTAAATAGGCACCGCCCATCGGATTAGCCCAGGTCAATGCCACCTAGACTACCTGTCTAGGTGTCTAGGGGGCATTGACCTGGCGCGCCGAGAGGGATGGGGCTCCGCTCAGTGCGGCAAGAAATTTGTGAGCCGTCATTGCAGAGTATGAGTGCAACGCTTCAATTTCTCTGCGCGTTGCTTAGAATTTAGTGAATTTCAAGGCGTGAAGTAGCCTAGATTGTTCCTGTCATTTTTGAGATGATGGTTCAAGCCTTTTTCTAAACATGATTTATAAGGCTCTTTGGCGTGTTTTAGACAGTCTGGAAAATAGAAATATATATTTATTAATTAATAATAAAACCCTAATAAAACCTTAGACATTCATTGCTTCACTTTGAATTGGAAATATGCTGGTTTGGCTCGATTTTATGTACTGGGATTCCGATGTTCTTCAATGTACTAATTCAAAAATTACGTTCCGACAAAGAACAACTTTTCAAAGATGATTAAGGCTCTCCTAGTGTGCAATTTGCAATTTTTTTGAAATATTTGTATTTATTTCGATTTTTGTCTCGCCGACAAAACAATAAGAATTAATATACCTAAGTAACATTTATTATTACAATATTACTTTTTGAAGGTTATATTTATCAAAACTAATCAACGCACTGTTCCAGTGTTATTTTCGACAAATGCCTTTTCGATGTTGGGTTAGGTTAGGCTGGTTAGTTTACGTTAATTTGGGCTGGTTAGGTTAGGTTAGGTTAGTTACACTTTCCGCCGTTAGAGAGCGCCAGTATCGCATTGAACGGAACGCTTTGCTTAGCTTTGCTTAGCGCACTTTGGAGCTATGCGCAAATAGGATAGTGCCGATGCTGTGATATGCGGAATAACTACTAGAAACAAACCACTTTATGCATATTATATGAATACTGTATTAACACTTGAAATTTGTTTACATGCATAAGATATTGTTTGTGTCTATTTAGTTTGTGTACATTTGCAATTGTTTTTCAGAGCTGCAGTCACCGCAAACTGCGCACCAGTCACTGCACATGTTGCACTTAGGTTCGGTGTTCGTCGCAACAAGGTTTGTGGAAATTTTCCAATATCTCTACAAATAATGTTTCTGAATAACGCCAATGAAACGCATAAAAATTCACGACTAAGTTTTACGCTCATTAAACGTAAGTCATTATTGCGCTAATGCATTTTGTAATACTTTTTGTCACATGTGTGCATTACTAAATTATCACAAGCCAATTTTTAGCTCATTCCGCATATGTATATACATTTCACCAATGCTCTGCGAAGGGAATATATCAAATAGAGTAATATTCCATACACAGAATATAAGCAATATTACAATATTACAATATATATATATATATATATATATATATATATATTTGAAGTTTTTGACATATATGAAGAAAGAAAAGAAAACACAAATGACTGCCACTCTTTGTCAAACGTATATATATATATATATATATATATATATATATATATATATATATATATATATATATATATACGCATATACGCATATTGAAGCATATACGCACATTCGCATATATATGAATTTCAGCAATGCCCCGCAGAAGAAAATCAGCGTTCACTCGAAAAAAGAGGAGATTGAGCAGGGCTATTGAATCGCCGAAGGATCAGCGGCCGGGGCCATCCAATGTGGAGTCTGGCGGCACGCAGCTGCCAATTGACGACAAGCAACCTGGGTTGTCCACGCTGTCATCTGATGACCAACGACGACAGCGGGCGGCTCAGCGCATGGCAGCTATGCGTCGACGTGAAACCCCTGAACAGACCGCCAAACGCCGCAGGGACAACGCTGAGCGGATTGCGGCCGCTCGACGCGGGGAATCGGTGGCCGAGGCCAGGCAGCGTCGTCAACTTGATGCTGAGCGCACCGCCGCTGCTCGGCAAAATGAGACGGAGCACGATGCCGAGCAGCGGCGTCATGCAGTGGCGGCAGCAATATCCCTTCATCGTGTGTTTGATCGACTGACTGCTGGTTATATGGAAAGGTTAGTGTTTGATGCCGTTACAACTTCAATCATAGACTGACTAAAACATAACTGTGTTGACCAACTCAAACATTCTTCCGCACAACGGGCGGGTTTTAATGCTAGTCTCTATATATAAAACAGATCATCTGTGTGTGTGTGTCTGTCTCTCCCATCCTCATTGGTCCATTTTCTGCCAGCTACTACTCGGTAACCACTTGGTGTACCCGCCAACGAGTTATACCATCACGGTGGAAATTTTCTTGTCTACACGATAGGCTAAATTTTAAAATTGAAAAATAATTTCAAAAAAAGTTATAGCGCTGTAAAGACAATGAGGTCTGAAAAATGCGATCAATATTCTGCCATCTACTCCTCATAAACCAGAAATGGTACAGCCAAACAGATTATACCATTGTGTAGGGAATTGTGTTTTCTACAAGATAAACTATCATTTATACCCAAACATTGTACTCCTGATGTGTAAAATTGGCAAAATTCTCATCTACGTCCAAAATTTCATTTGAACACCGTGTGACTAAAATTAATCTTTTTTTCTCCCTATTTCTCAGTAACTATTTGTTACACATCAAAATAAATTATACCATCGTGCTGGAATTTTTTTTCTACAACACGGTTTAATTTATAATTCTCCAAAGTGTTACTAAAGGAAGTTACGGAGGTGTAAAGTCAAAATGACATTTTGCCAATTTGACAGATATTGTGCACGAATCACGTTGGGTATGTATATAGAAATTGTATCATCATCATTTTATCGTCTACAATTTTCAGTATGCTAAATTTCATAAAAAGATATATAAGAAAGGTAACGGTCGTTTGAATAAAAAATGAAGCCAATTTTTTGCGCACGAAAATGCCTTGGCTAAAGCGACAAATTTTGTACAAAATGATGAAATTCTGCTGCATATCCCGTGAAGTACTCACAGAGGCACCTGCGATTACACAGGAATATACAGTGATTTAATTTCACTGAAGCCCAATCACAATTAAGAATGCATCATATTAGCTCCAATCATTGATGGTGAGAATAGAAAGGCTTTAATGTCCTCCATATTTACACGATTTGTACACAAAAATAGCCCTAAAAGTGAAGTTTGTGTCTGTCTGAGCTTATTTTTATTGTATCCATGCTTTAATATGAGGTGATATTATTGCGCGGGCTCAATGGTATAGATCAGGTGTTTCAAGCGTGAACGAAGCGATGATTCATTTTTATCAAATAGAAATGGCACGCGGGCAGGAACTATAGAAAATAGAACGTTCAATTTCACCGTGTAGAATGAATCCATATAAAAAAAACTAACGGACTTGACGTCAAGGTCCAGAATCACTCATAAAATGTAAAATAAAAAATGTACAATTAAACCGCATTATGCAATGAATATGAATATATCTGTCTTACACTTTGGTTTCTATGCTATATTGGCGGGGTGTGAGAAAAGTATTGATGGGCCGCGTGTTTGGGACCTCAGATTATTATTATTATTATTATTAACGTCTATTTGTATAGCGCACATTAAAACACACGCGCGAAAAGACAAATCTTGGTGCAAAAATATAAACAAATAAGTAAGACACGCCGCTTAGGGAAAACAAACATGCGGACAATACACACACCCACAAGCACACACACTCACACAAACACACACACACACGCACACAAACATACTCATGCACACACACCGCAAAATTGAAACATGGCAGTAAGAAAGAGCAAAAAAAACAACAACAAAAAAACAAAAACAAAAAACTTCTAGTAAATATATCAAGCGAGACGGGTACGGTATGACGGCTCAGAGCGAAGCGTAAGGAGTAAGAGAGTGAGAGTCATGATCGAAAGATTTATCAAAGAGATGATTGCACAGAGAAGAGGAAAACGATGATAAGGATGTGGAGGAGATAACATGGGAGGGAAGAGAGTTGTACAAACGTGGAGCATAGAAAGGGAAGGATTTACTAGACCAGGTAGATTCATTGAGGGCTCTTGGACAGGATAAAGGAAGTGGATGACTGGAAAGAAAGTTATTAGAGTGTACACCATATGAGTGAGAGATCACCTCAGATTAGGCTGAGTTGGGTAAAGATGGGATGGTTGGGTTGGGTTTGGTAGGTTTGGCTCAGGTTATCATGAATATAAGTGATAGCATAAGATATGATAATTTTAGCAGTAAATATTATAGCGGTAAAAGTAAAACAGTACTTGAGCAAATGATGTTGGGAGATGATGTTAAGTTATAGACAAGCTTTCGATGACAATAATTTTTTATCATTTTTATTTAATTTTCTTTGTGTTTGTTTCGTATTTGAGTTCTGAATTATTCGGCAAGACGGGCAGTTTTATATATGAGAGGTTTGAGGAAACAGATTTTGTCAAAATTGAAATATATATTTCACATTTATACTGTTATATTGGCTAAAACTTCCCTATGGGCTTACTTATATTTTTGCATTTTTTCAAGAATTGAATAGGGATATTATTTTATGAATTGTTCCGCACGACGGGCGGGCTTAAATGGATCTATAAAGAGCGTATTTAAATGATAGCGAGGTATATGATATTTTGCTAGCAGTGAATATTCTAGCGATAAAAGTAGAATAGCTTTTAAGCAAATGATGTTGTATAAAGATGTGAAGATTTAAATATATTTTGCAATCTGATGATAAATGTACTAGGAATAATACGTAGCAGAACATAGATTGCAAAATGGCTGTTATATCGGTGAAATCCAAAAAACTATATGAATGTGATGCATCAGCGGAAGGGTTAACCGGGAATTATAGACATGATAAAATATTTATAAAAAAATTCATAGTTTTCATTTTGTGTTTAATTTCTGAATTATTCCTTACGACGGGCCGGCTTAAGTATGAGGCGGGTTGATTGAATACTATTTCATCAATTATTACAGTAAGAATATGCAAATTAAGAACACGAATTTTCTATTGGTTTAGATTCAACAATTTAGAGCTTTCTGTTGGACTGGCTTTTTGCTTTTAAATATGTATTACTGTTGTTTTAATTCCGGAAAAATGAAAAATGGAAAACTTGTTCCGCACGACGGGCGGGTTTAAACATTCAATTTCACCGTGTAGAATGAAGCCATATACAAAACTCACGGACTTGACTTCAAGATCCAGACTCACTAATGTAAATGTGAATTAAATAATGTATAATAAAATCGCTTTATGTAATAAATGTGAATTTAGCTGTGTTACAGTTTGGTTTCTATACTATATTGGCGGGCTGCGAGGAAAATATTGTTGGGCCGCGCGTTTGAGACCCCTGGCGTAGATAATCACAAGCTTCTGATTAGAAATTATGATGGAATCAGTGTATTTTGTGATCATAAATAAATACGTTGAATCACCTCAAATTTGGCTGGGTTAGGTTGGGTTGGGTTTGGTAGGTTTGGCTCAGGTTATATTGGGTTTAAATGATAGCGAAATATATGGTAATTTTAGCATTAAATATTATAGTGGTAAAAGTAAAATCGTACTTGACAAATGATGTTGAGGAATGATGATAAGTTATAAATATATTTTGAAAACATACTGATGAAACGTTTTCATAATTTTTAGTTGTGTTTGTTTCACTCAGAATCACTCATAAAATGTAAAATAAAAAATGTACAATTAAACCGCATTATGCAATAAATATGAATATATCTGTCTTACACTTTGGTTTCTATGCTATATTGGCGGGGTGTGAGAAAAGTATTGATGGGCCGCGTGTTTGGGACCTCAGATTATTATTATTATTATTATTAACGTCTATTTGTATAGCGCACATTAAAACACACGCGCGAAAAGACAAATCTTGGTGCAAAAATATAAACAAATAAGTAAGACACGCCGCTTAGGGAAAACAAACATGCGGACAATACACACACCCACAAGCACACACACTCACACAAACACACACACACACACACGCACACAAACATACTCATGCACACACACCGCAAACTTGAAACATGGCAGTAAGAAAGAGCAAAAAAACAACAACAAAAGAACAAAAACAAAAAACTTCTAGTAAATATATCAAGCGAGACGGGTACGGTATGACGGCTCAGAGCGAAGCGTAAGGAGTAAGAGAGTGAGAGTCATGATCGAAAGATTTATCAAAGAGATGATTGAGCAGAGAAGAGGAAAACGATTATAAGGATATGGAGGAGATAACATGGGAGGGAAGAGAGTTGTACAAACGTGGAGCATAGAAAGGGAAGGATTTACTAGACCAGGTAGATTCATTGAGGGCTCTTGGACAGGATAAAGGAAGTGGATGACGGGAAAGAAAGTTATTAGAGTGTACACCATATGAGTGAGAGATCACCTCAGATTAGGCTGAGTTGGGTAAAGATGGGATGGTTGGGTTGGGTTTGGTAGGTTTGGCATTAATATAGGTTATCATGAATATAAGTGATAGCATAAGATATGATAATTTTAGCAGTAAATATTATAGCGGTAAAAGTAAAACAGTACTTGAGCAAATGATGTTGGGAGATGATGTTAAGTTATAGACAAGCTTTCGATGACAATCATTTTTTATCATTTTTATTTAATTTTCTTTGTGTTTGTTTCGTATTTGAGTTCTGAATTATTCGGCAAGACGGGCAGTTTTATATATGAGAGGTTTGAGGAAACAGATTTTGTCAAAATTGAAATATAAATTTCACATTTATACTGTTATATTGGCTAAAACTTCCCTATGGGCTTACTTATATTTTTGCATTTTTTCAAGAATTGAATAGGGATATTATTTTATGAATTGTTCCGCACGACGGGCGGGCTTAAATGGATCTATAAAGAGCGTATTTAAATGATAGCGAGGTATATGATATTTTGCTAGCAGTGAATATTCTAGCGATAAAAGTAGAATAGCTTTTAAGCAAATGATGTTGTATAAAGATGTGAAGATTTAAATATATTTTGCAATCTGATGATAAATGTACTAGGAATAATACGTAGCAGAACATAGATTGCAAAATGGCTGTTATATCGGTGAAATCCAAAAAACTATATGAATGTGATGCATTAGCGGAAGGATTAACCGGGAATTATAGACATGATAAAATATTTATAAAAAAATTCATTGTTTTCATTTTGTGTTTAATTTCTGAATTATTCCTTACGACGGGCCGGCTTAAGTATGAGGAGGGTTGATTGAATACTATTTCATCAATTATTACAGTAAGAATATGCAAATTAAGAACACGAATTTTCTATTGGTTTAGATTTAACAATTTAGAGCTTTCTGTTGGACTGGCTTTTTGCTTTTAAATATGTATTACTGTTGTTTTAATTCCGGAAAAATGAAAAATGGAAAACTTGTTCCGCACGACGGGCGGGTTTAAACATTCAATTTCACCGTGTAGAATGAAGCCATATACAAAACTCACGGACTTGACTTCAAGATCCAGACTCACTAATGTAAATGTGAATTAAATAATGTATAATAAAATCGCATTATGTAATAAATGTGAATTTAGCTGTGTTACAGTTTGGTTTCTATACTATATTGGCGGGCTGCGAGGAAAATATTGTTGGGCCGCGCGTTTGAGACCCCTGGCGTAGATAATCACAAGCTTCTGATTAGAAATTATGATGGAATCAGTGTATTTTGTGATCATAAATAAATAAGTTGAATCACCTCAAATTTGGCTGGGTTAGGTTGGGTTGGGTTTGGTAGGTTTGGCTCAGGTTATATTGGGTTTAAATGATAGCGAAATATATGGTAATTTTAGCATTAAATATTATAGTGGTAAAAGTAAAATCGTACTTGACAAATGATGTTGAGGAATGATGATAAGTTATAAATATATTTTGAAAACATACTGATGAAACGTTTTCATAATTTTTAGTTGTGTTTGTTTCGCGTTTGACTTATGAGTTATTCCGCACGACGGGCGGGTTTAAAACTTGAGGCGGGCTAAAGGAAAATCTTCTGTCAAAATATAAATAAAAATGATGAAAAAAAATTTTTTCAATTGTATAATATTTTTATGAGCTAAATTTTTTTTATTTGCATTTTTTTTAAATATGAATTTAATTTTATTAATAGTTCCGCATAACGGGCGGGTTTAAATGCTAGATGATGTTATAAATATATTTTGAAAACATTTTGATTTATATTGACTCATTTTCATTGTTTCGTGGCTGAGTTCTGAATTATTCAGCATGACGGGCAGGTTTAAATATGAGGCGGTTTAGACAAAGTATTTTGTCAAAATATACACAAAAATATAGAAATTTAGGTTTTTAAGGCGTTTACTCTCTTCATTTTTAATTCGCATTCCTTATCTCTTATGAATTGAATACACATTTAATAGTATGAATTGTTCCGCCCTACGGGCTGGTTTACATACTAGAATTTTCACTGTTTGTTACGTGTTTGTGTTCTGAATTATTTCGCACGATGGGCCGGTTTGAATATGAGGCGGGTTGAGGCATAATATTTTGTCAAAATAAACATAAAAAATTAAACTTATACTTTTTAATTGATTAAACATTTTATGAGTTTACCTTTTTTCTCTTTTAATTTTCAATATTTTTTATGAATCAAATATGAATTTCATCTTATGAATTGCTCCGCACAACGGGCGGGTTTACAGCACAGCACACACAGCACAGCACACACATACACAAAATGATTTTATCTTGCCTAGTTGGAAATCGTGTATATGGTTCGCGACAACACGCCTAAACTAGCGCCATGAATGTTTTATACCGTGTCAAACAATCTATCTCTCTCTCTCTCTCTTTCTCTCTTTCTAGCTCCTGTTATTGTGCATGTAAACGAGAAAAAAGTTATTGTCTACAATCCCATTCAAGCTCAGCTCAGCATCACAATCGGTGGCGGCGCCAGGATCTTCCCGGTATGGAGCTGAGAGGGGAACTAGTGAAAATGATGCGAGAGCTTGGCGAAGCATGGGCTACACACGAACCATCTATACCATATTAGCCAACGTCGATATGAATCACGTCCTTTTGCGATCACCGATCGTTGGCCAGAACAAAATGATGGTCACAGAGGTCGTAACCCCCACTCAAAATGTTGATGGCCAGTATTTCGGGGGACTCAGGCAGGTTTGGCACATTTTTGGGTGACTTCAGCTTCTCCAAGCACCCCCTTAGCGCCGCCATTGATCATAATAATGGCCTTTTCGCATTTTCATTCGGCTTTAGGTATAACTAGAAGTCTGTTTAGAAGTCAATAAGAGTTCATCATTCAGTAGTCAAGCAGTGACCTTCAAAAAAGAAACAAACAACCATGATTTCAGAAGCGTAATCAAACTATATCTAGCATACAACAACCATCTAATGTGCCTTCCACATCTCCCTACAAGCATTCGTACATTTGAACAAGCATTCGTAATTTGAACAAGCATTGTATTTGCACAGACACAACACTGTTCATACAATCGAGCCAACCAATTGAGAATCAGTGTCTGATTATCGTCATGCCTGACATGACTGCACATAAGTCTACTCCCTTGCATTATGTCACTTAATAAAAATACATTTTGTTTGAAAAATCTACAAATTTGTTCCTGTTTGATCACAGTTTTTGGAACCAACTTTGTTGTCCACAAGTTCACCAATGGAACCAACCTTGTTGCATACAAAAACAACGTTCGCAACTATTATTGCATGCCATTGTACAATTTATATACTCGTGTACTATGAAGATTTGGCAAATCCCATATATTCATCAAGGGTGTAGTTGAACATTAAAAAGTCCAATTTGAATACCTTATAGAAATTGAGCAGGTCTTGCTTGGTGACCTGGGAGAAGTACTCCCTACGAAGAGTGCTTGAGTGTCCGGCTTGATTGTGGTTAGAGTAGTGTGGAAGTCGACCATAGCGGCGCAGACCCGTCACGTTCATTATGTACGCCTGGTCTTCGTCGAGAGTTTCGAATTTGCCGATCAGAGTGTAGTGGACGCGACAAGGCGAACAGAGGGCGTAGTACGGCTTCCAGTGTTCGTCCACTACATCAACAGCCGACACACTGCGCAGGAATTCGGCGAACGTTGGCCGATCGTCCGATGTGGATTTGTCTTCATGCAATCTCTCTTCGACACCGCCACGATTTTCCAAGGCATCAGCTGCAGAATGCACGGACGATTTGTTCTTGCGCTGCTTTGTCGTGATAATCAACGATTTCTTGCGGTACAACGGGTTTCCGCCGAGAATTTTGTCGCGATATGCGCTCAACAGACGCTCCAACGGATGACGCACTATGAGGAAATGCGTTCCTCTGGATGGAATCAACTGCACACAACATACAAATACATACGCACACATATACCTTAAATGTATGACCTTGAACAACATAGAGACAAAGCAATAAGCAGAAAACAGGAGCAATCGATTGTTCCACCCACCCTGTCCAAGAACGAGTGCGGAAAATGTGAGCGCAGTGCCTGAATCGGACAGCCCGTGTCGCGTCCCGAGATCGGCGTCCAGCGTACATGGTTCACTTGACATAAAAGTTGCAGCCAGTTAGTGCTGCCCGCCTTGAATATCGGACACCAGACCACCGAGTGCTTCCTGTCGCGCACAACCACACAGCGGCTGAGCACAATGGCACCGTTGAGTTTACATGCTCACTGAGGCACGAGGATATAAGCCCACCGCTCTGTCTGCCTCTATCAAATCTGACTAGTAGCATATCGCTTCTTGCCATCTCTTCCTACCTGTCCTCCTCGTTCTTATTCATCTCTCTCTTTCTCTCTCTCTCTCTCTCTATTAACCTTCCTTGTCGACGAATAATTTTGGCCGTTTTTATCGAAGGTGCCTTCACCTAATAATGATCGTCCCGAATAGCGTTGCTGCGTCCACTTCCTAAATACCGTAAAATATAAACAACTAATTCCTAGAGTAGAGACCAGAATTCTGCCATGCGTCGTAAAAAGTTGAGCAAGAGCTGTCTTCGCTTAGTTACACTGGTGGACCCAGAGGGGGGCTCAAGGGGCTGAAGCTCCACCTAAATGTTTCCATCAAGTTCTCATAACTAAAAGGATCACTAAAAAGTCTAGAAAAAATATATGTCCGTAGAATTTTTTCATATAAGCATTATCGCAAAGACGTTGTATAATGATGCATGTACATGACTGATCGCCCCCATTATTCAGCCCCTCCCAAAATTGTATTCTGGATCCGCCATTGATTAGCCACTTCCCTTTCCCACCCCATCTAACTTCATTCTCGTCACTTACATAGGTGATACACGTCCACAGTATGAGATCTACGAGTGTTTGTCGATCACAAAAATGGTTGCTAACCACTGCACAATACCATGTGTTGTGCCAGTACAGACTGCGCACCACATCACAACACGCAGGAACAAGCACACACACAAGCTAAACTGCAGTAAGTGAGCGTTGCACGTTGTACATAGGCACACACCTGAGAACAGTGGCGGCGCCAGGATGTTTCCGGTCGGGGGCTAAGAGGAGAGGGGCTAATCAAAAAGATGCGGGATTCTGGGTCAAGATTTTTCTGGGGGCTCAGGGGGACTTGACACATCTTGGGAGGGCGGCTTCAGCTCTTCAAAGCTTCCCTCTTTTGGTGCCGCCACTGCCTGAGAAGTTTGATCAGTAATCACACCTGAGCGTTACCTGTCAATTATGAGGTTGTCGGTGATTGCTGGTGATCGAAACTTGGTCTGTCGACATACAGACTGAACCCTCTGCTCTCTTTGAGCCATTCGTTCGCGCACGCTCTGTCCACCGAAGAAACACGAAATTAAATATTTTCACAATGTACGGAGTAGCGGATCCAGAGAGCAATTTTGTAGGAGGGGTTAAATTATCTATGAGTGAATAGGTAGCGTGTGAAGGTCATGACTTGGGGCATATTTCAACGATATATGCAAACATTCACACACTCACACAATAATGTGCGAATATGCTTTGCGATAATGTTTATATCAACAGATTATACAGAAATATATTTTTTCTTGACCTCTTTTAGTGAACCTCTTGGTTATGAGGAATTGATGGCAACATTTTAGGGGCTTCATCCCCCCGAGCACCCCCCTCTGGATCCGCCAGTGAATGTATGCATTTTAATATATAAAGCAATTGGAAACTTATGTTGTGTATATAGATACATTATATAAATACATAGATAAACAATAAGTAAATATAAGACAAATTTTTGTTTAAATACTCCGCCGAACGTTCAACTTAATTGTACATCCTTACGTGATTCTCGCCGCGTTCGTGTAGGGACGCATGCTTCTTTACCGAGTCGGTTAAACCACTGGTCACATTTGCTGAAAGAAGATGATTGGAGGCCGTAGTGTGGGTCTCCAGCACAGAGACCAAGGACACCTCTCCACCACCAGCTTGCCCATCGTCTCCAGACAGTTGGTGGTCTGTCTTGCTTCCTGGGTCGTCTCCAGACGAGTTGTCTCTTTGATGTTGTCCTAACCGACCGCTCCAGAGGGCTGGAGATGCGACATAAAGACGTTCATCGGGGTTGACAACGGCGGACAGCGACCAGAGAAGTGTGCACACAAACGCCGAACATAGAGCCAGATATGCAATCGATTTGGAGGTCAGCAGCACTCTTCTTCGTAGACAAGACATCGGTATCTAAGCTGGAACAAGCAGAACAAAATTATATCACGGGAAACTCCATATTGTCCGGTTATAGGCCTAAAGTGACAGCTGCTACACGGGAAGAAGCCGAAGCTTATGAACACACAGGTGTGCCCCGTGCAGCTCGCTGCCACCTCAGAACCGACCCTCTCCACGCTATGGCGCCACAAGGACGAAAGACGTATTAGAGAGGACCACCTCCCCAGAATGCATGGCACAACACATGACTGACATCTGGTACCATCATTTACTGCTGGGTGGACAGGGGCTGTTAGATTACAGAAATTGCCCAAAGAAATTTCCCTCCTCCCGGAATTGAATCACGGACCTCCCTCATATGAAGCGGATGTGCTATCACTACACCACGGAGTTCAACCAACAGCAATGACAGCAGTGCAAGAATGTCTGGGTCATGAGCACTTTGTAAACCCCTTCATTTATATCCTTTACTTATTTTTCTTCAACGATAAAAGAAAGTTGGCAAAAACTTATCATTGATGTGCTATGCCAGTGGTTTCCAACCTTTTTTCAGATCGTTACCCAATTGAGCATTCCACATTTAAACTACATGCCTAAACTAAAACACTAGAGAAAACACCATTACCCCTGAAAAATTGTTCAAATACCACAGGTTGGGAACCAATGTACCATGCCAAAATTGTGCTCTCTGTGTAATAAAATGAATTGCTTTATGATAAGAATTGATAATTATATTCATAATAATTGGTAATACACACTTATATATATATAGATATATATATATATATATATATATATATATATATATATATATATATATAGGTATATATAGGTGTATATACATATATATGTATATACATGTATATAGTACCTAGGTGTATCACAATTAGCATGTGTTTATGTATGTGTGTGTGTATGTCTGTTTGTGTATGTGTGTGTGTGCGTGTGTATGTACGATCGATATGTTTACATAGCTATAGCGCGTCGTAAACGAGCAAACATAACAGAACGTAGTGTTTCACTCAGATTGACAGCACAATAATACTTTGAGTGTCAATGTCAGTAAAACTCATGTTCCACAAGGAATACTTTCCCTAGAAAAACAGTATATAGGAATTTAGTATGAACAAGCCGAAAAGAAGCTTGAACTATTCAGTCAACACTCACCAAAATATTTTTCCCACAATAATATTGCAATTTTTGGATTGACGCTTCTGAAATAACGATAATATAAATTATATTAGTCTAGTTATTTTCCAGTAGCACCTAGTAATATTTCTTTCAAAATCAATTTAATTTCGTGTTTACTTTTGAAAAAGTAAGTCAGTTAAGTGTTTGAAAAGTTATCGAAGCGTTCTTGAAAAGTTTATTGCATCACTGGACTATACATTTTGTGAAATATAGTTATATGCACAAGGCAAGATAACAAAACACAGCAAAAAAACTAATTCAAAGAGTAAATAAGAAAAAAAGAAAAACAAATATTCTTCCAAGTGACGCCAGGGCAGTGGTGGTTCTAGAATATTTTCTGTGGGGTGTCTGAGAGGGGAGCTAAGTGGAAAAATGTGGGGCTTGGCGATACATAGGGTGAGCATATTACGAATCACTAAAATGAGGAGGCTTTTGTGCACGCGCAAGTCTTTCATTGCAAAATTGACCTCTTTATACACTCATGACGATTATTTTGGTTAACTATTTTTAACCACGGACCAAGGAAATATACACTCGTAGAGGGAACATATTGAATTTACTCACTGTTACTATACAAACCCCGGTCATTTGAAGCAGTTTACAAAAAATAACCCGGACAATACCAAAACGAGCACATGTCTGGGAAAAAGAGGATGTACGTTCACCCTGCAAAACATGAACAACTACACTTCAAATATGCATGGGCAGGATGATTTGGGGTGGGGAGGGCTTACCATATTAAGGGGGGGGGGGGGTTCAAGCTGTACCCTCAACCTTGCTTCCGAGCTATAAATCAACAAAGCACAAAGAACAGAAGAAACAACAATATTTTGGGCGACCACTCGGATAGCATCCAGAAATTTGCATATCAACTGTCCAACTAAATGTATATGCTTGTATAATCAAATGAATTCGCCATTTTTTGCACCTGTCAAATAATTACATTCTGCTATCTGTGGTGTAATGCAAGGCTGGTGCAGGGAATTCCCCTGCGGCGAGGTCGATGACCTCTACCCCGCGATATGTTGTATATATTATTATGTTTATATAAACATGTTTAAATTTTGTATAAAAAAATTATATTTATTATTGCTTATGTTTTTCTTCTGCTTAATATTATTATTATATTTATATAAAGCGTAATGTATTTTCATTTGTATTAATATTTTTTATATGTGCGTATTATTATGTTTTGTTTGTGATGAAATAGTGTATTTGTTATTAGGTATTTTTACCTCAACTACATTAGGAAATACATTACAATGTCACTTACACATTTAGCTCCGCAGCTCCCAGTCGGTTCCAACTGATAAGACTGTAGGAAGCTCCACAAACATCAACATCGGCTCACAGATCAATTCACCACGTGATCACGCACGATTTCTGGTCGAATTCACCTCTACACATCTTTCTACACACACACACACGCACATTTGGGTATTAAGCAAATTAGACTATAAAAATATAGTGTTGCTTGTATACTGTTATTTTATGCTATTTGAAAAGGTCTAAAATGATTGTGCATAAGAAGTAGGTATGTGCAATTCAATTACACATACGACATAGATACATTATTTTGAATATTAAACGCAGATGCACGAGAGAAGCTTTTAGCTTAAAAGGCATTGTCAAGAAGAAGTATATGAATTGTTTATGCAAAATGAGAAAAGGTTGTTGACAAAAATATACGTATTACGTCTTACATATTACACGCATACACACACACACACCTGAGGCCAGTTGGCAATCGAAGCACCAATGGTACTTGAACATTGGTGAATAATTTACACAGACACACACACCCCAACGTAATCACAGAACACCAAGTGGACACTGAGCGACCGCGCGTGTGTGTGTGTCCATTGTGCTTGCCACACTGTCACACGCTCCCACTGAATTCGTGTGTGTGTGTGTGTGTGTGGGTGTGTTTTTGTGTGCGCTGGGGTCGCCCGGGGCTGTAGCAATGTGAGTGAGATCACATGACCACGCATAACACCGTTATACGCCGTGAACTCGCAGCGAACATGCGAGTCGCATATTACTGTGGCTTTTGATGCATTAGCGGATCCAGAGTGCAATTTTGGGGGAATGGGGCTGAATGATTTTGAGGGGGAGACTGAAAATATTTGTTCAATGATATACACACTCATTTACAAACGCATTATGCGTGAATATGCTTTGCGATAATGTTTATATCAACAAACTCTACAAAAAGATACTTTTTCTTGACCACTTTTAGTGAACTTGTGCTGGTGAAGCAGCGCACAAACAACCTTGAGATCGGCAGCATGTTGTTCGTTTTCGGAGAATACAAGAATATCATCTACATAGACGAACACACACGTAAGAGATCCAAATATTCCGTCCATGAATCTCTGGAACGTTGCACCACTGTTGCGGAGACCCAGAGGAAGAAACACGTATTCAAACAAGCCAAATGGCGTTGTTACTGCTGTTTTCTGGATGTTTTGTGGCGCCATGGGAATATTGTAGTATGCTTTCAGCAAATCCAATTTGCTAAAAATAGTTTTACCTCCTATACGAGCAGACAAATCTTGGATGTGAGGCAATGGATAGCGATCCGGCGTTGTGAGAAGATTCAGTGAGCGGTAATCACCGGTCACCCTCCACTCTCCAGGCGTGTTTTTCGCTGCCAAATGCAACGGTGAGGACCATGGTGACTGACGGTCTAATCACTCCTTGTTGAAGCAGCTGATTGAACGCCAGCTTGGCTGCTCGTTGACACTCGGGATGAGGCGATGTGGTGATGCGCATGTAGCTGTCGCGCTGCCGGTATCTATAGAATGGGTGACATCATAGAATGATCATCATTCTAGATATCTATAGAATGGGTGTGTCAGCTACAACGCACTTCGCAGCAATACCAGTGACGCTGTATATGAGACATCGACGCCGACAGTCAACTAGCAAGCCAAATTCTGAAAGGAAGTCTTGCCCCAACAAAGGCTGCACTACCTCGGCAACAACTAACTCCCATACAAAGCTCCGCCGCAAATGTCGAATGCTAACGCTCAGCCTAACCTCACCGTGCACTCGGATAGACTCGCCACTGGCCGAGGTAATTCTAACTGCACAGGGCTGCAGTGGCACACCAGACACCAGGGAAGGGGGTACAATAGATACCGCCACTCCTGTGTCGACGATGAAGTTTGCAGCAACTGTTCCTACTTTAGCGGCGACTTTTAGCAGCGGCAGACGGTGAGTCGCGATTGAAACCGCCTGTCTTGCTAGTTTTCCTTTGCTTCGTTATTTGCTGGTGAATCTGCTCGCGAGCCAGGTATTGATGGCGGCAGAACTTTCAAGTCTTGTGATTTGTTGGGCCATTGGCACCAATGCTTGCATGTACGTGCAGCTCGCCTGTAATACTGGTGCGCCCGACACACCTGAGGCCGTTGACCTGCACGATACGGACGAACATTCCGAGGAAGTTTGCCACGCTCAGCTGAATTCTCTTTAATGGAGTACCTGTCCGGACTGCGACCTCGGTCTCCATCTGAACCACCAGACATATTTCGACGCACTGAAACACTTAGGCAGTTTTCATCACGTGCCAGATGCTTTAAATCGTCAGCCAACGACCTGAGTTGTTCCAATGTCAAATCCTTCTGAGCTGCAAGAGCCGTGGAGATCACTGCGGATAAGGTATTCAAGAAGCGATGTCGTACCAGTTCATCTCCCACCCCAGCCATTGCAGCTGTCTGTCTTAGCTCAGTCATATCTACTGATGCGCGGCCACTGAATGATGTTCCCGTCAGAAGCTCCTCAAAGAGTTCAGCTTTTGTACGAATGCTTTCTATAGAGCCGCTTTCAGTTCGACGTATTGGTGGCCCGCCAATACTTCTGGACTAATCTTGGAGACTACATCGGCAGGGAGAACCGAGATGGGATGAACAAATTTGGTTTCTTCAGCGGTAACCTTTGTCAGGTGAAATTGTGCCTCCAATATAGCCAGCCACCCGCTCACTGGCTTCGGTAGAAATGGCGGTGGCTTGACAGCAACATGAGCCGAAACGAATGGATTTGTAGAATTACTTGCATCGGTCTTGTCGTCGTACATGTCGAAAATGTAAACACAAAAACTGGTCGAAAAACAATTAACAAGCCACAGACATATAGCGCAAAAGCTGCCGTAACGAATGAAAATCACAATAGCTCCTCACTCGGGGCACCAGTGTGGCGATGAAGCCACGAAAAGGTGAGGAAAAATACACGCAGTGTGTATTAGGCAGCGACCGCTACGTTCAACGCGACCCCAACCAGGAAAAGCTCTGACACGACTGTACAATTCACTCGTCACTTGCCCTGCACACGCGCATACATACAGTGACACGTGGTCAATGACCCGCGTGCGTCACAGGTCAAACACGAGCCTATAGTCGCGAACACGCGCGCATACATGCACACAGGCACATCAAAACCATTTTAAACTAAAACCAAACACACGCATATACAACAATGGACCTAAACAACATGACCAACACTACAAGCTTAATATCGTCTGGCATATTACTACTTATGCGATAACAATCTTTTATTTATTTATTAATGAGTTAACTCTTTAACGTTAATGAGTTATAACGTTAATATATAACGTTAATGAGTTAACTCATTAACAACTTGCTTCTAAACAAATTCATTCTTGACTAATGTTTATAGTTAAACGTCATTTTAATTATTTAGGAAATGATATTTTGTAGCTATATCTGTTACTAAAAGGTTTAAAATAAATTCGTAATTCATTTGAGAAAGTTCGACTTGGCCACTGCAATTTTACTCAACGGCAGTGTTTGGCGTACTATAGAGCGGGTGATACAGTCAAATATTTGGCGCTTTTTGGTTGCCGGTATCCGTTATTGTTGTGACTATTTGCCGTTTGGTAAGCTTCATTATATTTTGTCTCTTGTAAAATATATATGGTAAAAATAATATCAGTCTGTTAAATCTGTTGATTACGTGATTGTATTGAGTTAGTGTTCAGGCTTGTTGAAAACTTACCCTTGAAAAGGTAGAAGAAAGAGCGGTAGTGTGTTTGCAGTTCTTGTCACCCGTTGTATGTCACTGATCTTTTATAATTATATAATTATGCGTTTGGACACAGCAGTGGATAAGGCTATGTTTGCGTATAAATTTGCGGGTGCGAAACCTCACGGCCAACACAGAAAACTGCACGGCTGCGCACACACGAAACCCGCCTTGTGACAATTGGCCTATGCCTGTAAGAAACGAACTCAACCGTTTCACTTCGCCCGGGTAATCGAATCCTGGGCCTCTCGTGCACAAAGGGTGCGTCTCAGCCACTCGGCTACCAGACGGACTAAATTACAAGTAGTGGATCCAGAGTGAAATTGTGGGGGACTGATAAATATTTTCAATGATATATACGCACGTTCACAAACGCATTATACGCCAATATGATTTGCGATAATGTTTATATCAACAAAATCTACAAAAACATACTTTTCCATGGCCAGTTTTAGTGAACCTCCTAGTTATGAGTTGTTGGAAATATTTTGGGTGGTTTAGCCCTCAAGTCCCCCTCTGGATCCACCAATGAAGTTGTCCAGTGAAGATGGGCAGGTGTCATATCGGCTAGCAAAAGTACCATGTTTCTCTTTTACTCTTTGGTGCATGCTTCGGGAGGTGGCGTGCTAGCGGTCCAACACGCAACACACACATACACTGACCACGCTCGAAAAGAGAAGACAGAGAGGGGATTTAATTCACATATCAAGTACATGAGAGTATTTAATAAAAACGGATCGTAAAGGCTGGATTGTTTGGCATGAGAGGGATTAAAGGGGACATAATATGAAGCTGAGACTAAAACAAGATGCCGACAGAAGATCAAACAGGACAGTTTTCCTTATAGGAGCGTAGAAAAGTGGAATAGTTTAGACAGCAGGAATAGTAAAAACGAGAACAATTCAATCGTTCACGGAGGGCCTGATGATGATGATAAATCATGATTTGGAGACGGGACAGCTCAAGCGCAAGCTCAGATCCCGTAATACACAAATAGGTGAACACAAACACACCGCTTGAGTTGACTTGCGCGCGCGCGTGTGTGTGTTTGTCAGCTGGGCGCCCACAGCAGCTACACCAGCAGTCACCATGACCGACACAGCCAACCGTGACAAGGACGAGCCGAACGTCGAGGAGGAGGAGGAGTTTCAGGTGGAGAAGGTGATGTCGAAGCGCGTGCGCGGCGGCAAGATCGAGTACTTTCTCAAGTGGAAGGGCTACTCGGAGTGAGTGTTGTACAGTCTACCCCGCCGATATAAGAGAGGGTTGTCGGCAGTGGATAAAAAGTCTCTCTTATATCCGGGGAATATTACACGTAAAGTATAGAAGACGGGCCCGAAGAAATACTCTCTTATATTCGGGCTACACTGCATTCGATTATAGCGCTATATAGTTTGTGTGTTTATGCGGTATGGTGTTGTGTTGTGTGTGCTCCGTACTGTTGCGGAAACACTCGATTTTCAACCTGAATTTAGAGGATGTTTTGAAGCGGTCAATAACCTTAATCGATAATATCTACACCGCCTCAAAAAGCTCGTAAAATGATTTAACTATATATATTTGTCATATCGGACATTGGGTTTATTATATACTTTATCATCTTTTTTCATCGAGGATTGCTTATTTTTAACTGTTGGTTGTGTTTCAAGTGTTCTAGTTTTGCGTCGGCTTTCATGATTGTTCGTGGGGCCATTTTGAAGTTGATGTTTTCTGATAGCTCGCTGGTCTGCCCATTACAGTGGTTCTCAACAATTTCCAGTGTTCGCAGCCGTTTTCCAATCAGCAGTCAGCCAGTTCTCACACCCCGTCCCTGGATTCTTTATAGCTATATGATGAAAAAGATAGAAATACAAACGACGTATTAACCGAGTAATAATTACTTAATAACATTTTTAATTGAATTAAGCAAACAGTTTTTCACATGACAAAATATAAAGCATATGTGAACACATATACTTTCATCAAATTTTCACAGCAATCCTGGCAGCTGTTAGCGACCAGGCTAGACCCAGGTCCCTTAAGAACCTCGAGGAGCGTCCGCCGTTAAAAATCCCTGCCCTAATATGCCCTCATATTCTAATTGCGTATGTGTGTGTGTGCGCGTGTGTTTTGAAGTGACGACAGCACATGGGAGCCGGCCGAGAATCTCGACTGTCCCGAGCTGATTGCCGCCTTCGAGGACGAGGACCGCAAGCGCAAGGAGCGCGAGAAGGACAAGAAGCGCAAGACCAACACGACAGCAACGGCGTCGCCGGCGGCGGCGGCCGGCGACGATTCTGCCGCCGCCGGCGCCGCCAAGAAGCGCAAGAAGGGCGGCGCCGGCGGCGGTGACGACGAGGCCAAGCTGCGCGGCTTCGACCGCAATCTCGAGCCGGACCGCATTATCGGCGCGACCGACTCGAGCGGCGAGCTAATGTTCCTCATCAAATGGTCAGCGGCCGCATGTCACAGACACACACACACACACACACACACACACACAGAGGCCCTCACCTCTCGCCCTCTCGCTCTCTCGCTCTCTCGCTGACAACTCGTGTGCTTTATTATTATTGTTGATATTATTATTATTAATTACAGACAACTCGAGTAGCATGGGGGAAGAGTGCAAGCAAGCACTATTGCCACCCTGTGCGGTGGCCCCATGTTTACCCAGGAAGCATGACCAGAAGATACATAGCGAAAGAGGGAGAGAGATTTCGAGAGATACAAATTTAATCACAAGGATTCGAGCTAATGAGTAAGAGTAAAAAGTATAATACCTCACTGCCTTATACACCTACACACAGACACACACACAATGTGTGTCTGTGTGCGTGTGTGTTGGTGTAGGTGTGTCTATCATATTTTAATAGTTGAAATTTTCACCACATTACTTACTCGCTGGATAAGAGCATGAGTGAGAAGGTGGGAAAAACAGAAAGAAAGGATGGATGAGGAAATAATTAGATTTTGAAGAGCTCGTGAGATTTAGCCTGCAGTTGGAGCCAAGTTTCAAAAGCGGAAAAGTTGGCAATTGATAGGTGTGTCTTTCAGTACATGACTCAAATGCATGGCTCGCATTCTCATATTATTATCAGTATTATTATGTTGTTTGTCGCCACGATTTTTTCAGGAAGAGTATTCAAATATTCCACGTATCCAACACTGATATTGTATTGGTTAATATTCTTTTAAACACCATTGTTTCGCTAATTGTTGTTCATGACTGACGCCCTAGACTTGTGTGTGTGTGTGTGTGTGTCTGTCTGTGTGTGTGTGTGTGTGTATGTGTCTGTGTGTGTGTGTGTGTATTTGTCAACAACAATGTCTTATTTAGCATAAACAACAACAAACAATGTCAAATGCTTCTTTCAGACTTTTCTGTTCAAAATGTTTGTAATGTTTTATCTGTTAAATGTTTAATATGTCTAATTTAATTAAGCAAACACAATGATTATGCATAATATTTTCATACATTTCCAACAAGGAAACATTTACCGGTATACCATTAAAAAGTTTATTTTTATTTTTGTATTTATTTTTTTAAAGCCAAATTTGCCCAATACCAAACTGTGTGTGTGTGTATGTTTGGGGGGTTAACAGGAAGGGTAGTGACGAGGCTGACCTGGTTCCGGCCCGCCAGGCCAACGTTCGCTGTCCTCAGACTGTAATTCAGTTCTATGAGGAGCGTCTCACCTGGCATAACTCCAACGATGATAACGAAAACAAACACTAGATGGCGCTCATTGTTGGTTCATCTCCGCATTCTGTGTTTTTTGCTATTTGTCTGCTGTTTCAACTGCTTAATCCAGCCACATCGTGTCGTGTTGTCCATTGTTCATTTGATGATGTTAATACTTATAAATACAGACACACGTGTGTGTGTTTTGATTTCGGTAAATACAGCGGTCGAGTTTGACTTGTGTTGGGCGAGTTACCGATGGTTCTATGATTTTGGCTGTTGAAACGAAAATGACGGTCAAATGTAACGGCAGCGATTTGTCAAAATGGCGCTCGGACTGCAAGCGTGTCATTATAGTTCAGAAGGTTGTGTGAGCGTAATATTACCAGATGTAATATTATAATTATTTGTTTAATATTCATAATACTAATTAATTTAATTATTATATCATTACTATTGCTTATATAATTAATATTATTCACCGTATATTTACAGGAATGTACGAGACAGGACAGGACTCGTATATCATCATTGTATTATTTTACTCATTTTCCATTGACTATCATTAGCTTGATTTTTTCATTTCATTTTATTTCATTGCTGCTGAAAATGGCTACCTTATCGATCAAATTGACACTGGCAAATGACGTATGTGCGTGTGTGTGTGTGTGTTTATTGATGCTGTATGCTTGTAAAACTACGAGCGTATGCGAAATTATCTCTTGCTAGATAGACAATCTTTTATTAGGATATTAGTCTCACCAGCATGTGATAATATCACACCCACACGGAGGGATCAACGCCCGAAATTGCCATATTGCGTCGTCCACCCGAGCTTATCACACCAACTATGAGGCCATTTGCACAAACACAAACAATGGTCCACAAGAATGTTGACATATAGCATTTGAAAATGAGCGCGCCAAAGGCCAAGCTGCGATCTACACGCTATTACAAGCTCTCTTTCTTGGCACTGATCACAACGTCTCTTCCTCATCGCAGGTCCGTTGTTGTACGTTGATCTGTTGATGTTGTGAGTTTAAGATGAGATGGTGATCTGTTGATGTTGAGACTTGTCCTGCTCTTGACGTCCTTGGTTGTTCAACGTCCTTGATTGTTCCTTGACGTCCAAGATTAACTCAGGGTGCGCTCTTTCCAGACAGCCAATAACGTCACGACTCAAACTGTGTTCGTCTTCCGAGTAGAGGAAGTCAACGGCCATGTTGATAAACTCATCAATGCTGATACCACCGTCCGAGTTCGTGTCGACCGTTGCAAACGACAAATCGGCCGCCTTAACACAACACATTTGCATTTATCATTATGTATGTACTTCATTGCTCTGGCGAGTTTTTTTCCGTTGAGTACACTCGTCGAGTCGGTATCATTGATCATGTCTGCATTATCTCATTTAGTGCGCAGCCATGAGGTAAATGCTAGGGCCATGTGGATAAGTGTTCTTACCCACAAATTGGCTGGGGTATGAATATGCAATTGTACCCTCCGATAATTCTGCTGAGTTCATTTTATTGAGTATATTCTTATCAAAACCAGTATAGCAAAAAAGTAAAAATACACGAAAAATGTGTGTATGCAATTATATGCAATGCTATCTTCATTGAGGTATGTGTGTTGTAATTGAATAGGCCAAAATGGTTGAGGGTCTCATACAATTGGCCTGCTGAGCCAACTTTGAACATTAGTACATGATGGCTGTCATCCCCCCGAACCTCGACACAAATATGCTACCTTGCCCACAATCCCCCGTATGCAAGGGGTCCTCGCGTTAGCTTACGATGTTTTGATAAACACCAAAATGGTGAATTGGTTGATTTTAAATTCGGTCCCATGTACACCTTGCTACGGCTCTGCTCCAAGGGATGATTATGGAGATGATTACGGCTGGAGTGGTTATGGAGATTAGATTGAAAGCAACCGAACGAGTCTGGGCCTGGCTCCTAAGCCGGGGGTCGGCACGCCGCGGCTTTTTAGCGCTGCCTAGTGGCTCCCTGGAGCTTTTTCAAAAATGTCTGAAAATGGAAAACGATGGGGAGGAAACTATATTTTTGTTATAAGGCTTAAATATGATGTTTTTAATTTTTGAGGCTCCATATATATTTGTTTTTGTTTTGTTTTTTATCCAATATGGCTCTTTGAACACTTTGAGTTGCCGACCCCTGCCCTGAGTGATTCAGCACATTTGTGGCGCTCCGTTTCTAACGACATTCTGTTGGCATTCAACACGCTCCAGCCCGGCCTCCTATTAAGCTCCCTGACCTACGACTTCTCTAAAAGAGAAGAGTGAACATATCCAGTGTGCGCTTGTAAAGAACTGCTGTATCAATTCAGCCTCATGATGTCTATTGCAAGACAAAGTTTGATATTTATATGGCAATGCACGCTATACGGTGTGATTTACCTCTTTTGATAGGCCAAATGTGTGGAAGAAGTTGCGGAACTCTTCGGGCGAAAGGACTCCATTCTTGGACACATCGATCATCTCGAAAATCTGTCACACAATACGACCGGCCCAGAATACGGCTTTACAATCTGCTCTGAGTATAAACACCTGCTTTGCAATCTGATCGCACTGCCGGCCTCACCCCAGCTGTTTCCATCCAAAAAACAGCTAGGCCTTAATATCCACTTGGCTCCATAATTGTTCCACTTGTGCGTAAATGGAGGTGTCCGATACAATCAATGATTTTGGCGCAGCAAACGTGACGATACTAGGGTTGCCCACAGCATATAGACGGTGAATTCAATACTAAGACATCGTCAATTCCAGCAGCATATATTGGCAAGCTTTCCCCAATTGATTCGATTTGTTGAGTTGAATAAGTTCACCATACACTTGCTAAATATGACCATAGATCGGTCATCACGCACGCACAAATACACACCTGATAGAAGAGCGGCCACACAGGTGGTTGGAGATTATGTGCAGTTTTCAGCACCGGTCGGTTGACAATTCGCTGCAATATCTTGACGAACTGGTCGCGCGACATTGAGCCGCTCGAGTTATCCAACGGTCCCAGCCATTGCTCCCACAACCTCTGCACGCCGCCACCAATCAACCACAAGCACAATCATGCAATCCTGTCGTGTGTGCATCGCGCAAACTGCAAGCTAATATGAAGGTTGAAGGTTAAAGGCCTAAAGTGACAGCTGCTACACGGGAAGAAGCCGAAGCTTATGAACACATATAGGTGTGTCCCGTGCAGCTCGCTGCCACCGCAGAACCAACCCTTTCCACGCTATGGCACCACAAGGACGGAAGACGTATCAGAGAGGGCCACCTCCCCAGAATGCTTGGCACAGCACATGACTGATATCTGGTACCATCATTTACTGCTGGGTGGACAGGGGCTGTTGGATTATTGAATTCGACCAAATAAATGCTGCTCCGCCGGGTAGAATCTGTAGATTAGAATCTACTGAGCGATCGCAATCAATTGACAGGGATAAAGGAAACATACATCGTACTATTCACTACCTACAGTGCCAGAAACGATAACGGAACTCGCTACTCGTAAACCAGTCTGCGTGATTTAATATTTTCAACATGGTTCATCCTATGATGTATTATAGAAACAATTGATCTTACTATCATTATTATTATGGTTAAAATCAATGAAAGAAACTAGATGGGATGAGTGCGAACGATATAGCTGCATAACTGGGGAGGTGGCCCTCTCTAATACGTCTTACGTCCTTGTGGCGCCATAGCGTGGAGAGGGTCGGTTCTGCGGTGGCAGCGAGCTGCACGGGACACACCTGTGTGTTCATAAGCTTCGGCTTCTTCCCGTGTAGCAGTTGCCACTTAGGCATTTAACATTTAACCTTTTAACTGTTATCCACAAGTACCTTGATCCCTATGCTCATGTACAGTGATCAGAAACGTACCCGCAGGCTGAGGACCATGTGAACCTGGTCTCTGAGAGCCAGTTCGTTCAGCTGTCCGATCCTGTACTTGGTGCTGGCATAATCCTTCCAGTCCACGTGCCCATTGTTGTCGGCATCGTGCAGATGAAAAAGGGCGGCCATTTTTCGACGCCAAAAACGCGAAGTGCCCTAACAACAAGCGCAACCGTATATTTTCACTAATTTATTATATGATCATTATAATTCTTCGAGCGATGTTCATAAATATTATAATTTCTGTATTTTACATTTTTTTACTTGTTTAATTTTCAGTTAATGACAAATTTATGTTGTTTTAATCATGACGTTTAAATTTGTTGCTGATTTTGTTAGGTTCCTCAATATTTTTGGTCTAGCGCTTCTTTTATTACAATTTATGTCATATTAACTAATTTCACTGTAAATTTACTGTTTATTCTTTGTTATATGTGATTTATTTAAAATGTTTCCGTTTCAGCGTCAAAAAAGGCTATCGCTGATTGGTCAATTAAAGCAGTAATTCTAGAACTTCCTCTCATGGCCTGTACATTTTGTGTGTTTTATTTTCATGTGTTTTGTGTGTGTGTGTGTGTGTGTGTGTGTGTGTGTGTGTGTGTGTGTGTGTGTGTGTGTGGTAATTTTAATTCTCAATAATTTGCAGAATTGGCAAAATTTGCAGAAGTGCACGTAACGCTATGGATTTTGTTTCAGTTAGTCTTTCACTTGTAAATTATGCAATTAATATCCGCCAAACACTCTGACCGACATCATTTCTACCTTTCAACAAGATATTTCCTAAATGAAAACAATGAGAGAACCAAAAACAATGTTCGAGCGTAACAATGTTCTACTGAAATATAGTCGAAACTGGGAAGAATTTATAAATTTACAAGCTAAAATTTCATTTTTAATCAATTTTTAGTTTTACAAATTACTTAAGTTTTAATTAATTCATAATTAATAATTCATATTTAATATTATATTTAGCATTTAGTTAAAATGAATTATTATTTAAATAATTACTTATTTTTTAAATAATTACTTATTTATTAAATAATTACTTATTTTTTAGATAATTACTTATTTTTTAAATAATAACTTATTTTTCAAATAATTACTTCTTTTTCAAATAATTACTTCTTTTTTATAATTACTTATTTTTTAAATAATTACTTATTTTTTCAGTTATTACTTATTTTTTAAGTTATTACTTATTTTTTAAGTAATTACTTATTTTTTAAGTAATTACTTATTTTTTAAGTAATTACTTATTTTTTAAATATTTACTTATTTTTAAATATATAATTACTTATTTTTTAAATCATTACATATTTGTATTTTTAACATTTATCTACTTCAAATTTTTCAAAAAAAAATTTCATAAATTAAAAAATTAAAATTCTTAACGTCGCATATCTCTTCTCAATTTTGTCTCGAGCGGTCTTATAGACTCGTATCTGTACAAGTACTTGATTTGTTTCAAGACGGCAATGGGTCAATGACCCGCTGACAACAGAACCCGCCCTATTTCAGCCTGGTTCTACCAGTAGCGCTGCGAGATAGTTAATCACCTTCCCAAGTGCATAAGTCTAATACAGTCTAATACAAGTCTAGTACATGTTGGTCTAATCCATCTGGTGCCAGATACGGCGAGTGCCAGTTTGGGAGCAGATTGAGACGTTATCAGTTGAGCATGAGTACATGAGTGCGTTGCTGCAGCACGAATCCCCTATGACCCAGACGTTGCAACAACACCCGTGCAAAACTTGCAATTTCAGCTGATGTGCAGACGTCTGATTCCACAAGTGTCTATCTCTTCCTCTCTCATAAAAGCTCATACCAGATGATCAGCTAGAACAGTAATCGGTGACGTTTTTCCCTCTGATTCCGTACTTGAATCGAAGAAAACTATAAATCGATAAAATTCAGTTGTTGGAGCAAATCAAATGTCAGCGGGTCACTCGAAACAGAAATCAACCAACTCCGATTGACAAAAACACACACACACACACATTTGTCTAGACGATGTATAAATGTAATAGCAAATGTAATTATCGTTGGGCGAATGTGAAAGTGTTGGTTCGGAACACGTTTCACGAGACTCATTCGAGATGGGACCAGTTTGAACATATTCATATTCTTTTCGAACTATCTTTCTATCCGAATGTTTTGGGCGCCTCCGGTACATGGATCCACCGCAGGGTGGTAATAGTGCACTTGCACTCTTCTCATGCTACTGTATTTGTCCGTAATTAATAATAATAATAATAATAGTAATAATATACTCGCGCGAAAAAGCATAACAAACATCAACAACGTAGCGAGTAGGAATTAGGGTGATGTGCTAAATCAACGGTTCTCAACTTTTTTGGCAGCGAGCCAAGCCTGTATGTATGTATCTGTTTGTGTGTGTATGTGTTATTGACTGCTAACGCAATTAATTGGCACATATGAGTCATACTACCGCAAGCTGTTTAATTATAACTGTGACCCAGCCTAGACCGATTGCCCCAGTGTTGACAAAATCAAGGTGAAGAATTATCGTACGGAAATAACTTGAAATTGTCGGTTTTTTTTGTCGGTTTGGAAATTTCAAAACACTTCATATACATTTTCTGCTTTGTAGTTTACATTTAACCATAGTCTGCTTAGAATCCTACTGACTAGGCATTGTGTGTTTATAATTATCACAGATTATAATTGGAATATACTTTAGAACCAGTGGATAACTGGAAGAAAATGCGAACTCGTTGCGAGTGGTTTTTGAGCGAGCTGCGTCGAAACCTGTCAACAGTGGACTGTTATGATATACCAGCTACCAGCTCTCTTCCCGCTACAGTATTTCAAGGATAAGCAATGTCAAAGCGACATTGCTAGATATTTCTCGCAGCAGGGCCGAACTTAGGCATGGGCAAACAAGAATCGCACCGCAGCGCAACCCTTCGTATAACATTGATATAATTGTGATTACTTTTGCATCGGGGACGACGAGTTTTTGTAAGCTGAATTTGATGAGAAACTATTTGAGAACTACAATAGCGCAAGAAAAATCTGACAATGCTATCTATGGAGAGTCTACCAACATCTTCGAGTATATGGATTACTCACAAACTATTTGCTATCGAGATTTTGCTACCATCCACTAACGAACAGTAATTTTCTGTAGAATATCTTTAGTATCTTTATGAATATGGTTGTCTTAATTTCAGTAAATAGATATTTATCTCAAATTATCATTCGGTTTTTAGATCTTGATTTTTTCATTTCATTTGTCACTTTCACTTTGCCTATATAATTATCTAAGACCAGATGATAACATCCGGACGAGGGACAGTTCAATTCCGCCTCGTTTTGCAATAACTGCAGCTGACGTTTTGCAATTGCAGTCAGACTCCCTTTGCAATTGGAGCTCGTGCTAGAAAGGTTTGCTCAGAGGGTACACAACATGCCAACCATATAGACGAGAAGACAAATTTGTCTTTGTAAGCATGAGTTATTCTCAAACCTCCAATGGGGCCACCGCAGGTGATGGTAATAGTGCTCATGCACTTATCCCATGCCACTGGATTTACCTGTAATTAATACTACAATAATAATACTAATTACAGTTTTAATTAAGCTACGTAATAAATTCGATTCAACAAGTCCGTCTGCAAATGGGATATTAAAATTGGAAAACAAACATTTAATGCTATCACTGTTCCACTCCAAGATTGTTCAAAATGTTTTCATACAATCTAGAACAATGCATAACAGCAGAACTTTATAATTACACTAAACATAAATGTGTCATACTCAATAAACACATGCACATACCACTTGGAACAAAAAAGCGCTGATATTAAAATAAAAAACGACAGTAATGAAATTATATTTGTTGTTGAAAAACCCACCGCTCTCTGAATCGTGCAGAAATGTTGACAACACAAATTTCTTGTGCTGCATTTCGAAGTGACCGAAGTTCGAACAACACAATCGACCATAGCACCAGCCAGACTACGAGCTGCGACCGCCATTGCGCCCAAGATCAGCTACAAGAATCCAGCCGCAATCGTTGGATTGGTGAGCGGCGAGCAGAAATGCAATCGCTCACCCGTAGAACTATTGGAAAAAAGGCCCAAAATCCATCAAACCCCAGAATCATAATTAATTAAAAATTAGAAAGCTTAACATAATATTATGAAATAATATATATTAGAATATAACAAAATTTGTAGTACTACAATCATAAAAGCCTATTGGAATAGGATTGTTTCTAAAGTTCTACCATCGGATATTTGAATAACTCTTGATATATCAACTTGCCTTACACGTTGCACCATAAACCAGCAAATACACACACACACGCACGCACGTCGCTAGCACAGCTGAATAAGTGAGGTCGCATTGTTTCTGCTCATCGTTTCCCCAATGTGTGTGTGTGTGTGTGTGTATGTGTGTGTGTGTGTGTGTGTGTGTGTGTGTGTGTGTGTGTGTGTGTGTGTGTGTGTGTGTGTATGTGTGTGTATGTGTGTGTGCGGCAATGATTGCGTCAGCATCCAATGCTAAATCTACAACATACACACACACATGCACACACATGCACACACACACGGACATTTGACGTATGTACGCGATTACAGTCAAATTCGAACCAGTTCAGGCGTGTAAAATATCATCTTAGATTGTGTCTCAACCGCAGAATAACCTGCAACCTTTATTTCAATATATCTTGGCAATGCAAGGGGGAAATTAGTGGGTAATTAAAGGTCGGACAGAGCAGGACAAATGTGTGTGTGTGTGTTTTTATCAATTTGAATTCGCTTATTTCGTTGCTAGTCACTCCCTGGCATTCAATTATTCAATTATAATTCAATTGCTAAATTATTCCATTATATCGACGGGTGAACTTAATTTGCTAGCTTTTACAGCGCTAAGGAAAATATGGAAGGTATGGCGCATTGAGAAATGGACAATCAATGATAAAAGTTCACCGAGCGCTGTTCTAAATTGTTGGTTACTTAAAAAGAGAATCAGATGAGAACTTGTATTAATGATCATATCATCAATTGTACATGTACACTGTATATTGTACATAGTGCATAGGCTGTGCATACTTCTGAATATATGCGTTCGTTCAGCAGAAAAAAATAGTGTTTCCCGTGTGCAAACAAATGAGCGATAAACGATAATTATCGCTGAGGTAAAATCTTTCATCGTTTATCGTTTAGTTCAGAGTTTTCTTAAATTATCGCTCATTCACTTACCGCTAGTCCCAAAAAACGAGGAACGATAAACGATAAGTTCAAATTAATTTAGTAAAACCTGAGAAAATGTGCACGGCGGCAATAGTCACAACAGCCCGCCTGACGTTTTCGGATCAGTTCAAGCTGAGAGTATATATAGGATAGAGACTAGAGGGAGCAACACTGGCTTGTAAGTTAATACTAAAAAATCCCATATGAGAGCTGTCAAGTGTATGTGTGTGTAGCTGGCCAATCACATTATTATTCACAGCTGCAGTGCGCCAGTCTCGCTGAAGTTCTCCAGTTAGGAGGTGTGAGCCGCTCTTTCCCATGCTCCTTGACCCACCCCAACCATGGCCGTTCATGTTGAAGCATGTGGCCCCTGCCCTTGAAGAAGACATCAAGGAGAGGTTCATCAGGGATATCGTCACCTCCATCACATCCACACCTGACCCTCTCCCCTCCAGCAAGAACCAGGACATGGTGACAGAAACGCTTAAAGAAGCTAGCGACGACCAATTTGTCATCCTGGAGAGCTCCACTGTCATGGAGGAGGATGGGTCCAACATTGAGGAGCACATCAAGAAGGAGGTGGACACCTGGGGCAGGAGCGGGGTGGCAAAGGTGAAGCCTGGGCAATTCCCCAGCATGCACAGGGAGAAGTGGATCTCGCTGTTCATCAAGTACAACACGGCCTTGTCCAGCTCTGCTGCCGTGTAGCGCATGTTCAGCACTGTTGTTGACGTCCTCAGGCCAAAGCAGGCAGCTGGTCTTCACCAAGGGAAACATGCAGCTCCTGGATGCTATCTTGAGGAGGGTGAGGAGGGAGGGAGAGTCTGAGTCAGAGAGACTAATGTGGAATAGAACTTGTAGGCCATAGACTGGTTCCAGTGAAAATTTTTGTCTAGTTTAATTAATTTTCATTGTGGAAAAATAGTTTGTATTGCTTATATATATATATATATATATATATATATATATATATATATATATATATATTTCAACTAAATATAGGTACTTATCAATTATCGCTTATATTATAGCAAGTAAATTTTGTATCGCTATCGTTCTATCGTTTGTCGCTTACCGCAGGTTGGGTTTTGAATTTCTATTATCGTATATCGTTATCGTAAGATGAAAAACGTTATCGCAGAAACCACTGGAAAAACGACCAATATACGAAAAACTCCGATTGTAGTAAAGAGGTGTCCCCAAAAATGTTTTCCCACTGTGAGTTATTGTAAATCCGGTGTTTATTATTATTGTAATAATTATCGCATCAAAACTAATTTACAAATACCATTTTATTGTGGACTAATGCGATAATGTCGAGTTTGTGCGGGTGTACGCGGGTTTGTATTAGTGCAATTATTGCAGTTTGCAATGTCGACACGACAAGTGAGATAAACATTGAGAAATAAAATTGAGCCTGCACTTGGCGTCGTACCAGTGGCGGCGTCGAAATTTTTCCGGTGGGAGCTAGATAATTGGATGCGGGACTTGGCGAAACATGATCTGCACCCGAAATGTTCATGGTCAGATTTTTTTGAGGATCAAAGTGGGGGCACTCAGTTTGGGGGGGATGGGAGGCTTAGTGCAATTTCGTGCTGCCAATGCGTCTGTGCTAACTAGCAAATTTACACTCAAATTTGTAATTGCTTTATCTGCCGCATGAGGGCGCTTCCGTCGGTCAGCTGTTAGTTTCTGTGTGTATAAGTGTATGCGTATGTATGTCTGTGTGTGTGTATGTACGTATGTGTGTGTGTGTGTGTGTGACCTTCTCGCGGAACAACCGGTATGTGATCCGCGCATATACACACAAACGTACGCAGACACAACACTCACACAAGCATCAGCGGTGATCCGTGTAGGCGTGTGTGTGTGTCTGTGTGTGAGAGCGTGCGGTTGCATCATGCAGACGCTGCTACGCTCCGGGCTGTTGCTTCGCTTGCTATCACGCGGTGTGCACGTGCGACCGTGTGTTCATGAAGTGTCCACGTGCTATCTGCGTGGGTTTCGCGTGCCAGCTGTGCCGGTGAGTGTTGCCAGGTGTGTCAGTTGTGTATGTGTGTGTGTGTGTGTGTGTGTGTGTGTGTGTGTGTGTGTGTGTGTGTGTGTGTATGTGATTTCTAACTGATTGCGTCGTCGAAGCGTGTAAGCCAAACAAGATGTGGTTGCAATCGTGAAATCATGAAACACGCACACACACACGTAATTGTGTATTGGACAAACACACACATAGGTGGCGTTATGGTCAAATTTGTTGATGATATATCGTCTTTTTTGCGCGTGTTGATAACAGTTTTGAGCCAGGCACATTTTCAGACTGATTAATTAATATGTAGATTGTTATATATATCGTTGTTTTCAACGGGCGGATGTTGTTAGATATGTGTGGAAACTTTCACTTGCTTCCAATGCCATTTCGAACATTAAAATTTACCCGGAAAATCTGTTTTCTCAATATTATTTGCTTATCAAGAGTAATTATTTTTGTTGTTCATCCGTTGTTTTTGTTTTTGCGCCATTTGAACGCAATATTAGATTGATGTAATGGTTGTTTTTCTACATAATTCCTGTTTCTACATTGGTGGCTAATGCAAATAACAGAAACTCACTAGGAAGTGAGACCGATTAAATGATGTGTTGATTTTCTCTGTCAAAACGTACTGATCCGTAAGATGCTACTGGTGTTGGCGCTGTAGACGCTATAGCAACTCCATTTTGAATCTTGTGATTGAGAACACAGTGTCCTAGAACGAAGCTGATCGTAGGATGTGGCCTCCGTTCAATGACGTCGGATCGATCGTCTCGTGGTGGTGTTGGACCAGATCACTCCTCGAGAGTGGCGTCCGACGATGACGAGGAATCCGACTCGGATCTAGACTCGGACTCTGATGATGATGAAGAAGTAGATTCCGGACTGCCATACGGAAAACGAGTGAGTTGTTGGGTGTTTTCCTAAGGCCAAAGCCGATGCGAAGTCTTATGGCCCTCTGATCCCGAAGGCGATATTGGGGCCCCATTATAAATAAACCACCATTATAATAGAGGTCCGACTTAATGGGAAAATGCAGTTGCGAGCAGCCCCTCGGTCTCCATTAAGCTGGTGATTTTTATGCGCTACTTTATGGTTAATTTGAATATAATATGTGAGGCAACGGAGCCATTTAACACTCGGGCTCCCCGGCCGGGGGTTCTGGAGGGCGGTTGCTACGGCTCTGTCTAAAGCTAAGGTGGATGTAACTATCTCATTACTGAATTTTTCTTCGATAAAATATCTTCGTTTTTCTTTGCCGTTAAGTTAACGTTCTCTTTTTGACCGTTCCCTGACGGCGTCGCATTACGGCCACCATATTCGCCTGTGATTGCGTGCGTTCAGGGCAGGTCGCAGCTGTGGCTGACCAAGATGCGCACCTACCATCGCGTCATGGACGTCAACAAGGATGGCACCGTCAGCTGGGACGATTTTCGTCTGATGGCCGACAAATTTGTGCAGCTCGGTCACCTCAGCGACACACAGCAGCAGTTGTTCAATCATCAGTTGAGGGTGCGTGTCTGTGATGACGACAATGCGATATCTACAGTAGAACTAGGACGTAGAAATAGAAGATAAAAGCATACGTTGAAATATGACGTAATAGGATGTAATAGGAGACGAAATATGACGTATTAAGAGCTCATTGTACGTTTGGCATTACATCGACTCCTGTCCACTTGTGGGAAATGGCTCAGGCATCAGATTGCATATTGTGTAGTGTTGCATAGCGACACGAAATTATCATGAAACGCCTATTAAAAATGTATATACCACTGGTTATATGAAAATGACCACCTTCCATCTGTCTTATTTATCATTATTATTGTTATTATTATTATTCTTATTGCTTTCTCATGAAGAGCATTGCCCACACATAATTGGATGCATTCACGCGAGCTTGCTAATCGTTCACCAAATATTCATCGTCTGCAATGAGGCAAGTTGCACGATGCAAAGATCAGGCAGGATTTTGTGCTCGCTGCAACACACCACTCCTTCAACACTGCACACAAAAATTGCCGGTACAATCCGTGTCTTATTCATCCAATGTCTTATCCACATTTTGCGTACGCGAGCGTGCTTGTGTGATAGAGAGAGAGAGAGAGAGAGCTTAGAGCGAACCAAAGTGAATTTTCTAGACAGTTCTTATAGTTCCACTAATTGATATTTCACTATCACTGAGTTTCAAGTAAAATTTTGGATGTGAATTGGAATTTTGTCAATTTTACACGTATTATGAATGATTGTTGGGTATGAATTATTGCCTATCTTGTAGAACAAAAATCATGACATAGTGGTATAATTTTCATAGCTGTACCATTGCTGATTTATGAGGAGTAGATGGCAGAATAATGACCAAAATATGCACATTTTCAGGGCTGATTTTGATTTTAAGTTGCTCCTAATTTTTTTCGAAATTGTTTTTCCAATTTGAAATTTAGCCTGTCCTGTAGACGACAAAATTTCCTACACGATGGTGTAAAGTGTTAGTTAGTACACCAAGTGGTTGTGGAGGAGAAGCTGGCTGAATATGGACCTGACAGAACACACACACACATAGACAGAGGTTGTCATTTATACCTATGATTAGTCATATATCCCTATGATTACAACTTATTGTCGTGTGTGTGTGTGTTTGTTTGTGTGTGCTGGTGGGTGTCAGTATGTCTGGGAGAATAATTGGGGTGCTTCGGACGATCCTTATTGTTTTGTTACCGAGGAGGCTTTGATACGCTCCATGGAACACGCAGTCAACACGCCCGATCTGTGCCGCAAAATGCACAAGTTTCTGCCGTTCCTGTTCAAGGTGGCCGGTTGAAGTACACCAACCTACTACTACTGGTGACAAGTGTTTCCTGCAGTGGCGGTGCCAAGGGGAGGCTTGGAGGGGCTGAAACCCACACTCAAATGCAATGTCTCAGCCACCCCCCCCAAAAAAATGACCTGACCATTAACATTTCTTGTGTAGTTGCTCATGATTCACCAAGCCCCCACATCTTTTCCTCAGTCCCTCCCCCCACGGGAAAAATTCTGGCACCGCCACTGTAACAAGCATTGTCTATTAGCGGTGCCTGATTTTGTGCCTGGGCGTAACCAGATTTTTATTTAGGGTGATCACAGTTTCAATCATAACGAAACTCTATTCACTATACGGACTCTATATCCCCGTGTGGTGCTATGTAGGTGCTGGGAGTTCGTATCACTCAAGCCCCTCTCTGGCTATGCCCATGATATTATACCGCGTGTTTTTGGCTCCTTTTAGTCTGACATTTGAGGCATTTTCCATATTAACATCGTATAATATTGATATAACATCGTATAATATAATAGTGTTATTATTATTATTTTTAGTATCATGTATCATGGTGCTTGTGTGCGCGCGTGTGTCTTTGTGTGTGTGTGTGTTTGTGGTGGGTAGGCGGTCGACTACAATTGTAGCAAAGATATTAGCATTGAAGAGCATAAGCTGCTCTTCAAATGTCTTGGACTCAGCGAAGATGTACGTGCACACACACACACACACGTACACAAACACACTAACACACGCATATATCTATATTGGTAGATGTGTAGGGAATTCCCCACAGGTGGGGAATGGAAGAGTTGCCAAGTGGGAAGCTAAAGGTCGAAAAAGGACAACTATGTGTGTTTTTATCAATTCAAATTCGTGTATTTTTGTTTGTAATTACCTCTTGACATTTACTTTGATGTAACAACTGACTTTATTGAATTTATCAGCACTGTGTTGTGTAAAATGAAGAGATGGCTCATTAAGAAGTGGGGAATCAGAGAAAAAAGGTTAAGAATCACTGCGATAGAACAATTTAACGATAGAAAATTAATATCGAAACGCAAATATTGCAATTTCCGGACTTGTTGATGTTCTGCAAAAATTGCTGCCATCCAGGCTGCCGTCGTCTCATTCAACTCCATCGACTTGGACAAGAGCGGCCTCATTACTCTGGACGAGTTTGTCGCTCATGGTCGACAGTTTTTCATCAGCGAAGACGAGTCGAACACGTCCAAGTTCTTCTGGGGTCCGCTGGCCAAGTGAACATTGAACGCGACTAATTTGAGCGTTATTCTAACCTGAGATATTAATGATTCCATCGGGGCATTTGTGTGTTCCGCTTTGTTTTTGTGTGTGTGTGTGTGCAGTATTTATGTGCGGTTTTTATTTTTGTGTTTTTCTCTGAGCTAACCATCAAATTGAATAAATTGTCTTCACGCCTGCCTAGTTTGGTTTGTAATTCAATCATTGTTTTTGCAGCCAAGTGCGAATTCGCACGCTACCACAAGACGATTTGTCAAGTCTGCCAAAAAGACAACACCACATACAAAATATAGGCGTTAATTTGACCAAATGTCTGAGGAATTGAGAATACGCACGAGAAAATCGCGTATTGTAGATCCCGGCCATCAAGTCAATATTTTACTCAAATTATACGCCATATTTTCCATAGTGGGCTGAATGGCGAGACAGCTATTTCAGAATACAAATTCAGTCTGCCAAAGTTGTATGTATCCAAAAGAACAAGCTTCATTGAAGTATGAATTTAATCAATGTTAATAAGTACAAATATGTGCAATATTTTGATGAAAAATGTAAATTTACACGTAAGCGATAGGAAAGGCCAGCTTTTTCAACATACTCTATATGTAGAACAAACAAAGCATTGGGAAAATACCACCGGAAAAAAGTTCAAATTTCGGCTGGGCTTATTGAACCGTGCTGCTAAAAACCTAGTATTTCACGCCTGGAAGGAAGTTGCATGGGCTTAATGGCCGACACCTACGGTATGACAAACTTACATTATGAAATTCTACATCGTAGATATATGATCGATATCAACGCCAGGCGGTGTCAGCGGTGTCGATCGAAGCACTTGTTATAATAATGTTGCTACAACTGATGCACTAGGGCTGATAGGGCACTAAAACACGCGCACAGTCCAAATCGATAACTATGTATTCATGTGCGTGTTTGTGCGCAGTGTGTGGGTGGGTGAATGGTTGGTTAGGTGCTGTTTTGTGTTAGATTGTGTATACATGTGTGTGTGTGTGTGTGTGTGTGTGTATGATTGACACAAAGTGCTTTACTTGCTGGCTCCGTGTGGCTAAGTCACCAAGTGTGACTCGGTTACTTCTGACTGAGCTTGTGCAGTCACGATTTACTTACGATTAACTAAGTTGTCGTGCGTCGGCGTTTATAACGCACGAACGCGTGCGATTTTATTGTGGAGCGTTGTTTGATTGTGGAGGTTTATCAGCTCCGAAGGGCAAAGTCCAGAATTACAAACATTTCGCTTCAAGGTTAGCTCAATTTCGCTGTTCATGTGCGTTTTCAAATTTAGATATTGCGAATTATGTAAATCATTCTATACAATCCAATAACTTGGTGTATGTTTTATTTTGAAGTCAATATAGTTGCGTAAATAAAAGGGAATGACATTTTGTGCCAATCAAACTCAGTGTCCATATTTGAAAATGCCATTTTTGAAATTTCGAATAAACCGAATTTTGACTTGTAATTTGCGAACATTCAAATATGATTTGCGTACATTCAAATATGGATTCAAATATGATAAAATATGAGCACTCAAATATGAGTTGCGAACATTCAAATATGAATTCAGTACTTCACTACTGAAACCACAAACTATAATTTTTATAATACCATCAAAAATAAATTTTTGCTCATATCATTTAAGCAAACGAATATGCATTTTTATCCTATTTTTATAAATATTAAATTAATTCACAAGTTGATTTTGTGCGGTTGATTTTCTGCGGTGGCAGCGAGCTGCACGGGGCACGCCTGTGTGTTCATAAGCTTCGGCTTCTTCCCGTGTAGCAGCTGCCACTTAGGCATTTAACCATTTTTATTTGATTTTCTGCGGGGCTTTATTTATTTGTATTAATTTTTCCAATCAGTTTTTTTCCTGTTCAAGTTGATTAACTGAAATTCTCCATTTGATTATCGCAAATAATACGAATGTAAATTTTTCAAAACATACCTTTTCGGTTTTTTCAGATTTCGCTCACTTGCAGCGTTTGATCGCTTGTTGAAAGCGGTTTTGCACCATTAGCACCTGCAATTGTAGTCGCAATCACACACAATCCATCGATTGTCGGACAAAATTGTCGTAGAATCGTGTCAAATTACTTCTATTTGTACGCAGTGGCTTGCAGATCGCAGCGCACAGCACATGCACACAAGGACTGCCGATTTTCCCGGCCAGGATGGGCTGTTCTTTGAGCTCGGCGTCCGTGAGGTCCCTCATGGACCCGTCCGCACCGTCCCAGCGGTGCAAGGTAGTGATAAGCCGACTGCAACCGGAGTTGTCTCGCTCATCCAAGCTTGCCGCTCGCATTGGTTTGTTTTCAATGCCAAAACAATTAGCAACGCACTGGCTTGTTGATTCAATGCTAATTATTGGCCCAGTCTTCTTTGACATTGGGCTAGTGCAGTGGTTTCCAAACATTTGCAGGCTGACGCCCCCTTGGCTCCCCTTGGTGAATTCCTAGCACACACACCCGCTACACACACACACACATACACACACACACACACAGACACACACACACACACACACACACGCACAGACACTTATATGGAAACAAACACAAATGTGTATTTCACAAATAAAACCCAATTTAGTAAGGCAATTTATTTGTGATCAGTTTTAACCGTTTCAGCAACATGCAATGGTCGATTATTGCATGCAATTGTATGCAATGGTCGTTTCATGCCACTCTGCCGCCCGCCTACCCCCACCCCCCACCCCCAGATCTTTCCATCGCCCCAGGGGGGCAGTACTGCCCACTTTGGGAACCACTTGTTCGCAAAAGCAAACAACGATTCTGTGGTGGGAATTCTACCTGGAGTTTGCAAAACAAACAAAACGAAAAAAGAATGAATTTCACATCTTCAATACATACATTTCCCATATACACTGCTACATTTCCCATATACACTGATACATTTCACATATACACTGATACATTTCCCATATACACTGATACATTTCCCATATACACTGATACATTTCCCATATACACTGATACATTTCCCATATACACTGATACATTTCCCATATACACTGATACATTTCCCATATATACTGATACATGTCCCATATACACTGATACATTTCCCATATACACTGATATATTTTCCATATACATTGATACATTTCCCATATATACTGATACATTTCCCATATATACTGATACATTTCCCATATACACTGATACATTTCCCATATACACTGATACATTTCCCATATACACTGCTACATTTCCCATATACACTGCTAAATTTCCAATATACACTGATACATTTCCCATATACACTGATACATTTCCCATATACACTGATACATTTCCCATATACACTGATACATTTCCCATATACACTGATACATTTCCCATATACACTGCTACATTTCCCATATACACTGCTAAATTTCCAATATACACTGCTAAATTTCCCATATACACTGCTAAATTTCCCATATATACTGATACATTTCCCATATACATTGATACATTTCCCATATACACTGATACATTTCCAATATACACTGATACATTTCCCATATACACTGATACATTTCCCATATACACTGATACATTCCCCATATAAGTTGTTACATTTCCCATATATACTGATACATTTCCCATATACACTGCTACATTTCCCATATACACTGCTACATTTCCCATATACACTGATACATTTCCCATATACACTGATACATTTCCCATATAAAATGCTAAATTTCCCATATAAACTGCTAAATTTCACATATACACTGATACATTTCCCATATACACTGATACATTTCCCATATACACTGATACATTTCCCATATATACTGCTACATTTCCCATATACACTGATACATTTCCCATATACACTGATACATTTCCCATATATACTGCTACATTTCCCAACACAATTTTTCTCCGCTAGATTTATCTATAATTGAACTTTGCACAAATTTGTGGTTTGATTATAATTACATAGCGAACGTGTGCTGCACCCTCAGTCGAAACTCTGAGTGTGTGTTTGTCAGTGGCGATGCCAGGACTTTTCTGGGGGGGCTGAATATAAAGGTGAGGGCCTACCGCAACATGAGGACCTACACTCGGAATTTTCTTGGTCGGGATCTAAGGGGGGTCTAGGAGGCTTGACACATTTGGAAGCATTGTTCAGACTTTCGAAACCCCCCCTTGGCACCGCCTCTGGTGTGTGTGTGTGTGTTTTGTGTGTATTTTGTGTGTTGTGTGTATGTGTGTGTGTGTGTGCTTGCTTGGGTGTGATATTTGCACGCACGCACATGCACTCGTTTGTGCTTGCTTTATACATTCGTGTATGTGTGTGTGTGTCTGTGTGTGTGTGTGTGTGTGTGTGTGTGTGTGTGTGTGTGTGTGTGTGCGTGTGTGTGTGTCATTTGGAGTGTTGCTGTACACGACAACCGCACAGACACGCCGGGACACAATAGCGTTGCCAGGCGATCAGTTTATTCACATCACAATCACACCGGCTAGCACTGTGCTCGAGGCACCACGACCGCCCATTATGTGCATGGTGAGAATGACTCTCAAAGGTTTAAATGCCTAAGTGACAGCTGCTACACGGGGAGAAGCCGAAGTTCATGAACACACAGGTGTGTCCCGTGCAGCTCGCTGCCACCGCAGAAGCGACCCTCTCCACGCTATGGCGCCACAAGGACGGAAGACGTATTAGACAGGGCCACCTCCCCAGAATGCATGACAAAACACATGACTGATATCTGGTATCATTTACTGCTGGGTGGACAGGGGCTGTTGGATTCTAGAATTCACCCAAATAAATGGGCTATGGGCTTAATGGCCGGGATCTACGGTATCCAACTTGAAAGGCAGATTATGAAACGGCTTATTCACGTTGATTTGAGATGAAAGTCTGGCAAACAACGGTCTAGTCTACTGTAGTTTATAGTCAGCTATACGCCACCGTGTAGCGCAGAGCTAATAACCGGGGGTAAAATTGTAGAAAATACATGGCTTACCTATGGCTTATATTTTTGCTGGAAAACAACATTTTTCTTACAGGAATTTTGAACTGTATGAATGAATATTGAATTGAAAAAAACAGTTTTGTTAATACGTCGTTGGTGTTTTGACCGTTTTCTGATTTGAGAAAGAGGTGCGAACATTGAAACAGGTTACTTGAGCACCGCTGTTGAAATAACAGGTGGATTGCAAGGACACATACACCGACCAGCCAGAATCGGATGAGAAAGGCGAGTTCGAACAAGAAGTCGCTGATTTTCAGGACGGCCAACTGGGCATTTGCGTGAGACTAAAACACACACAAACACACACAAACACACACACACACACACACACACACACACACACACACACACACACACACACACACACATACACACATCCACGGAAGCAGCTCGCAAACGTATCAACTATGAAGCGGGCACAATTTTATATAATTTTATATGTGTATATATTGCAATGAAGAGCGCGTACCAGCGATTGCAATAAAGCATTGATTCATGGATTGGTTGATTGATTGACACACACACACACACGCTAACACACACACACACACGCTAACACACACACACACACACGCTAACACACACACATACACACAGACATGGCACCAACAAATTTGGTTCCGACATGAGCATGGCATTCAAAATGAGTATGCACTTATGCACTGTAATTATCAGCATATGTTTTTTTAGATGAATTAATGATATATACTTGAAGAGCAAAATTGTGATTTCTGTGTAGATTTCAGTAATGTGTGGGCATTTGGTAGCATTTTCTATATAATTTGCCTTTTTTGGGTAAACCACATACTTACAACATCAAGTTCTATATAAAACCCTTTTCGCATCCGCTTCGTTGTTACGGCACAAAAAAACAGGCCAACTCTGAGATGGACACTGTTTTGGAGAAGCTGGTCGAAAGTGGCGCACTGTTCGAAGACGCCCGATTTCCCGCCGACGACTCGAGTTTGTATTTCAGCCAGCGCCACAGTTCCGGTGTTGTGTGGAAGCGGCCAAATGTGAGTGGAACTTGCTCGGCAAGGTATTGTGCAGTGGCGGCGCCAAGAGGCAGTTTGAAGGTGCTGAAGCCTTCCCCTCTTCAAAACAATGTGCCAAGTCCCCCCTAGACCCACCCTCCTAAAATCCTGATCATGAACATTTCGAGTGTAGTTTCTCTTGTTTCGCCATACCCAGCAGCTTTTTACTTAGCCCCCCCCCCACCGGAATTATCCTGGCGCCGCCACTGCGAAAGAGTGATAGTACGTGAATGAAACAACAGAGCATGAACCCCAAGCTAGCTTAACCGGCGGGTATCTAGCTAACTTGCTCCGTCGTTTGGTGGCGAGCTGTTATTTATTGTTGGAAACTATTTATTGGACCGATTAAAATGTTAACATTGACGCGTATGCGGAAATTGAAACCGAAACAAGGCATCTCATTGGAAACGGAAAACCATTTGTTGTAAGATGTTTGATGAAGTGTGAAACATCGCGTAAGAGAGGGTCCAACGAAAATAAGTAGATAAGTTGAACTCCTTAAACTCGAAACTACAACCAAATGACCATAAGACCAAATACAAATGCGTAAAATCTCCTGAGCCATTTTGAATAAGCGCATTTTCTTGGACTGAGCATGACTGTTAGTATGCCTGCATTTTTCGCTTAAGTATAAAACTATTATATTTCATTTTTGCAATCCGACTTTCATTTGTATAAATTTTTTGCTCTTCTTTTTGTATCTGTTGATGTTCAAGGTGCATGTTGATTGCAGACATGCAATGTAAATCGCTCGCACTCTTCCCATTCCTCCCTGCTCATTCCCATTCCACCTTGATCATTCTCATGTACCAGAAGCGTGACCAAATGTTGTGGAGAGAAAGAGATAATAAACAAAGGAAACAATTCCAGAGAGAAGAGAGTTCGAAAAGAAAATATAACAAAATAAAATGAATAAACAATCCATCCGACAACATTCCGTGGTTCAATAAATGTCAACAACAACAATCAACAAATAAATTAATATGAGAATCAATAAATTAACAACCAACAATAAATATGAATAAAATAAATTAAATTTAATAATAATGATGATAATACTAATAAATTTGACTTTTGGCCAATTAACCTGGAGATTTGGCATCTCTACACCGGTTAAGTTTTTCTTCCTTGCCCATGCAATAACAACATACGATAATGCCACAAAATTGAAAAGATATTGCTACAATTTGCCTGGTCTTAGCTGTATTTCTAGCTGCTTATCCTGCTGACGAATTCTGACGAATCACGGGCAATTCGTCTGTGAGATGGTGTTCCAGGAGATGGTGTCGGCTCCTCGTGTGTTTGTGTCCGGCGTGGCTCGTGGTGACGTGGTGCAGGGATCTCTTGGAGACTGCTGGCTCTTGTCTTCATGCGCCGCCATAGCTCAACAGCCTCGTCTCATACAACGGGTACTCCTTCACAAGTCACCGCTGGGTATAGCCTAGCTTAGCTTAGCGCAGCAGTTTTCAAGTCCAATCTAGAAGTGATTGGAAGACAAATCTAGACAAAATCACACCAGAAATTGGGCACCACTGGAGTACCGAATTTGACCTCAGCATTGCTGAATTAGACATACCAGGTCAGGGGTTCCCAACCAAAATGTCATTGCAACAATTTCGGGAATAGTACAATATTGCCCTATGAACATATTAGCCACAAATACCCGAGTACCCCATACTCTGCAATAGGGCAATATGTTCACCTCGGCCAGCGTAGTGTCAAAGGCGTACCAAGTGCGGTGAGTGCGACTGCGGTTTGTGGCCAATATGTTCACTTTTCACCATAGCGAAATTTCAGTGGTTTTCAACACAAGACACGAGTTTATACACAACAAGTAGCTAGCACCTTACATACTGTGCGGTTATTGGTTAGGCTAGGTTTAGTTAGGTTAAGTTAGATTACTGAGCCTAGCAAATAACCGCAGTTAGGTGCTAGCTACCTGTTGTGTATATACTCGTGTGTTATGTTGAAAACCACTGACATTATGCTATGGTGAAAAGTGAACATATTGGCCACAAACCGCAGTCGCACTCACCGCACTTGGTACGCCTTTGACACTACACTGGCCGAGGTGAACACATTGTCCTATTGCAAAGTATGGAGTATGCGTGCGTTTGTGGCTAATATGTTCATAGGGCAATAGTGTACTAGATCCCAATTTCGGATGGACATGATGAGCAAATGGATGAAAATTGTACATCTCTAAATGAAATGATAAATCTGAACAGAATCCCATCACCCGTCGAATGGCTGCATACTTTGTAATGAAATAAGTTCTCTTCATCAACATTTTCCACTTTTTGGCGGATTGATTTTGTTGGGAGAAAATTAGAAAATTCACTATTTGTTGACGGGGTGAAAATGATTGAGAGCCACTGGGCCAGGCTAAGTATTGGGCCCAATCAGCCCAGCCGTAACATCTCCTGGTGCCGCCACTGATACGATGTATTTCATGCAGGTAATTGACGGAGATCAGCCTCTATACGGGCCCGACTACCACGGACTGGTGCGTGTGAACCTGTGGCGCTTCGGAGAATGGGTGTGCGTCTACATAGACGACCGACTGCCGACCAAAGATGGCACCCTCATCCATGCCAGTAACAAAGACATCGACGAGTTTTGGGTAGCACTGCTAGAGAAGGCCTATGCCAAGTAAGTATTGTGCAGTGGCGGTGCCAAGGGGGGCTGGGGGGCTGGTGCCCCCCAGCCCCAAATATGCCAAGCAACCCTAAGCCTCCCCCCAAATCATAATCACGGACAATGAAATTTCTTACCACTGTAAATGAAGTCCTGTAATTATGGTTCAAGTTCGAGGACTGAATCAGTGTGCCCCAGTCCCGTACTATTATATCATATAGTCAGCCTTCGAGTGCAGTTCTTAATGCTTCGCCAAGCCCGTTCAACTTTTTCCTTGGGCCCCACAACTTTTTCCTCAGCCCCCACTCAGCCCCCATCGGAATAATATTGGTGCCGCCAATGGTATTGTGCATTAACAAGTCTCAGCCGATCCTATTTATTAAGATCTCTTGTGTCTAACGGTTCCTGTTTCCCGTAATATGTTGTTCGTCCTTATATATGCCACTATTTCTGTTGATATTTCCCGTAAGTCAGTGGCGGTGCCAGGATTTATTTCGGTGGAGGCTGAGGGAGGTTGAGGAAAAAGATGCGAGAACTTGGCGAAATATGAGGAACAACACTCGAAATGGTCATGGTAAGGATTTTTGGGGCTGCTCAAGGGGTATTCGGCACATTTTTGAGGTGGAGCTTCGGTTCCTTTAAGCCAACTCTTGGCGCCGCCACTGCCTTACATACTCGTAGTCTGTATTTTAAAAATTTGACTGCAAACGCCGAATCGTTTTTCAAATTTTTGTGACGATCTACAATTGATTGTACCATGTTGAATATCAACAACCACCTGTAGGCAACACATATCTCTGTACTGAAATTAAAGTTCACAAAATTAATTCACTCTCACAATAACAGTTACTTTCTGAGTGATTCTTCATTCTTTGTTTTTTGCTTCGTTGTTCTCATAATTGCCGCTTCCATCTAGTATTGTACAGCAACATCACCATGCGAACCACTGTGTTCCTCATGGCAGACTGCATGGGTCATACGAGGCTCTGGAGGGAGGTCAGACCATGGACGCCCTTGTTGACCTCACTGGGGGCCTGGCTGAGAGAATTGACCTGACACAAGAGAACCTCCACTGGACCTCTCCGCAGGCTGTTCACCTGTTCGACTTTCTTGACGACGCCCTGAAGGAAGGAGCCTTTGTCACATGTGCAAACAAGGTTCTAGTCGAGATGGCATAATTGCGTACTTCTGCTCCACTCTGGTCACAGCTCCCTCGAGTTGTATGCACTCGTAGGCTCATCTGCTTGTACGCAGTTGAGAACATATCACGAATCCAGTAGGTCTCCCAGATATATCAATCGCTGACATTTTCTATATTTTCAATACGGATTGCTGGTCAAGCAGCAGTGGCGGTGCTAGGATTTTTCTGGTGGGAGCTGAGGGAGCTAAGGACAAATATGCGGCGAAACATGAGGAACTACACTCGACATTTTCATGCTCAGTATTTTTGGGAGTCAGATGGACTGTTTGGCACAGTTTATGGAGTTTCAGTTTTAGGTGTTTCAGTCTTAGGAGTTTCAGTTTTAGGAGTTTCACTTTTAGGAGTTTAAGTTTTAGGAGTTTTAATTTTAGGAGTTTTAGTTTTAGGAGTTTTAGTTTTAGGAGTTTCACTTTTAGGTGTTTCAGTTTTAGGAGTTTCACTATTAGGAGTTTCACTTTTAGGAGTTTCAGTTTTAGGAGTTTCACTTTTAGGAGTTTCAGTTTTAGGAGTTTCACTTTTAGTAGTTTCAGTTTTAGGAGTTTCAGTTTTAGGAGTTTTAGTTTTAGGAGTTTCAGTTTTAGGTGTTTCACTATTAGGAGTTTCACTTTTAGGAGTTTCAGTTTTAGGAGTTTCACTTTTAGGAGTTTCAGTTTTAGGAGTTTCACTTTTAGGAGTTTCAGTTTTAGGAGTTTCAGTTTTAGGAGTTTTAGTTTTAGGAGTTTCAGTTTTAGGAGCCCTCCAAGGCCCCTTGGCACCGCCGCTGTGAGACAGCATTGAAAAGTTAATAGTGCTAGGGTTCTTATAATTTCTGATAATTTCGAATCATTTTTATGCCTCCATTCACACTGGCCTCTATAATTCCAAGGATGTTTGCGATTGAAACTATATCATTATGTGTGCGCGTTTTTACACCTCGCATTTTTGGGTTGACAGGGTAGCTGGAAAGGATCAAACGAGCTGGAACAGAATGGCCTGGCCAAAGGTCACGCTTATACGGTGACCTCGACGTCCATTGTGCAACACTCTCAACTGGGCAAAGTGCGACTGTTGAGGGTCCGCAATCCTTGGGCGGACGACAATGAATGGACGGGAGCATGGTCGGACGGGTAATCATACCCGAAACATAAACATTCATCAAACATTCCATCCAGGTGGTCCCAATAAGAGGCTCCTTCGTTCTGATGCCGTTTCATCATATATCAGTTCCAATATGTTCTTCTAACGTTCACATCTCTTCCACACCTGTTGATGGTCAATTTACATTGTACAAGGGGAATGCAGTGATGAAATTTTAAACGTTTACGCTGTCTTCATTTTACCTCGATTACATTGATTGCTGTTTACGGGACGCACCGGCCTGCTAGAAAATATGTCGCTCCTCGCTTTTGTCCTCCCCGTTGACTTTGATCATATGAATAATATTAGTAATATTAATAACAATAATCATAATAACACAGTCGATGCGCGAGAAGAAAGCTTGCGCATTCAACTTCAGAATGTAACTTGATTTTCAACTGAGATTTTTCTTTACAAGTTTTATGTCTGTCTTGATGTTTGAAGTTTGAGAGTCTGTTGTCTACTTGCAGAGACGATCGTTGGCTGGGTGTGAGTGAAGCTGCCAAATCGAAAATGCAAATGATTTCGGCGGCCGACGGCGAATTCTGGATGGACAGCGACGATTTTTACCAGCAATTTGAAGATGTATGCGTGTGCACATTGGGTCCGGACTTCGACCGTGATGGAAGTGTCGATTCGCATGGACATGTAAGCACTCGCGACACAGTGTTCATGAGCGGAGTGATAGAGGTCAGTCAGAATGTGTAGGGTGACTATATTTCGAATATCTAGAAAGAGGACACTTTTTGTGCAGGCGTGCCTTGAGCTCGTGATAAATTTAGCCTTTCAATAGAAAGTTTTTTTTTCTATAGGCCAAATGTTTAAATTTATCTCTTATAGGCCAAATGTTTCGATTGAATTTTTAGACTACTGTGGGACTTAACTTTATTTTTAACTGTGGGAAACCCCGTAAGCTTAAATGAGTTCACAAAAAGAACCCGGACAGACAGACCTCTGAAAAGAGAACACGTCCTGGAAAAAGAAGACGAGAACACACAGTAACATTGCCCCCCCCCCCAATCAATACTTCTGGGTCCGCCGTTGAATAACTGATATTTATATGTGTACCGCGGTATAATCGTGTGTTATTTGTAAAAACAATCGCCTGAATGTGGCACTGCTGTACATAGTGGCGTGTGTACTGCGAAATGCATATGTCGACTCATACAATCACAGGAACTGCACGCAATATTGGTGTCATCGTGTGTTTCTGCAACCAATCCACATAGCAACCAGTCATCGTGTGTTCGCTGCAGCCAATTCACACTTTATCTTTCCACAAAATAATGCGGTATGAACACACACACACACACACACACACACACACACACACACACACACACACACACACACACACACACACACACACACACACACACACACACACACATCAAAGTGCTGTCTATATGAGGAGCTATTTGTGCCGGGTAGGAGAAGGAGTGTGTGGCGGTGAGTGGTGTGTCTTTTTAGTTCACAGTACACCAGCATCGACCAAAACCGCCAAATCGACCAAATGGATTCGGCGAAACCGAAAGTGCACTTGTTGGGTGCGCCCGTTCAGTGGTTGGACGATGGTGTTCAGTCAGTCAACGGTTGTATTTGCGACCACATCATGGACTCGACTGCCATTGTACGATACGTATCAGTCGCAAGCTTGACTCTGATTGCCGTGTGTGGTATTATCGGCAACTCTGTCAGTTTGGTGGTGATTCATCGTATCAAACAACGTCGCAACGCGCATATGGTCTTCATATCGGCACTGTGCGCGGCTGACCTGTTGTTTTGCTGCACGTCGGTGCCTGTCGAAATTCTGAGGTTCGCCAGCGGAAAATGGCTGCTGGGAAAAGGTGCTGTGTGCAAGATGGTCGGCTTCCTCAAGTATTTCAACATAGGTTTGTCCCTCTTGTTTGTTACGTTGATAGCCATAAATCGGCTAATCATGATTGTATATACGAGATTCCACGATACCGTCTACCAGAAGAAATATGTGTGTGCGCAGATTGTTGGTGTTTGTTTGTTTCCTCTCCTGGTGCTAATTCCACCAATTATCGGCGTCTGGGGCGATTTTAGATTTGAAGAGATCTCCCAAAGCTGCACCATCATCAAAAAGGACTCCATATCTCCTGTGTCAGTTCTTTTTCTCGTGGCGTTCGTCGTTCCCATCACAATGATTGTCGCAAGCTACACTGCCATAGCGATTCACGTCATCCGGTCGGGACAGCGCACTCGTCAAAACAATTCGGTATCAAAGAATTGCTGTCCTGATCAAAAGCGGCCGTCCATTTCGAGGAGACCATCAATCAGGGACTACGGTGTCGTTCGCGTAGGAGTGACCGTCTTTTCCGTGTTTCTTCTGTTCTGCTTGCCCAACACCATTCTCAAAGTAAAAGACACTTCTGCGCCGTTGTACGAGGCACTCAAGGTGGCTGCATCAGTGATGATGTACGCGACCAGTTGTGTCAACCCAATCATCTATGTGATCATGGACCGTCAGTACCGTTTAGTGTGTCGGTCGATGTTCACGAATAGAACAGCGACTGAAACAGCGCCGGTACCAGTGACAACCAACTAATGGACCACACAGAAGGCGTGTCTAATTACACCCAAGTGGCCGATATGTTCCACTTCATATAGTGTCTGTGTACAGTGGAGTCTTAATAATCTTCTGAATTTTGTTGGCTGACGTTTTTATTGGTTGATTGGTGATTTAAATTCAGATATAAATTCATGTTCATAATGTTGTTTTTGATGGGCACAACAACGCGTGTTGTAGTTGCCTCATGCTCTGTAGTGCTGAGTCCTAGCAAGGCCTTATGGGTCTCCTCGAAGGCAATACTTGGAGTCACCATTATAAATGTAACACCATTATAATAGAGGTGCGACTTTGGGGAAATGCAGTTATGAGCAGCTCTTTGATCTTCTATGGACTTACGGTACTTGTATGAGCTACTTTATGATAACTTTCAATATAAAACGTGAGGCAATTGGACCCCTCGACACTCGGACACCCTCGGCAGGGGGGTTCGGAGGCGGTTGATACGACTCTGGTGATCGGAACCACTTTTTCTCTGAATTCTTACTAATTCATTAACCAACTCCTCATTTCTCACAACAGCACTGCTAATTCTGATTAGTTCGGTTGGTCCACCAAATTGGATGTCAGGAAGCCACTAGAAACTAAAATGAACAAATTCGCACCTAAAATTTGTCATTTGTTATTTGCACATATGTTTGCGTAATTTGATTGAGATTCGGTGAAATTATGCACCGGAAAGTAATTCTCAAATTATGTTTTATTAATTTGTTGATATATTGTAGCGCTTAAGACTCCAAAGTATGCAAACACCGGTCACGGCGTGAAACAGAATGAGCGTGTATTTCATTTCCTGCGGGCTTATATAAGGTCGGTCAGGTCATGTCGTGTCATCAGTTGATTGGTCCACGTCAGCAGTAACACGGTCACACATACAGGACAAATCCGTCAATATACACAAAGCGCGTTCATTTTCAAACATTAATTAAGGCGGTGATTCATAAAAACATAATGTTCAAACGTAATTAAATTAAATGATCACAAATCAATTCATACAAAGAAAGAACAAACAACCGCAGCTCACACACTCTCGATGAGGGATGCCAATTGAGACCAATCTGGGTCACACATTGTTGCCAATCACTAAAATATAATTGTTTCAGTCGAGAGAGAGTTCGCCTGCAAGTGTGCGTGTGATTACGAGCGAGCGAAGCGAGCAAGTACATACTTGGTGTTACTAGAAAAATGAGTATGAGCGGCCCGCCGGCCGTGGTCACGCTTTTCAGAAGCTTATATCTCTGGAACCATAAGTCCGATTAACATGCATTTTTTTTTTGGGTAGCCTCATCCTTCCTGCCGCGGATTAGACCAAGCCGAATAATGTCAGTGCCCACTGTGGCACGTGGCACATCTCAAATGCCCTCCTACTTTTTCGAAAAACACTTTTTACCCGTTTTTCAGAGGCTTATATCTCTGGAACCATAAGTCCGATTAACATGCGGGTTTTTTTGGGTAGCCCAATCCTTCCTGCCGCGAATGAAACCATGCCGAATCATGTCAGTGCCCAGTGTGGCACGTGGCACGTGGCACGTGCCATATGCCCTCTTATAATTTAGCAGAAAAATTTGCCCATGCACGCAGACAAATGCATTTACGACAAAGTTTGATTACATATGATAGCTTCGCGCTCGCTCGTTCATCGCCGAACACGGCGCCTTACTGGTTTATTTGAGCAAGTTCGTATCTTTCTTTTTTCCGTTATTAATGCGTATAACAGTAGTTTTGCATATCATGGTGTCTATTGGTTTAGTAAATGTTAATATTACTTTTGAATATTATTATTTGGTTAGTTTAATGGTTTGCTTTTTTTGCGCAGTTGACACAAATTCGCGGCCAGTGGGTGGTTGGTCTCACGGCGGGAGGGTGTCGGCTCAACTTTGACGAGTTCAGCACCAATCCGCAATTTCTGCTCAGTTTCACAGCCAACTTACCAGTGATGCCAGATGGTTAGCAACCGCTGTCTTCCACCAAATTACTTTATATACATATTACTTTATATACAAATTACTTTATCTACAAATTACTTTATATACAAATTACTTTAGTAAATATTGTAACATCGTTGTCGGCTGGATTTGATGCCTATGCCTATATGTGCCTGTATATATGTGAAATATGTATGAATCTGCTAATATATTATGATTATATGATAAATATAAATAATATAATATATAATAATAAATATATGATATAATAATCAAACTCTTGATAGTTTTCGATATAAAATACGAACAACTTAATTTTCATACATCAAATTAATTTATTAATTTAATACAGTCAAATTAATGCGAATTCCATCTATTTTTTCAAGAATTTTTCATCAACACTCATTTTATTGACATACTTTAATATTTACATAATTTAATTGTATATATATATTTTGTATATACATTAATATATACATACATTATTTTGATACTTTATTGCGAATCAACAGCACATTATATTTTCCTGCAGCTCATCTACCAGTACGACATCTTAAGATTAAACACTATCCTCTAACCAAATAATCAGCTGAAACTGAACAGACCTTTTTGTTTAGATAACTTTAACTTTTCAGGTATTTATATAAAACTTCCGTTCGACTTCAGTTGATAATTCGGTTGGAAGCTATCTTTTTTAATCCCAATGACTTGGGCTATTTTTTCAATCTTGAGACGTTACATGTCCTTAACTTCGGCCTGTTTTTGATGACACTTCTTCATGTTGTGCACTTGTCAGTGGCCGATAGTGGTGACATCCCCGGCTCGAAGGACAGAGAGCGTGGTGACACTGTGTCTGTTCTTGTCACGCTTCTGCAGGAACACAGACGATCACAACGCAAATTCGGCGTTCAAATGGCCCAGATTGGTCTACTTGTCTACAAGGTATACAACTACAATGTAGACCGGATATATGAGACCCGGATATAATAGGACCCCTGTTATAAGGGAGTATTCTTCGGACCCGTCTTCTATAGTTTACGTGTAATTATCCCCCGATATAAGGGGCTTTTTCTTCACTTCCGACAATTATCCTATATCCGGGGTACACTGTACCTGCTTAATTACTACAGACATGGATACACAAAACATTCCTGACTTGACTAATATGCGATATAGAGGTCAGGTCCATAACAACCGTCCTCAAGCCCTTCGGCGGGGGAGGAGGATTGTTGAGGGTCCCCATGGCCTCAGGTATAATATTTAAATTCATTATATGATGGCGTATAAAAGCCCACATGACCCAGGGGCTGCTCTGCTGTTTCCTTTGGGGACCCCATAAAAACTCGCATCCGCTCTGGTAGAGGCCAAGACTGGTGTCTATCACATTTTGCAGACTGTCCCGAGTTCATATCCAAGTCTAGGAAAGATCAAATAGCGCAATGAGCTTGTGACATTTTCACATAGCCTTGAAGTTCACGTTATGCTCCCTTGCTCTACAGCAAATTCATTAACATCTACCATTATCTTGGACACAGGCATCGGGCGAGAAGCTTCCTCTTGGCGTCGAGCATTTCATGTACAACTATGAACTGGCGTCGACGGGAGATTACATCAACAGCCGTGAGGTGGCGCTGCGTCTGCGCATCCCTATCGGAGCTTACGTGCTGGTGCCGGCCACCTACCACTCAGGCGTGGCTGGCTCGTTTCTAATTCGTGTCTTCAGCTCGGTCGAGTGCCAATTGTCGTGTGTGCAGCCTGCTGCAGTCCCCAGCAAGAGCTGATTGAACGAGATCACGCTCATAAGATACTACGAGAATAAGACCACGGTAGCTACGGTTGATCTACTAAGTCTATTCACTAATCAGGCCGGTCGTTCTTAATTCGGAGGTGCCACCTTTAGCATGAAGAGATTCGGGTACCACCTCTAGCACCTAGGAATTACGGTACCACCTCTACCACCTAGGAATTCTGGTACCACCTCTACCACCTAGGAATTCCGGTACCACCTCTACCACCTTGGGGGTACCGGTATCAGTTACTAGGCTCTGGGACTACGTTTACCTCTAGAGCATGGGGCACAAAGCTTCAAAACACACTACAACTCAATACTTTCTAGACACTGTATTTCGCAACATTCATCATGGTTTCATCTATTCTCCTAGTCAGTTTGCGGTACGGGGGTATGAAGAAATATTTTGCCGTCTCAATGGCTCCGAGAACATGAACAGGCTGACAACTACTGAATTAAAGGCCACCCTGGATCTGTAGGGACCAGACTAAAGTTGTCGAATCGGCTGACATAATAGGACGAAGAGAAGAGGCTCAAATGTCCTTCAACCTTGATGATTCTGAACTGTGACGTATCCCCCGATGACCATGTTGTATTTCCTGCCCGGGAGCATAGTACTTCAAAATTGTAATAGTCACACACAAAATATTCATTCAAATCATATTTTCTTGAATATTTTTCCAGATTCATCGCTACATTTGAACAATTTTGTAATGAATGTCATGTGAGCAGGTTTCATTACAAACACTCTCACGCCCAGATAATTTCGTTCACTGCGATATGATGCCGTTATCGCCAAGTCGAGTTATTCTCACAATTAAAAACACAAATTATCTGCATTGTATTCGTGTTTGTTAAATGCCTGCATTTGGCCAATGCAACAGCAGCGGAATTTTATGCCCTCTGATCTTTTAAATTTCTAGTCTCATGAGACCAAAGATCTCTCGTTGATTTTGTTGTATCTCTGCTATTGTGGTTGTTGTTGTCTTGTTGTTATTTAGAATATAATCTAGAATTCTAGAAAACTCTATAATTATTTACTTTGTTAACTCTCTTTCTCTCTACATTATTTGGGCGCTTCCAGTACATGGTGTCACCGCAGGGTGGTAATAGTGCACTTGCACTCTTCCCATGCTACTGGATTTGCCTCAGATTAATCATATTAATATGAATAATTATATTTATATTTTGTTTCTCTATGAATTGTTTCTTTTGTGGACTCCGTGGTGTAGTTGTTAGCACACCCGCCTCACAAGCGGGAGGTCCGTGGTTCGAAACCCGGCGGAGCCGAATTTCATTGGGCGAATTCTACAATCCCACAGCCCCTGTCCACCCAGCAGAAAATGATGGTACCAGATATCAGTCATGTGTTGTGCCATGCATTCTGGGGAGGTGGCCCTCTCTAATACGTCTTACGTCCTTGTGGCGCCATAGCGTGGAGAGGGTCGGTTCTGCGGTGACAGCGAGCTGCACGGGACACACCTGTGTGTTCATAAGCTTCGGCTTCTTCCCGTGTAGCAGCTGTCACTTAGGCATTTAACCTTTTTTATTTAACCTGACACTTACGCAAACTAGACGGCAGGTATTCTATCACATTTTTTGCGTCATTATTTGACCATTTGATTTTCAATTGTGAGTTCTGAGAAGGTGTGGCTCGAAAGTGATGCGTTGTATTTCAATGTTCCATTTCACCATGTGCACTGTGGATCCACTAATATGCATGCATATATGTATGTATATATGGACTGGGATGATCACACGCGTTTCATCTCAAATACAATTATTTATGTGTGGCTTTGTCTTTTGGTGTGAGGTTTTGGTTATCTACAAAATTTTAGACAACTAAATTATAGACTGCTTGGTTGAAATTTGCAATATTTCTCAATAAAACAAATGCATTGCGGTTTAGATGGAATAAAAAAATATAGAAAGTTTAGAAGTTTAGAACATTTAACGAAATTTTCGAATAAACTCCTTTTTTTCCCCGTTTTTCACTTCAACCATTGATCACAGAAGCTAGAACGTCGTTGTTTGGATGTTTCACTGTGTCTGAACACAGTAGTAATGCTGCCAACTGGCCTGCACCACAGTCAGAGCAGAGTTGCCAGATGAACTCGCGCCTTGCAAACAATTGGCATCATTTGTTTATCGCACGTGGCAAAAATGGGCTTGCACCTGCCTCACTAGCCATGGCTTGCCTATGCACATTTTTGGCGAACATACAACGATAAGTTGGTTGAGCTAGACACAGTGGCGGCGCTAAGAGGGGGGGGGACTTGCAAAGTATGACGCCCCCCAAGAAATGTGTCCAATGACCCCCTTCCCCGATGGGAGGGGATCATGGGACTTCCCCTTCCCCGAACATTTCTCTTCGAAAAATTATATAGTTAATCGAAGTGTTTGTATATTTTTTCAAAATGTATTTATCATTTGTCTTCATGTTGTATGTGTATATGTGATCAAATACATATGATATCTTGTGTTTATAACATTTGTCTGTGTTTCTGTGATGTCTTATGGTCTTCTTTCTTTGTGTTCAATATTATTTATCTGCAGCGCATCTGAAACTGTGTGTGTGAATATTTGAATATTTGTATTAATAGATATTACCTCACCTCACCTTACCTTACAATACACAAACATTGTGGCCAGCGTGGTATTTTCATCTCTTATGATCAAATCCATAAGTCCAGCCAGAATTGCTTTGCAATAACCAGTCTTATACGCGCGGTCACATATTTATCAATGTATGTGGAGTGTACACAATTCCTGCACTAAACGTTCTTGTAAACAAAGTCAATATACTGGTGCAAATATATAAGTGCCACTGGTGTAAAATATGTGTGCAATCGAGGAGAAATTGTATCGAAATAATTCCGTGTTCATCTCATTTCAATCTTGTCATTTCTCTTATCTTCTGTGACCTGAGAGCGTTTTGTTTTGACTACGAGCGCTTTGAGTACGATACGCGTGCCCAAAACACACACACACACACACACACACACACACACACACACACACACACACAAACACACCTTCTTTGTGCAGCTGTTGTATTAGAGCAACACTTCCGTCACAGATTTTCATCACCCTCCTATGCTGTTCTATCCGCTCATTTAGACTTCATCTGCAAGCACATACGCACACACACACACTCACACTCACACTTACACTCACACACACTCTTTCTCACACACACACACACACACACACACACACACACACACACACATACACACACACATACATACACACACATGGTTTCATGCATCGATGCCGTTTAGTCTACCAATTGTACTGCATTCATCTCACGCACATGCACAACAATCCCCTTACACACGCGCACACACGCACACACGTGTGCCCTGAGCACCTGAGGGCTGGCGTTTGTATATGTGTATGTGTGTGTGTGTGTGTGTGTGTGTGTGTGTGTGTGTGTGTGTGTGTGTGTGTGTGTGTGTGTGTGTGTATGTGTATGCTTTTGTTTTTAGACTCGTCCGTCTGTTGGGCTTGAGTGTTGAACGATGTTTGGTGTCTAGGTCGCATCTTGGATGAGCACACTTGAGCATCGTAAAAATACAGTGCTACACACGAAAAGGAGAAGATATTGTTATTGAGTGATTGGTTCCCTATTTAATATAACTGTTTGTTCATTATGCATATTTATGTTTATATATACCCACTGCCTCCCTTAATTATATTTGGTACGATAACTTTAATATGTTCAAGCTTGAAAATCAATAAATTTAAATATAAAAAAATCATAAATATTACGTTAATGAAAAAGAAATGTTCCTAATAAATATAACCCAATGATTAAATATGTGCTAATATAGATATAAAAAACTACGATATATTGTCATTTTTAAGTGATCTCATATGAATCTGGCCTCTGTTGAATCATGTTGGTAGGCCAAATCATTTTCATTTTTCGCACCCCGTTTCTATAATTCGCTTCCATTACATGTTCTCTCGTCTACATCCTACGCGTCTTTCTCCTCCTCCCTACGTAAACATTTATTCCATTATCCTTCGATCAAAACACTCATACATTAACACCGTACGCTAAATTGTAGTATCTTCCTTCATACCGCTCACTTACTTCCTTCGTCGATCTCATGTCTATATGTCTTCATCATTTTGCTTCTTCATTCTTGCTGTTTTTTGCTAGTTGTGTGTGTGTTGTGCGATGTTTATCATATGCCTGTCGTTGTTCTATATCGTTGTTGCATTGTTTCTTGTCGCATTTTTACATTGCTATTGCGGCATTGTTTCCCGGTACATGATTTTTTTCTCTGTCTATTTTTAACGTTTCGCGTGTGTGTCATTTACGTGCGCTCTAAATATATTCATTGATTGATTGATTGCAATCAACAGCAGGTAATGGGTTAAGGTTTCAAAGTGTGTTCAAAGAGTATATTAAACTGTCAGACAGGTTTGTTCTCACAGTCACATCTTGATTGAAAGGCGGTTACAAGGCATATTAAACTAAACCACTTGATATAATGTGGCTAATTAATTTATACACCAGATTACATAATACATCATAGTATATATATATATATGATATATATTTTATTTTATTATAAATATATACATATATATGCTTTAAATATAAATATGTCTTATAGATAATATTATATGTATTATTGTTATATATTATTTAATATATATATATTTAAATATATTTAAATTAAATATTATATTTTGCCAAATTGCATGAGTTAAATTTGTACTTTGTTGATGCAATTCTGCCGCGACACCATCCTTTCAGCTCTGAGATGAATGTTGTCAAAAAGTTGAGCAGGCCAAGTTGGAGATGAACCAGCTGAGAGTTGAGAAACAGGAAAACAGAGACGAAATAATAATGAAGTAATCGCACGCATTTCAGCTTCTCTCTCCGTTTTCTGCCCATCTCCGTTAGTTCCACTGTGATAATCTGTAAATTTTTCGCCAAAAGTATTTGTCTGAATGCGGGCTATATTTGTTTTTGTCTATGAATTCGTGAAGCCTAGTATAAACCTGACTTAATATCAGCAACACTAATAAGAGTGTACTATTGTTTGAATATAATAATGTCAACACTGATAACAACATATTCAACTTTAACAATAGTATAGACAATATGATGGAGTTGGAAATAGAGAGATCTCTTATTGAATAAATATTTTGATTGCTCCAAATTCCACAATGGCTTATCGAATATGACCCCCCATACACCCTTTAATTGACTGTTCAAATAATTATCACCAATTCTATCATTTGCGTAGTATGTCTTCCAAATTTACAAGTATTCCAATCGCTTGGATTTACCGTACTTTTGATGCGGATTACTAGATTAATCAACATAATCAATGATAAATATATTATTTATAAGCCGTCAATAATTCAGACCACGGAAATTGACCCCGCGACCTTTAGTTGCCAATACACCACCGGTTAAGAATCCTTGAGCTAAACAGTCCCATGTATGCGTTTCAAGCTATCGCCGAGAATTACAACTAGCTAAAAATCGCGCTAATGGCATTCAACCTGATGCATTTCTGACGTGCTTACTTCGTGTCAACTGGCAAAAAGATTCGACGCAAAGGTGTGTATGTTCTGCTAAAACAGTATCTGTGTGTGTGTGTGTGTGTGTGTGTGTGTGTGTGCGTGTGTGTGTGTGTGTGTGCGTGTGTGTGTGTGTGTGTGGGTGCGAAATCGTTGTCACTGCGTTACAAATAGACGTACACACGCAATGGAATTCTGAAACATGCACAGACATGTTCAGACTTGTTCAGACATGTTGCGATGTGGTTTTCAGGCTGTGCGGGCTTTTTGTTTCGGCAAGAATTCTCAAGCTGTCCAATGGTCTGCTGATTGTAAATATATTTGATATTTTGAAATGCCCCGAATTATTTTCTTCAGCATTTTGAAAGTGTTCTAATGCAGAAGCGCTGAATACGTCAGCGATATGACAATTAGGGAATTGGGTAAATTAAATTCGTTGACTGACATTAAACATGCTATTAATTTTGTTCAAAAACGTTGAATTCGTTAAAATTTTAACAACCAAATTAACATATTACATATGAATTATTTTCATCTTCAGACTACAAAGGAAATTTGTGAGAAGATGGGAGCGTAATAGAACAGGGCTTAATCAAAATATAAAAAAGCTTTACTAACAAGCAAAATTAACATGGAAATTGTTCCATTTTTCACCAACTTTCACCGACAACTTTTATTTTTATATGCGGAAGAAATTATTGTGAACTTGTCATATCATAGTCTGTACTTGTGCGCGCATATATGTGTATGCATGTGTATGCGCTTGTGGATTAGTTTAAGGGTCACACACAGAGGCATGTAAGTATGTGTGTATGTGTGTGTGTGTGTGTGTGTGTGTGTGTGTGTGTGTGTGTGTGTGTGTGGGCTGGTGGGTGTGTGTGGGTGTGTGTGTGCGTGCCAAATAAAAAAACCGATCCGCAAAAACTCCTTCAGATGTTCCGCCTTTGCATAGCATTCATGCTTCGAGGTACCGGCCTATGGCAGCATATATTTGACACACGCCCTCCAAACATTACTCTGTGTGTGTGTGTGTGTGTGTGTGTGTGTGTGTGTGTGTGTGTGTGTGTGTGTGTGTGTGTGTGTGTGTGTGTGTGTGTGTGTGTGTGTGTGTGTGTGCATGTTAGCTTGAGGGCCAATACCTCCTGTGCACATAAATCACTCACAGTTCGTGAAGGAATTGCTCACTGCACGAACAATAGAACAATACAATATGATGCAAAAGCAAATTGCAATATATAATACGGTACATCACGGCCATTAAGCCTATGTTTTAATGCAAAATTTGAATTCATATTTATCCATAGTGGGCTTAATGGCCTGAGCTATTTCAGGGTGAAAAAAATCAGTCTGCCAAAGTTTTACTTACCCAAAACAACAAGCTTCATTATATAGTATGACTTATATCAATGTTGATAATGTGGAAATATGTGCAATAGTTTGATGAAAAACGTAAATCAACACGTAAACGATAGGAATGGACGGATTTCTTCCACATACTGTATATGTAGAACAAACAGAGCATTTTACAAATATTACCAGAGAAAAGTTCAATTTTTTGGCTCGGCTCATTGAACCATGCTGCTGAAAACCTGGCCGGAAATTATGGTGAATATACTTGACTTTTATTTTCGCTCCAGTTTGAATCAATTGATCTCACACACATTGTGCTCTTATATATGCTTGCGTACGTGTCCACGTATTTGTGAGTGTGTGCGTGTGTGTGTGTAATTTTAACACGTAGATTTTTCCAAGTTAGGCATTTGAAATTGTCTTACAGTTCGAGCAGCATCACATACCCCTGAGAGTGTATCTGTTGGCTGACCACGCGTGTGTGTGTGCGTGTGCGTGCTTGTGTGTGTGTGTGTGCGTGTGCCTGTGTGTGTGTGTGAATTCGGCGTGACGTTGCAGATAAATGGCGTTGTCAAGACTGCGGCAGCGTCCGACAATCTTTTTCAATTTTTCATAGCCGCACCGGGCGATATTGAATTAGAGTGCGAGATCACTGCGTCAGTGGCGCTAGCCGAATAGACAGACCGAGAAGGATAGAGACAGAGAAGGATAGAGAAAGAGAGAGGGAGGGAGATAGACAGAGATGAAGAGGAAGCTGACAAAAGTGGCCACCTGATTCATCTGCACATAAGCGGCTCGAAATAAAAGAAGAGCAGAATAAATGAGTTGAGACGATGCTGAGCTGGACGGAAATATTGTCATGGCTGTCAAAATGCACGCCGCGCCACAACGCAGTTATTGTGTTTTTTGCAATTTTCCGTCGAGAATAAATCTTGGCCGACGCGCAGCTCAGCGAAAAGTGGATTATATTGTGCTGGAATCGTTTGACCCCGTTACGCTGTGAAATGGAGCTAAATATATTGCATAGACTGTTTTTTCAACATGAATCAGAACTCTTCAAAATTGATTTCCGTCTTAAAATAACTTTTTTCACGATTGATATAAGCAAAAATAATTTATTAATGAAGCAATCATAGAAAATCGGTAAAATTTCTATTCAACTGCTAAAATCTGCACTTTTTTATTTTCAAGAGATAGATAACATAATTTTGTATCAAGTTTATCTATTAACTGACGATTATACTATTTCTCGTCTATGTTTGCGCTCTTGATGAATTGCTCACTATCCAGGATTGATGTTCTAAATTAATTCGGGTCATTCTTGTCGTATTGCCAGCGAATACCTTAACCTGAGACAATCTGATTAATCAGACAATCTGATGCAAATTCGATTATCCGGCGGTAATCTCCGTTTTTCTGCACCGGCGGATCCAGAGGAGTGCTCAGGGGGCTGAATTCCAGCCCCCCAAAATGTTTCCATCAACTTCTCATAACTAGAAGGTTCACCAAAAGAGGTCAAGAAAAATACCTTTCTGTAGATCTTGTTGATATAAGCATTGCAGCGAAAATGTTGCATAATGATGCATGTACACAACTGATCGCTCTCAAAATTAAGCCCCTCAACAAAAAATATATTAATTCAGCCCTCCCAAAATTACACTCTGGATCCGCCACTGGTCTTCTGTATGTTAATTTGGCATGTTGTCAATTTTTCGCTGTTTCACACGGCCATATCTCAAGGAGTATATAAATACGTATAAATATAATTTGTTAATTTTTAGAACATTATTTTTCGCGAGGAATAAGCATTTCACTGTTGAAGCCAAATATGTAATTAATTATAATTAATACGATACAATAAAAACGATAATTATCGTTTTTATTTTTCATTTTTTGTTTAGGAGTTGACAAAATGCGTAGATAAAAACAAATTTACATAAGCAAAGCCTGAGTGCACACGAAATAGTCCATCTTAATCTAATAATATAAAATAAACATATTAAAACACAATTTAATAAAAAAAAATCATTTAATTTTGAAAAATTTATGACAGTGCATTGACTATATACATATTGTATATATACACATGTATATGGACTCCAAATAACATACACTCAAAACAGGCATCGACAATCTACGGTATTAAAGCTGCGCGTATTTGGACGAATACATGTGTCTGTGAGGGCATGTGTAGGAATTGCCTGTATATGGTGCAGCTTAGTGTACAGGCCCAATCAAAGACGGAGTCAGTGTTGGACAAGAACAGTGGTATAGAACATGACATTTCTCGCCATGACATCTCATTGTCAAAACACCACACACACACACACACACATACACACACATGTGTGTATGTGTGTGTGCTGTTGAGTACACGACTCATTTGCATATGTTTACAATGCACGACAGCGACAGCGACAGGCTTGCAGAGGTCAACAACAACATTTCCGAGTTTTTCCCGGATTACAGCATATGTACAGTCAAGAAGGTTTTTTGTTTATGTGTGAAAAAGACGTTAGTGATTCCAATATTTTAAATCTATACTTGAACGAGATAATTAATTATATTTTTGTGATGTACAAATCGGGTGAGAAATAATTTTTATTATAAGTATGAACAACGTTTTGTAGATTCATTGTCGATTTACAATTTGTAGAATTATTGAAAACCATGATGTCCTAAGCAATTTGGACATATCTTTTTAATGGACCATTTTTTGTAACGCATTCTTGCCGACACACACACACACACACACACACACACACACACAGATAGACACACAAACTCATAGACAGACAGACAGACAGACACAAATGTGTGTGTGTATTTTCATGTGTGTGTGTGTGTGCATTTGAATAGGAGGCGATATCTGTGTTTGCTCAAGCATCTTGTACGACTGTTACGTTTCGCGCACATAGAAATGGAAAAATAACACGACTTGATTGACAGCCATTCGTTTGTCGAGTGCTGCCAGATAGTGGGTTGGCAACCCAGTATGCATTGAATATATCCGACAGATGGGTCGTATATTGACAGTGTTGTATGAGAAAATGTATATCTATATATATATATATATATATATATATATATATATATATATATATATATTTGATAGGCTCCATTTTGCGTCGAGTGGTGTGCAAGTCAGCTCTTAAACTGAGATTGAATTTCAATTGAAGATTGAAAGAATGATTGGTGAGATTTAAAATAGCATAATTCCCGGCAAATGCAGCATTATTGAGACAACGTTCAATCAAGGATATTTTCAACAAATATATAATGTCCAGTTTTTATGTTTTCCATGTTCAAACGCTTATTAGCATAGCATTTAAATAGTTAGCCAATTTGTTAAATTATTACTGGAAATACTATGATATTTGCTATATTATAAAGGAGGAAAATTAACCTCCTTTTACGATAATTATCGATAATTATCCTCCTTAATTATCGTCCTCCTAATTATCCTCCTTTCCTTTTTTACAACGATTGATTATAATTAATCGTTGTCGTTAGACATAACATTTTGTTCGTGCTCTTTACCCGTGCTCAATATATTTCGATCATTATAAAAGTTTGTTGTTAATAATTTTATCGATTATAAGTTTATTCGGTGGTGTTTATTTTTAATAACGATTTCTGCTATTTATGCTGATTGAAGCGAACTGATTTTTGAACATTTTATTCAGCTGAAGTCGCTGTACCGTCTAAGGTCTTTTCCGTGAGGCCGTGACGAGTGTTTTTTTTGTCAAGGAATCACATTGCTACCATGTCAGAGACTGTACGGAAACGGCCTATTCAAGCGGTATACGTCGGTGAGTCGTGTCAGTGCGTGTTGAGTCGTGTTCGTGTGCGGTTGTGCGTGTGTGTCGTTCTGTGCAAAATTGTCCTGTTGTATGGTGTAATTATTTACGTTGGTGAACAGTGCTTACATCAGCAAATGCCAATTCTTAATGGTAAGCTTTCTTGGCCGTGTGTTGTTTCAGTGTGTTTGCACTTTTAAATAAGTGTATTTTTTAGGTTAATGTTCTACGTTTTTTTCGATTTCGACTTAGCAGCCCAGACAAGTGAAGTTCTGCTGAATATAAACATGTTTTCAAAGTTCGGCGTTATAAGATCGCTGTTGTGATTGATGTGAGATATGCGGAACTTTGTTGTTTGCGTTATCAGTAGCTCTTTTTATGCCCTTTTTTCGTTTCTTAATATTCAATTGACGTTTTTCTCAAACTATCTTTTTTCGCAAACAATAAAGTCTGAAAAATAAGAGATAAAGCCATTCTAATAGTTTTTTTTCGTCTCAAATTTGCTTACGTTCAATTTGAATTTGAAATTTACAGCGTGAAATATTTTGCTTCCGTTTTAGCCTAGTCGCATTAGTCCCCCGGTTGCGGACATCGCATTGCTGAACGGCGATAGCTGATCTATTTTGGTCCACTCATGACTTGACGTATCACGACATTGCAACACGACTGTTGTCTGTTGATTCACCTGTGTTGCAATGTTGCAATGCTGCACGTGTGCATTCCTCTTTCATTCCGGTCCAGTGGCGGCGCCAGAATTTTTCCGGGGGGGGGGGGGGGGGCTGAAGAAAAAGATGCACAGGATTGGTAAACATGAACAACTACACTCGATTTGTCCATGATGATAATTTTTTTTGGGGGGGTTCAGGGGGGCTTGGCACATTTATCGGGGTTACAGTGGTTACAGGGGTTTCACTCACACCCCCTGGATTATTGATAGTTATACGAAAATATATAAATACAAACAACGTAACAACAAAACTTATATGTATTCAATATTCATTCATTCACCTCCTTTTAGAGGATAAAGCAAAACTACGTTTTCTTCAGGAAAAATGTAATTGATAGGTTGAACATATAATTTCTGTAAAAATATTACATGAATCATCACACCCCCTAGGAACAAGACTCGCACACCTTAGGGCTGCGAGCACCCCCCGTTAAGAAACCCTGCTCTAGGATATTTGGCAGTTGATATCCATGGTGGTAGAGACATGCCACTGGCACTTAAGAGCTTGTCTACAAGGTGTGTTGTTTCGTGCCAGTCTGACTGTGCTGCTGTTGCTGTGTTTTTATCTGAAAGTAATGAATTGTCGTGCGAGTGAAGCGCTTCATGTTTCGATCGTCTCATTCCTCAAGTGGTGCACCGTCTTCTAGGTTGGTTTTCGTCTTGATATTCCATTCCGCATGTTGATGTGTGTTCCGCTGTCCCTCGAGTAGATTGTCCAAGAGAAATACTTGATAGAAGAATAATGGAAATTTTGAGAATCGTTTTGTGAATGATTAAGAATCAAGTGCATTCTCAAATACAAGTGATCCATGAGCTGATGACTTTCGGCTTGTGATTAGAGCTTGTTTGTGTGTTTGCAGATGGAAACTCCCAGACGTTTCATTTGGCTCCACTAGTCAGTGTACTCCATCAGTTTTAGTGTAGTTCATGTTACCGACCTCCAACTGAACCTTGTGCATATCTTGCGCTCTGGATCTGGAGCATTGTCTGGATCTCTGGTTCTTGGGAATTATCTGTACTTTGTGGGTCTTCTAATTGACCCGGATCTTGTGGATTTTTTGGACCAACGAGCTGTTGTGGATTACCTGGACTATCTTGGATTCTGGTTCATCACCATCAGAGGAGATCCTCCTCGGCTCATCATCATTGTCCATCGTCATCATCAGCACCATCCTCTCATAGGAGCCCATGACGACGGCCTCTGTCGACTGCTGTTGCGATTGTCGCGCCGTGTTTGACGGCACACTGCCGCATCGTCGACGTCTCACAGACTCGTGCGGTCACCAGCGTTGCTACGCCTGTGTGCGCCGTAGCAGTCAGTGTCCAGCCTGCGTGCCAACTTGTGTCCCAACCTGCGACCCGACCTCTGTGCCCGCCTTCGCTGCCGTCGCCACCGCCCGAAGTAGCGGCCACAGTTCCGGCAATGTTGATCGAAACATCGTCAACAACGTCTATAGCAACTACGACGAAAATGGTGAGTGCGATATGATATAGGGCAAGGGTCCATAACCCGGAGGTATCCATCGCTGGGTATACGGCAACCAAAGTCCGGGGTCTAGTACTCGATGTCTGGGTATTGGTATAACTCATAAATGGCACATATTTTATAAAAATATCAATGATTATGTTTTTTCCTAGTAATCCGTATCTTAAGTACAGTGAATTCAAGCGATTGAAACACTCGTGTATCTGGAAGACATCCTGGCAAATAATAGGATTGGTGATCATTATTTAAGCAGTCATGTAAATGGTATGGAACCTTACTCGACAGTCCATTGGGGTATGGAACCATAAGAAGGTTAAGAATCCCTGATTTACAGGCTAAGGAAGGTTGAGGTCTAAATTTTGCTCCACTTAGAGTTCGTTCGGTAAAGTCGTTCAATTTTGCTCGATTTGTATATTACGGACAATATCTGTTTTGACGGGTTAGATTACCAATGGCGGATCCAGAGTGCAATTTTGGGAGGGACTGAATTAATTTGGGCGGGGGGCTGAATCTTGGGGGCGATTAGTCATGTATATGCATCATTATGTAACGTCTTTGCGATTATGCTTATATAGAAAAAATTATACAAAAATTTTATTGACCTCTTTCAGTGAATCTTTTCGTTATGAAGAGTTGATGGGAACGTTTAGGAGGGTTTGAGCCCCCTGAGCCCCCCCATCCCCTGATCTGCCAGTGTAGATGGCCTCTAAATTCTGAAACCTGTGGTTTTTGGTTTTTGTTTAGTGTTATTAAAATGTTTTCTGCATTAAGAATTTTTGCAGTAACTACGAGTAACACGTATTACTAGAAAACAACTAGAAAATACTAGAATTTTGCAGAATTAATTAGAATTTTGCAGTAACTCGTATTACTAGAAAATAACTAAAAAATTGAAATTTTGTAATAAATTGTATAATAGTTGGTAAAGTGTATTTACTCGATTTTAATTTACTCGTTTTTTTTCTTTTAAATTCTACTTATATGACTATTTGCTTCCCATGTGACTTCAATAAAATATATATGTTTTCGTGAGGGATTGCTTAGACTAGGATTTCTGCAACTTCTTGGTACTACTGAAACCTTCGTTAGTACTTGGAGAAGCATGCTACTCCTGGGATCTTCCATCTTACTTAGGACTGATGATTAGACCTCTAGCGGAACATCATATTCATCACCAATGTGTTTTGTTTCATTCTCGGCTAAAGCGAGTGAAGGACGCACATAATCCTCTAGTCGCTTATTCGCCTTACTCCAGGCAGGAATTTGCTGCCGCTAGGGAATTGGTACGCATCGTGGTGACAAGGTCCATTTTGGACGTCTAATGGCGTTCGTAAATTGTGCTCGGAAGCTCATTAAAACCGGGCTCATTGAGAGATGCATTGGACTGACGCTGTTGTCATTGAGCTTGATTGGCGTCTATGAGACTGTGTTTGAATATCTGTATTCTGTCGCTGCACAGTAAATATTTAATTTGATGATGATTATGATTATTATTATTATTTTATTAGTATTATTTTTTGTGAGTGTGATAGATAGTGAGTGATAGTGAGATGGTAAGATTAGAAAAAGTGATAATATATTGATAATCGATTTCCTAGTAAACACCACTAATGTATTGATTTATCTTTCTCATGTTTATCAATAGGATATCGCTTGCTATAGCTGTTCTTCAGTGCTGTTTTTGTCAACTAATCACGTTTATTTTTCATCCAAACTCGTTGGCTATTCTGGACGCAGTTTATGCGATATATTTGACGAGGTGCATCGGTTTTTCGCTGTGGGGGAGGGGGCTAAGGAAAAAGAGAGGGGAGCTCAGAGTTTTTTGGGAGGCTTAGGGGGGAGCACATTTTTGGGGGTGTCAGCCCCTTCAAGCCTTGCCTTGGCGCTGTCGCTGATATTAAACCTTTTGTCGGGTAACTTTTGGCGAGGCGTGTCTTGCGCGTTTTTGCTCCATCGAACTTTTTCAATTCCATTGTTTCCGCTTGGATGATGCTCAAGCAATTATGGTGAGTGCGCTAGTCTCGTCGCAGCCGCGTCGTTTAGCTTTGGTTGTATTATTTAGTGTTAGTATTATTAATTACTGGCAAATCCAGTAGTATGGGGGATGAGTGCAAGCAAGCACTATTACCACCCTGCGGTGGCCCCATGTATACCGGAAGCGGCCAAAATATATATATAGAGTTCGAAAAGTAAATGCTTTAGATAGGAAGATGAAAGCTAATGAAGACAGAATCAAAAGTGAGAAATATTATATCGTATTTGCATTAATTTGACTCCAATGGGCTCGAATCACTAAACAAGCACACACACACACACACACACACACACACACACACACACACACACACACACACACACACACACACACTTACAAACTCATTCATTCATAAACACTTCACATCAAATTTAGTTTTGGTATTCATATAGATAGACTCTATATGGTATACAAATATTGATTAGAAACAATTTAAGTTTCTTTAAGATAATCGAAGTTGACCAAGTGGTTTTTCAGCCACAAACAGTAATGAAATGCAGGCGCTTTAGGAATAATGACACTTGTTTGGTTCATGTTCAAAGCTCAGGGTACACACATGTGACTGAGTCATCGTGTGTGCGTGTGCGTGTGTGTGTGTGTGTGTGTGGGTGTAGGTGCGGTGTGTATAGAACCGGTTTAGTGCCATACATGGCGTGCTTCATTCAAACACACTGCTCCCACGCTCTGTACGTGCGTCAGTGCACCTGCTCTCATAGCTCGCTCTCTCTCTCTCTCTGTGATTTCCCGTCCCAAAGATACACACAGGTGTAGCTTGATGGTGATATAGCCAGGTGGAATTTTCTCGCGTATGCACACACGAGATTGCATTGTATTGCGGTTTCGCAAGTAGCAATTCTTGTCCTCCCCTCGCTGGCTTCTGATATTTGCGGTAAATACACTTCAGTAGTTGGCCAATGTTGGATAACGTTTAACAGAGCTACCGGACTCCATCTTCAGACTCGGTCAATCAAATGCCACAGTATCTATTTGAATCAGGTCTTATATAGTGTCATAATGAAGGTATACTTGGTGTTCCACAGGTGTATACACCTATCGTTGCTAGAATTATATACACACCTACCGTTGCTATAATGTGTGTGTCTGTGTGTGTGTACGTTCTTGTGTACCTATTGGCCAATGTATAGTGTTGGCTGAATTGTGGGTAATTTACGGCGGTATTACGAGTGAGTGTCAGTGAGCACGACCGCTTTTCCCCTAGGTAACTTCACTTCGCTAGCAAGGCAATTCAACTCTGCCCGGGGCGATGCCTTTTGTTCATGCGCGGCGGCTCCAAGGGCTCCTTCACACCGGCCATAAAATCCCATAGAATCCAAAATTCAACGACATTTTTTCTATAGAGGGCTGAATGACCAGAGCTATTTCAGGGCACGAAAAATTCAGTATGCCAAAGTTTTATTTATTCAAAAGAACAAGCTTCACTTTATTATGAAATATATCAATGTTGATAATATATATATATATATATAATATATATATAATATATATAATATAATAAATATATATCGGCTTTTCAAAAAGTTCTCTTGATACATTGACAACTTTTTGAGATTTTAAGATGTCCGGCATATCATAGAAGGCACCTTTTCGGCGCCTCTAGTAAACTGGCGCTGGAGATCTATAGACCCCCTCTACAATCCCTCTAGACCAGTTCTTCTTAACCTTTTTTCTCACTGATTACCCACTTCTTAATGAACCAACACTTCATTTTCAACACAGCGCTGATAAGTTAAATATATTCAGTTGTTACATCAAAGTAAATGTCAAGAGGTGATTAGAAACAAAAATAAACAAATTTGAATTGATAAAAACACACATAGTTGTCCTATTCTGTCCGACCTTTAGCTTCCCACTTGGCAACTCTTCTATTCTCCACCTGTGGGAAATTCCACAGGTTCCAAGAACAAGAACAGGTTCCAGGTTCAAGAACCACTGCTCTAGACACACCACTCGTCAGTGATGATCAAGGTCGTCTCTCTCTCTCTCTCTCTCTCTCTCTCTCTCTCTCTCTCTCTCTCTCTCACTTTCTCTCTCTTTGTGTCCGTGTCGGAGCGTAGCGAGTACATTGAACGTATCTATTCTTCGCTATGTCTGACTTTGCGTGAGCCGTGTTATTGCCGAATTTCCCTGTAATATCTCGTGCGTTGATTGCTGGCTATTTCCCATCTTCCAATTGAACACAGCAATATTGTGCGCCTGTATCCAATTCAGCGCCGTGTTGGTATGTCTGTCTGTGTGTGCGTGCATATACATTGACGTTAATGCATTGTTATCGCGTGCGCATGTATGTGTATGCGTGTGTGTATCTGTGTGTACATGTATCCCTGTATATGTGTGTATTTGTGTATTTATGTGTGTGTACGTGTGTATGTGCTTGTTTGGTTGTATCTGTATGTTTGTGTCTGTCTGTGTATGTGCGCGTGTATGTGTGTGTACGTGTGTATCTGTATGTTTGTGTCTGCGTGTGTATGTGCGTATATACATGTATATATATGTGTGTGTGTGTACGTGGTCATCCTGAATTTATCAGCAATATCAATTATTCCAATTGTGTCCAATAGTCAAATTCATGCTTTATGACTATTCCAATTTTATATTCAAATGTAAACTTATGACTATTCCAATAGTCAAATTTGGTTTAATACCAAACAATTGTACTCATTCACTCGTTCACTAATCCCATTCATTCATTTTCATATGCTTATACGTTATCCAATATGTTCGGTCCTAGATTATTTATAAAAAAATTACGATCATAATGAATAATATTACAAAAATATAATATAAAATATCAAAATTTCAATATCGTATTTGGTCATACAATATTGCATAAGTGATTCAATATGCAATTTTCAGTGCATATTCATAATCATAATTCATATTCATAATGCAATTTCAACATTGTATGTGTGGGTCTAGGCTAAATGTGTAAGGATTCAAGAACATTATAAATGCTAATTTATAAATAACGCATATAAAAGTTTCTATATTTTTCATATATTATAGGTTAGGTTAGGTTTAGCGTTCTAATGTAATGTGCTGCCTTTGCAGGAGGCGAGGGACTGGAAGAAATTCGTTAAATCAAATTTTATCAATCTAATGTTCTTGAATCCTTACACACATTTAGCGTCAACCTGTATGTGTGAGGTCAGGTTTGTCGAGTTATGTGAAGAAGGTGACAGTTCAGGCCCGGGTTTGTTCGGCGGGCAATGGTAGATCATGTAGCGTGTCGCATCAGGTGCACCATTCTCCCGCAACCAGACACACACCGTCGTGTAGGTCGCCTCCGCTGCCCAGCTTGAGATCAAAGTTGAAGACCAACGCGCACCTGGCTTCCCTGCTGCAGGTGGGCGGATTTGCCGTGTGTCTTTTTTATTATGATTTTTATTAATTACAGGCAAGTCCAGTGACATGGAATGAGTACATGAGATAATTTGACAAAAACGAGCTTAGTATGTCAAGCACAACCCAAGCGAAACCCATCAACTCAACCAGAAAAAATACTTACCTGTACTACTTCACTATTTACTTACTTCCTGTACTTGCACTCCGTTCTGCTGCAATCGATTCCATTTAATTATGTACTCGATTCTTGATTTAATGGTACTCGGGCGATTGATTCCATTTCATCATATATACCATGTTATAGGCACCATCCCCCTAGCACCGGGGACATAATGGAGATATTTGGTTGCTAGAGAAAATCAATTTAAAAGTAATTAACGGCTTTGATGTGCGTCGTTTTGGGGAGGAAAAACGATTGGGAACGAACGGTTCGTGGTTTGAAACCCGGCGGATGAGAATTTCTTTGGGCGTATTCAATAATCCAACAGCACCTATCCACCTAGCAGTAAATGCTACCAGATATCAGTCATGTGTTGTACCATGCATTCTGGGGAGGTGACCCTTTCTAATACGTCTTCCGTCTTTGTGGCGTCATAGCGTGGAGAGGGTCGGTGCTGCGGTGACAGCGAGCTGCACGGGACACACCTGTGTGTGCTCATAAGCTTCGGCTCCTTCCCGTGTAGCAACCGTCACTTGAGGCCTTTAATCTTTGCACGACTGGTTATACGCGAGGATGTTCTGAGAAGATGTGCGTGTATGTGTGTGTGTGTGTTAGTGGAAAGGCAGACGGTCCAGTGAGTCTGTTGCTTGTTCATCCACTTCTCCAGCTCCCGCCAGCATCGCTACAACATCGTCAATTTTCTCCACATCGCCCCGTGACAAGAGCCACACCCATCCTCCTCTGCCGCCCAGCGCCACCGCCAGACGAACAGGTGAGTGTAGTCGCGGTGAACTGTGAGCTGTGGCTCCACTAGTGCAGTGGTTCCTAACCTGGGTTCGATCGAACCTCAAGTGTTCGGTCATGAGTCAGTTTCAGGGGTTCGGTGGTTTGGTTTACCCACTCGCGTTAATCCACTGCAGTTAATCACACGCCACATCGCTTGGTCTTGATATCTGTGCTGCAAGCAACTCGGTCCACTCAGTAGTAGCCTACTCAGTAGTGACTATCTTCATCGTACGTGATTTGTGATTTTTTCCTATAATACCTCAAACACGAAGGATTTGATTAATGCATCATGTATGGAACTTGTGGGTCTCAGTACCTCCAATAAGGCTAAGAACCACTGGCTTAGACTGTTGTGACGGTGCAATTGTTTGATGAACCGCTCAAAATCATCTACTTTAAGACGGACAACTGACACGCGGCTGATTTCCGGTCCGGTTTAATGCCACTGCTTTTTGTCAGCATTTTGTTGCGCTCCAAATGTGCCGACACGTATGACACGATGTGTGCTGTTACACGCCACACGCCATGTTTTTTCTCTCTGTCGATCGTCGCTTTTTTCAGGCTGCATCGCTCACACATTGAGCGTATTAGTGTGAACTTTATTGGAGCGGATCCAACTGCGAGTATTAGTTCTACCTCACCGCTTGCGGCGCGAAGTATCCGCTATCATCAGCCTATCAGGGCCGGCCTAGGTAAACTATGCGGTCGCCTAGGACCTCAGATTGGTGGGGGGAAGCTTGTAAATTAATCACACTGCAGCACAACCCTTCATATAACATTGCCAATTCCGATTACTTTTGCATCGGGGTCAACGAGTTTTTGCAAGCTGAAATTGATAAGAAACTATTTGAGAAAGACAATAACGCAAACTCCCCTGAACATCATATCAATCTAAAGAGGTATCGTCGAGTGTCTGGATTACTCACAAGATATTCGAGTCTTCGATACCATTAAAGAACGAACAGTTAATTTTTTACACAGTATATGACATCTGTATGAATGTTGTAGTATTAATTTCAATGACACGTGTTTATTTTTCGGTATTCATTTTGTTATTTTCCATCTCATCTGGGGCTGTCAAGTCATTTACTTGGCCCTGTTCAGTGCTCGCACCCTTTTCAAATATGAAGTCAGTTCTCACACCTCCTGGATTTTTTATGGGTATATGAAAAAGACAAAAATATAAACGACGTAATAACAAAACTTTTTTAATTCAATATTCAATGATACTGGTTAAGGTCCATGATAAGATAAAGGTTTTTTTCGGGAAAAATTTATAGCATAGGCAAAAATGTAATTATAAATTTTTTCATGTTTCCTCGCACCCTCTAGGACAGGGGTCAGCAACTCACGTCTCTATGGCCACATGCGGCTCTTGAGCGCATCCTAGGGCTTTTCAAAAAATGTTTGAAAATGGAAAAAGATGGGAGAGGGTGATATATTTTTGTTACAATGTTTTCATCAGGCTTATATACGGCTTATATGAGACTTTTAATTTGTTTGCAGCCCCAGACATGTGCTTTTTTGGTCCAATATGGTTCTTTCAACATTTTGGGTTGTCGACCCCTGCTCTAGGCCAGAGGTTCTCAACCTAGAGCCTCCAATTATCCAAGGCCTTTTTCCTATTTGATCTCGCGCCACCTCGCGACCCTTCCAACTGTGTGTACGCTTGTTTGTCTGTATGTCTGTGTGTCATGTTTGTCCGAGTGATTGTGAACGTGTTAAAGGACCATGTGTGCGTGAGCTTGTTTGTACGTGTGTCCGATCGTGTTGTCCAGTTATGTCTCTACTTGTAAATACAGTCGGTGCAAAGCGGTGTCACGTTATAAACTTGTGTTGTTGCGTGGCAATACAACCGCCACATTCTTCTTGCATTATCCAGCCGGCCGCCTTGGAATCAACATATTTTTTCGTTTCATCGACAATATTTCACACACACACACACACACGGTTTATGGCGCAGTCATTTTCCGGTAGCACAGTCTATTATTTGCACAAATACAGATTCAATTGTGCGTATGCATTGTGTCTGTGTCATTGTGTATGTGTTGTGTGTGTGTGTGTACGTGTGTACGTGTGTGTCAGTGTGTCGTGTCAGTGTGTGTATGTGTCAGTGTGTGTGTGTGTGTATGTGTCAGTGTGTGTGTACGCGTGTGTGTACGTGTGTGTGTGTACGTGTGTACGTGTGTGTGTGTACGTGTATGTGTGTCGTGTCAGTGTGTGTGTACGTTTGTGTGTCAGTGTGTCGTGTCAGTGTGTGTATGTGTCAGTGCGTGTGTGTGTGTCAGTGTGTGTGTACGTGTGTACGTGTGTGTGTGTGTACGTGTATGTGTGTGTGTGTATGTGTGTGTGTGTGTGTACGCGTGTGTGTAAGTGTGTGTGTGTGTATGTGTCAGTGTGTGTGTACGCGTGTGTGTAAGTGTGTGTGTGTGTACGTGTGTGTCAGTGTGTGTGTGTGTGTGTTTTTCCACTTGCGTAGTGATTTTATTTGATTCTATTCGACATTCGGCCACCCGTCGATTTTTGCTTTGTTTTTCTGCTACCGCGGCTGACGACTGTTGATTGCTGTCACGAATTGCCAGCGAGCTGCGTCAGCGGCAGGCGGGTGCTTTTAATGCGTAGCCAAAAATGCGATTTTATTTTTGCCAAGCGAGTCTCTCTGTGCGCGCGAGTAAATTGACTTGTGTGTGTGTGTGTGTGGTTCTTAATTAAGTTCGTCGACGTCGACGGCTTGGTGCGTCGGTTTCGACGATGCCTAATTACTCGCCGCCGCCCGGCCAGCATATCAAGAGTTTTGCTCGGCGCTTGAGACGCCAAACTCAATGAATAACAAACGCGTCGACACGCACACACACACACACACACACACACACACATACACGCAAGCATTTGCTGATGCACACAGGTACCTACAGTGGGAAATGCGCGCAGATATGCACGAAAACTAGTCATAATCCAGGGCTATATTTTAAATAAAATCTCTACGTATTTAAATAAAACTATAGCTATATTTAATTTAGATAAACTATCAAATAGTGTGTGTGTGTGTGTGTGTGTGTGTGTGTGCTTGTTCGCACTGTGCAGAAACCTCTGTGAATGGCGTGTGTAGTCGACGAAGGCTGGCAAGTCCTCGAATGATGCGTGTGACGTCACGTTGCCATGACAACGCCAAGACCAGCTCAGCAGTGGTGGAACGTTCTCCATCAGGTGAATAATGGGTTGTGTGTGTGTGTGTGTGTGTGTGTGTGTCAGTGTATGTGTGTTTGCACACTCGTCCAGGCGTTGAAAGCCGCTTGCTTCGATTCAATAGGATCAACGCCATGCCATTCAATAACATCACTTGTCTCTAACATTGCGTGCTGTGACCTATCGATACTTGTCTGCGCGATGCACAATTCTGGCAGTGTCAGCATGTTTGCGTGTTGTTTTTGGCATTGATGGTCATGGGCGTAGATCCTTTGGGGTATGGGGGTATATATATATACCCCCCGACAAATTGGCTGGGGGTATGAATATTGTAATTATACCCCCCCGATAATTGTGCCGAGTTCATTTTATTGGGTATATTGTCATCAAGATCAGTATGGCAAAAAAGTAACAATACACGACAAATATGCGTATTAATATGCGATTAATATGCAACTGATATGTTGCAAATATTAATTGCAATTTAATTGCAATCGGTGACAACGAGTGTGTCATTTTTCCATCCCATTATAACTCCGTGTATTATCAACATTTTGCGCTGATTTTCCGTGAAATTATTTAATTTTAGCGGAAATGATTTGCTCTGTGCGATCTGTCTCATCTTTCAACGGCATCACAAATAAACGCCACTAAACAATTGCTATTCGCACATATCTATCTGGAAATATATATTTGGAATGTGTCACGATGCTCAGAATAGTCATTCGCAAACACATCCGTATATTTTTTATACTTATACACGTCCGGATAATTGAATTGAATCAATGCACAGTTTTGAGTATTATTCATTTCATAATCTGCTTTCTCCTTCGATATGACTGATCTATCACACAGTTTCCACTGTCAACGTGGTTTCCATGTGTGTATGTGTGTATATGTATGTGTGTGTGTGTATATATGTATGTGTGTGTGTATATATGTGTGTGTGTATGTGTGCTCCCCTCTCTGCCTTTATTTCTCTCGCTATCTTTCTCTCTTATTATTTTTCCCCCTTTGTTTCTCTCTTGATTGCGCTGCTTTTCTTTATTCCTCTCTTTCTCTCTATATTTCTCTCTTTACTTCGCTCTTACTGTATATTTCTCTCTCTTTTTCTCTCTTACTCTATATTTCTCCCCTTTTTATTTCTCTCTCTTTCACCCTTTATCTATATCTCTCTCTCATTTCCTCTCTCTCTCTCCCTCTCTGTGTGCACGTGTGTGTGTGTGTGTGTGAACGAGCAGCGACACATGACTGGGATGCGGCCGGACCTGGTGATGACAGGGCACTGTACACACGGCTGGGCCTGCTGCTGGGTCGTCGAGTCGTCGACGATCAGTGTGTCGATGACCAATCGTCGACCGTCGGTGTCGACGATATCTGTCCGTCGCTGCCACGCCACTCGAGCCTGCACGTCGGCACCAAGCAAGACTCAGCTAGTCCGGTATCCACTCTCACAGGTCGCAACACACACACACACATGCAGATAGGCAAACGTAAATAATATATAAATATAAATTAGCATACCGTAGATACTGCCCGTTAAGTCCATGCCAATTTTAGGCCTGAAATACTAGGTTTTTAGTGGTACGGTTCAATAAGCCCAGCACAAAGTTATGAATTTTTTTCTGGTGGTATTTTCCAAATTCTTTGTTCCACATATGCAGTATGTGGAAAAAATCCTTCCATTCCTATCGTTTACGTGTTGATTTACGTTTTTCAGCAAACTATTGCACATATTTCTACATTATTAACATTGATATAATTCATACTATAATGAAGCTTGACGTTTTGGATGAATAACAATTTGACAGATTGAATTTCTCAACCCTGAAATAACTCTGGTCATTAAGCCATCCCACTATGGGAAATATGGAGTGGATTTCGTATTGAAATATTGGCTTAACGGCCGGAATCTACGGTAGTTATTTGTATGTGTGTGTGTGTGTGTGTGTGTGTGTGTGTGTGTGTGTGTCGCTGCCACAGCGTCCAGTAGTGGAGTGCGAGACGCGGCCGGCGACCACAACGGCGCCGACAGTCTGGGCAGCTTCAGTTCATTGACCCTGGTGTCGTTGACCTCGGGGTCAACGTACCGACTGGATGAGCCGAGCGTTGCGACTACACCGTCCAGTCTTCGAACAAGCCGAGAACGGCAGCTGGGTGATTTGCATATCGGCGCCGACAATTCCGGCGCACAAACCGGCTCGGGTAACTGCGCTTTTGTTGAATAAATTTGCATATAAGTTTGTTTGAATATTAAATAAATATTCATTAAATATTCCAGTAGTTTAATATATTTAGATTTCTTTATTATAAGTAATATTTTAATAATCATAAATAATTATTATGAATAATAATTTCTGTCTATATGAATAAGATATCTTTATGAATAATCTACTGTATTTAATTTTATTTATAAATTATATTTAATATGTTTATTTAACATTTAAAATGGATATTTAAAATTTATTTAATCAAATATTTAAGTAATTAATAATAAAACAATTTAAATATAAAAAACACACAAACACAGTTTCGTTGACTGAAATTCCAATACGAAAAACGACTCTTTTATGCATGTCTGTGTGTGTGTGTGTCTGTGTGTGTGTGTTTGTGTGTGTGGGGGTGGCGTTTAGTGAGTCTGGACGGAGCTGTGGACGATATGAGCAGTTGTCTGTTGAAGTCGCAACATCAACAACAACAACAACAGGATGCACGTGACAGTTTGCACGGAGCACGCACGTGTTTTGTGCGCCGTTCAGCCAGGTGTCAACGAGTCACACCACCTGTACCTGACAAAGGTAAGCTAACTGACACACACTGACACATTCATGTATTGACATATTGACACACACTGACACATTCACACATTGACTCACTGATACACTGACACTCTGACATACTGACACACACACTGATACACTGACACATTGACGTATTGACACATTGACGTATTGACACATTGACATATTGATGTATTGACACACTGACATATTGATGTATTGACACATTGACACACATTGACACATTCACACATTGACTCATTGATACACTGGCACTCTGACATACTGACACACGCTGACACATTCACACATTCATGTATTGACATACTGACACACACTGATACATTGATGTATTGACACACTGACACACTTATGTATTGATAGACTGACACATTTATGTATTGATACACTGACACATTTATGTATTGATACACTGACACATTTTTGTATTGATACACTGACACATTGACACACTGACATACTGACACACACTGATACATTGGCACACTGACACACTGATACATTGACATACTGATACACTGACACACACTGATACATTGACACACTGATACCCACTGACACATTGGCTCACACTGACACATTGCCATACTGACACACACTGATACACTGACACACACTGATACATTGACACATTGATATATTTACACACTGATACACTGACACACACTGATACATTGACACATTGATATATTTACACACTGATACACTGACACACACTGATACATTGACACATTGATATATTTACACACTGATACACTGACACACACTGATACATTGACACATTGATATATTTACACACTGATACACTGACACACACTGATACATTGACACATTGATATATTTACACACTGATACACTGACACACACTGATACATTGACACATTGATATATTTACACACTGATACACTGACACACACTGATACATTGACACATTGATATATTTACACACTGATACACTGACACACACTGATACATTGACACATTGATATATTTACACACTGATACACTGACACACACTGATACATTGACACATTGATATATTTACACACTGATACACTGACACACACTGATACATTGACACATTGATATATTTACACACTGATACACTGACACACACTGATACATTGACACATTGATATATTTACACACTGATACACTGACACACACTGATACATTGACACATTGATATATTTACACACTGATACACTGACACACACTGATACATTGACACATTGATATATTTACACACTGATACACTGACACACACTGATACATTGACACTCTGCCACACTAACACACTGACATACTGACACACACGCTGACAAACTGTTACACTGACGCACACACGCACACACACACACATACATACATGTACACGCATGCAGACATACACTTACATACATACATGCACATACGAGGTACTCTTATATATAAGCACACACGCATGCATATACATAGATACTCATACTTATATATGTGGACACATATTGTCGTTTGCACACCGACATACACACACACACACACACACACACACACACACACACACACACACATTACATTACATTACATTAAGACATTTATATCGCGCTTTTCACCCGAGGGTCTCAAAAGCGCTCACACACACACACACACACACACACACACACACACTCAAGCACAAGAGCCATACACATACACAATCACGAACACACACACTCACCTACATACACACACACAAAACAGACAAAACACACACACACACACACACACACACAGGGAGAGAGAGAGATAGAGAGACACACACATTCCCACGTGTGCCTATTTTGATGTGCGTGTACATGTGTGTGTATGAGTGTGTGTGAGTGTGTGTGTCTGTATTGATGTGTTATGTATATATGTGTATGTGTGTGTATGAGTGTGTGTTTATATTGATGTGTGTTATGTATGTGTGTGTACATGTGAGTGTGTGTGTGTCTGTATTGATGTGTGTGTATGTGTGTATGTTTGTCAGTGCGTTTATCGCAGTTTCGCGAGGCGCCGCTGTCGCTACGTCCGTTATTTTTTGAGGTGCCGCGACTGGAGGACGACTCTCTGTTTCTCGGCCGGCACTGGCTGTTTGGCCGGCTGGCTGAACGAGTTGCTGCCGACAAGTGCTGCCCCCTAGCGGCCGGCGGTGGAGGTATGTTGATCACCGGCTCGGCAGGCACGGGTAAAACGGCTCTACTGCTTCAGCTGGTCGAATACAGCTGCTTTGGACGTCGCTGGGGCTGCGATGATGCGTCTCCTGGTGTGTTTCTCCCCTTCTCTCTCTGTGTCTGTATCTTGCCTCTCTCTCCCTCTCTTTCTGTTTCTTGTCCTCTTCGTCTCTCTGTTTCACCTCTCTTTCTGTCTTTGTATTTTACCCTCTCTTTTTGTATTTGTCTCTTACCCCTCTCTCTCTCTCTTGCTCTCTCTGTATCTTGCAATCTTCTTCTCTGTATCTTACCCTCTATTTGTCTCTTGCTCTCTCTCTCTCTATCTGTCTTTGTTTCTTGCTTTTACTCTCTGTCTATCTCTCACACACACTCTCCTTCCAAGCTCTTATGTTGTTGAGCTCCTTCACGTAAGCACTTTGGCTGGTATTGTTGTTATTATGGGAATTTTATGTGTTTTGTTTTTTCTGCACTGTCTATTTAATTTATTTTCATACTTTCTCAATATCTGTCTGTGTATGTGTGTGTGTGTGTGTTTGTAGATATTCGGCGCCTGGCGGGCGTCAGTGGTGGGGGTTCAAGAGGGGGCATGGTCCATCAAGAGGCCCTCTCGCCCGAAGATCCGTGCACTGTGTCCAGTCAGCTGAAAATGCTTGGCAATCGTGTTGTAGCCTACCATTTCTGTCAGGTACATATCTGTCGGTGACTGCAGTCTGAATTCCGCAGCGCAGTTTGCATATGCATTTGCGTGTGTGTGTGTGTGTGTGTTTCAGTTGGTTGGATATAGTATTTTCGTTTTATCTGTTGGTTTCTCTCTTAATTAGCTATCATCTTCCTGACTAAGCTTTTATTTCTCAAATTTTCTTTCTCTATACAATTTTTGGGCGCTGCCGGTACGTGGGGTCACTGTATGATGGTATTAGTACCTGCACAGATCCCGTGTCACTGAACTTGCCTGCAATTAATAATAATAATTTACTCATACTCAACTAAAAATAAAATATAAATCATAAAAACAATTTAATAATGGATGAAACCAAATAATATATAATCAATAAATATATTTATATTTTGAATAAATATTATTGGCGATATTGGCGCAGGCTGGCAATGTGGACACGTGCTGTGTGGCCGAGTTTGTGCACTCGCTGGCGGCACAGCTGAGTCGCAGCCACCTGCTGCTGCCCTACCGCCGTCTGCTGCAACGCACGCCGTCGTTGCAGCAGCTGCTGGCGCATGACGCGTGCAGTCGGCGGCCGGCGGCGGCGCTGGTCGACGCCATTTGGCGGCCGCTGCAACAGCTCACCGAGCAGGGACTTATAGATGGCGCCACTTGTCTGGTGTTGGTCGACGCCCTCGATCAGGCGCAACAAATGCAGCCAGGTGTGTGTGTGTGTGTGTTTGTATGTGTTTATGTCTGTCTTTGTGTGTGTTAGGTATGTGTGTGTGCGTATGTGTTAGGTATGTGTGTGTTTCTGCCTGTCTTTGTATATGATAGGTATGTGTCTGTGTGTGTGTTTGTATGTGTGCTTGAGTCTATGTGTGTGTGTGTGTGTGTTTGTGTGTGTTTCTGTCTGACTTGGTGTGTTAGATATGTGTGTGTGTGTATATGTGTTAGGTGTGTGTGTGTGTATATGTGTTAGGTGTGTGTCTGTATATGTGTGTGTAAAAGTGAAACACATCAAGTGTGTGTGTGTGTGTGTGTGTGTGTGTGGACGTGTCAGGACATGGTGACAGTTTGGCGGCGTTTCTGGCGGCGCACGCCAGTCAAATGCCCGGCTGGCTGCAGCTGGTGGCGACGTGTCGTGTCGGCTGTGTGGCCGTCACGCAGCTGCAACCGTGGCTGCGGCGAGTTTGTCTCGACCGTCTGCTGGCGTCCGACGAGGTAGCCGCCGATCTTGCCGGCTACGTGCATTTTCGCTGTTGCCACTCGCCGTCGATTCGTGCCGGAATTCAGGTGTGTGGCGCGCGCACTGTGCTTCAACCCATTAGCTCCTGTAATTATATTCCCTGAACTCCCCCCCCCCATATATCCTGATCATGAACATTTCGAGTGTAGTTTCTCATGTTTTGCAAAGTTCTCGTATCTGGAAACCCAGCTGGATCTCATCCACTACCGGAAAAATTCTGCCGCTGTATTGAGTGCAACAACTTCAAGACATTTTCAAGCTTGTATATCAATTGTTTTCAGAAAATTGCGGTTATACCATAGACGTGTCCCTAAAAATACAATCCAGTAGTTAAATATTTGTTAATATGGACAAACAAAAACTACGATATATCATCATTTTTAAGTCATGAGATGGCCGCTCGGTAATGGGTTAATTGTGAATGCAGAGTTGTATGAGAGATGTGTAGTTGTGTAGATGGCTGCATGCTTATATGTTCCCTTGTTGCCGCGAGGAGTGTGCAAGATTGCAAGTGTCAAATGATTGCAAGTAGAGATTGCAAGTACAACATTAAAACTCAATGTGCCAGCCAACGTTTAGCGTTCACGTGCTTATTGAATACATTTTACGCTAATATTTGTGTTTTTTGTTTATTTTTATATTTATTATTGTTGTTGCTGTTTATTTTATCTATTGTTTGTTTACTGATGAAATATTGTTTTTTGATTCAGAAGTGTAAAATTACTTACTTTTTGTTTCTTCAAATTATCTCATTAAATTTTCGAAATTCAATAACAAATTAAACCAAGTTGACTTTTATTATAATTTGTTTATATTTTATTTTTGTTTTCAATCCATTTAGTCATCAAATCTCATCAATTATGTCCGTTTATTATATCGTGTCGTGTTTTGTCATCGAAACAGGTATCCAGTGCGACGACCGACAGCAAAATCGCGTCTGCAAGCGGAGGCTTGAACGGCGGCGGCATTCTTGGTCGCTTTGTGGCGCACGTGACTCAATTATCGCGCGGCTCGCTGCTCTACCTGCGTCTGCTGCTCGACCTCATCGAGCGCGGCCATCTTGTGATGAAAGCGGCCGGTTTTCGCGTGCTGCCTCGCACGCTGGCCGAACTCTATCGGCTGACGTTCAGCATCAAGTTCCGCAGTGGCCGCGCGTTCAACGTCGCCGTGCCCGTTCTGGCCGTTTGTCTGGCCAGCGAACGTCCGCCTGATATCTACCGGCTGTTTCACTGCGTGAACGCGGCGCGCGTGCGTCGGCCGCTCGACTGGGCCGATTTTGTGCGGCATTTTCGTAGCGTAGCTGCCGGACTGCTAGCGCGGCGAGCCGACGGAACATACATGTTTGCCGACACGGCCGTGCGCGAGTGGCTGACGCGCCGGCGCCGCTGCGAGCCGCCCGACGACGGCCGCTTTGTAGTTGACGCGCGCGTCGGACATCGGCTGCTGGCGCTCATGATCAGCCGTCGTTTGTCGACCCAGCAGCCGTCGCCGCCGCCAGCGCAGGCGGTTCACGCTCCTCTCAGCGCCGACGATACACTACAGTTGGCGCTGCACGTGGTCGACGCTCAAATGTTTCAGCCGTCGTCGGCCACCTCACCTGATCAGCTGCAGAACGCGTCGAGCACTTATCTGTCGTCTCAGAAGCAAACCGATGCCGTCAGCGAAGACGCGGCGCCGTGCCAGGAAGCGCTGCGTCTGCAGGCCGCGTGGCTGGCGGCGGCGTGCTGCGACGTCAGCGGCGCGCTGGTTTGCGACGCTCACTGCGACCGGCTGCACGTGGCCGCCGCGTCGCTGCTGCTGGCGGCCGGAGCGGCCGTGGACGCACGATGCGCGCGCGCCGACGGAGGCACGCTGCTGTCGGTAGCGGCCAGCGCGGGCGACGAGGCGATGACGCGTTTGCTGGTGTGTGCCGGCGCGTCTGTGGACGCGGCCGCCGAGCGTGGCGTCACGCCACTGATGCGCGCCGCTGCGGCCGGACACTCGTGCGTAGCGCGGCTACTGATGACGGCCGGCGCCGATCTGACAGCACAGGACGCGTCGGGCCGCTGCGCCGTCACGCACGCGGCGCTAGCCGGCCGGCTGTGCGTCGTCGAGCAGCTGGTGTGGGCCGACTGGGAGCGCTGGTCGGCCTCGCTTCGTCTGCAGGCCGCACAGAGGGCGCTGGTGGCGGCGGCCGGCGGTGGACACGTGCGGCTGCTGGAGGTGCTGCTGGACGCCGTGCAAGAGACGCCGGCTGAGGCTGCGGCGGCGGTGGGCGTTGACTGCGTCGACTCGACGTGCGGCCACACGGCGCTGACGATGGCGGCGGCGGCCGGACGCGGCCACGTGCTCGACGTGCTGCTGCGTCGCGGCGCCGATCTGTCGGCCGTCAACGGCTGCGGTGGAACGGCGCTGCACTCGGCGGCGGCGGCGGCGACGGACGGCGAGGCACAAGCGGCCGTATGCGCCGCCGTACTGCGACGTGCGCCCGCGCTGATTGACGTGCGCGACGACGCCGGCAGGACGGCGCTTATGGTTGCGGCCGGACACGGCAATGCTAGGCTGACGCAGCTGTTTTTGGCACACGGTACGTCAGCCGGGTGTCGGGACATGCAGCAGTACATGGGAAGCAGTGACGGCACCAGGGGGGCTTAAAGTCTCAAAATGTGCCAATATCCCTTGAGCCCCCTCCCCATCCTTACCGTGAGCATTTCAAATGTAGTTCTTCGTGATTCGAAAAGCCCCACCCCCCATATTTTTCCTTATCCCCCCTCAGCTTCCCCCCACAGGGAAAATCCTCGCTCCGTCACTGATGGGAAAGGGATGATTTTAATGATGTGATTCGATTAATGGTTGATGTTCTAATTAGTACATCATTGTGCATTGAGCATGTGAGAGTGGGAGTCGCTTACTGCTTGATGTTTGGTGTGGTTTCTGGTTGGTTTTTTGTGTGGTTTCTGCTCCCATCCACGTTGATTTTTGACGGAGCACAGCTGTGAACTGTCAACTGTACCATCCAAGGAAAACAGTTAACACTTGCATGCGTGAAACATGTTCCGAACAATTTTAACCATTAGATATAAATACACACAATATATGAATTACGTGTTATTAATTAACATAACAAATAATACGAATACAAATTTATTTTCAGACGCACAATTTTCTATATGAAATGCAAATAAAGTAGACGAATAAAAATGAAAATGTGTCATGCATCATCTAAATGTGTGTCTGTGCGTGTTTGTGTGGATGTGTATGTATGTGCATGCCTGTGTTTTCAAAAGCAAAATAAAAAGTCACCAGGGAGAAGAAAAAACAGCAATGAGAAAGATATAAAAATAGACGAAATGAAAATATTTGCACAAATTTGAACACTAATAATAGTGTGCGTATCTGTATGTGTATGTACTTGTTTGTATGTTTGTTTGTGTGTGTGTGTGTGTGTGTCAGACGCGAGTGTGACGCTGGTCGACAGAGACGGTTTGACGGTGCTTTGCTGGGCGTGTTTGCGCGGACACGCCGCCACTGCCGCACTGCTACTGGACGACGCGTCGACGGACGTCAACGTTGAGGACACCGCCGGTCGCACGCCGCTCGATCTGGCCGCCTTCTACGGCGACACCGCGCTAGTCACGGTCTGTTGTTGCTGTTGTTAATGTTGTTGTTGTTAAAGGTTAAATGCCTAAGTAACAGCTGCTATACGGGAAGAAGTCGAAGCTTATGAACACACAGGTGTGCCCCGTGCAGCTCGCTGCCACCGCAGAACCGACCCTCTCCACGCTATGACGCCACAAGGAAGAATTACGTATTAGAGAATCCACCTCCCCAGAATGCGTGGCACAACACATGACTGATATCTGGTATCATTTACTGCTGGGTGGACAGGGGCTGTAGGATTATAGAATTCTCCCAATGAAATTCTGCTCCGCCGGGTTTCGAACCACGGACCTCCCGCTTGTGAGGCGGGTGTGCTAACCACTACACCACGGAGTCCAAAAGTCCAAAATTTTGTTGATGTTCCCCAGGTGTCTGGCCGAGCAACCTCGAGCTGCTGAGGAAAGACACGGCACCGACGTGTGTGCGCTGTGTAGTGTTCCATGATGTGTGTGAGGGTGTGTGATGCCGAATGACAATCTGGACAGGTGTCATCGATTGAGTCATTCAACCTTTTCTGATAGGACTGGTTAAGTTGTTGAAATGCTTTGTGTTTCCTGTGTGTGTTTGTGTGAATTATTTTGTGAATGATTTGACTTCTGGTACATGGGGCCACCGCAGGGCGGTAATAGTGCTTGCACTCTTCCTATGTCACTGTATTTTCCTGTAATTAATTATAATAACAATAATAATTAAGTTGCTCATGTTGTCTGCCACCGAACAACCTCAAGCTTGTTGAGGAAAGCTACGGCACTGTGGCCGGGTTATTACACACGTATTTATGTGTATGTTGGATATTTGGGATGCTGTGGTCTTTGGATAGTTAGGATGTTGTGGTGACGTCTGAATTGAGTGTGCTATGTGCTGTGTTGCATGTGCTGTGTTGCATGTGTGTGTGTGTGTGTGTGTGTGTGTGTGTGTGTGTGTGTTTGACTCTTGTACTTGAATGTGTGCATGTGTGTGTGCGAGCGCTTTTGAGACCCTCGGATGAATGCGTGATATAAATGTATTGTTATAAATGTATCCATATTGTTTTGGCTGAAAACAACCTCGAAATCTTTGTTTGATCATTGAGGTCTACAGTAGTGTATGCTTGTATGGGTGTGTGTGTGTGTGTGTGCGTCGCATATCTCATAGTGGCTATGCCAATGTGTATGCGCATCTGTACTGTACACCAGCTCAAAGCTTTGTGGTAAAAGCTGTGGTTCCCAACTTTTTTGTGACCTGGAAGTGTAGTATAGTCGTTGCGTACCACCCGGCCTCCTGAGAAACTCAGTTCGATCAGATATCACTTTATCTACATAATTGTACAAGTAGAACATTGAATTTCAATTCAACGATGAGCGGCTGAGGCCAGATGGGTGGCGTCTGGTAACAGTTGCAAATTGTTGCCAGGTTTTCTTGTGTTAAACACTAACAATTGTTGTGAGGTAATAAATGACAAAAGTGCTCATAACCACGAAAGTGTTCGTGTACCACCTGGAAGGTCCTCGCTCGCCACTAGTGTTACGCTTACCACAGGTGGGGAATCACTGGTTTGAAGGCACATGTGTGTGTGTGTGTGTGTGTGTCAGATGTTGTTGGAGAGAGGGGCCGTGATGGAGCACGTGGACGCTCGTGGCATGAGACCGCTGGACCGGGCCGTCGGTTGCTCCAATCTGGCAACCGTCCACTGCTTCCTGAGCAGGGGTGCCAAATTGGCCAACTCCACCTGGCTTATGGCCGCCGACAAGCCGCAAATGCTGTACGTCCACGTGTGTTTGTGTGTTCACCGGTTTTAGTTTACAGAAGTGGAGTTTGGATTCGAGCGGTTCTGCCTCCGTAGCAGTGGTGGTGCCAGGAATGTCCGGTGGGGGAGCTGAGAGGAACTAAGGAAAAAGATGCGGGGTTTTCGGCGAAACATGAGGAACTACACTCGTAATTTTCATTGTCAGTATTTTTGGAGGCGCTCAGGGGGCTTGACGCATTTTTAGGGGGCTATAGCCCTTCCAACCCCGTCTTGGTGCCGCCCCTGCTCTGTGGCGTTCACTGCCTGACGTCTCTTCACATAGTAATGAACTGTTTGATTTCACCATTGTTTCTCCCCATTTTATTATATACACCTCGTACTTCTTACCGTAACTCACACATCTCGCCTTCCTTAGCTTATCCTACCATGTAACCATATCCAGTCCTATTTTCTGCTTATTCGTTGTAAATAGCATCAACAAGAGATGTACGTGCGTGTGTGTTTGTGTGTGTCTGTGGCAGATTCGCCCTGCTGAACAAGTTGAACGACGACGGAATGATTTTGTACAGAAAGTACAGAGTTCTCGAGGCCCAGCACCGGTTCTCGTACGCGCTGAAAAATTTTCCCGAGCAGCAGCAGCAGTTGGGCGAGGACGATCACATTTTCCGACGTCTTCGAGTCAACCTGCTGCTCAATTTGTCGCGCTGCAAGCGAAAGCTCGGTGTAAGTGGAAGCTGAGTGTGACGACGAGGTGCATCTGGCCATCATGGCCATGTTGAGATGCGGTCACCCTGCTCTTCTTAATTATCAGCAAACAACAACACATTGACTGATTTCTTTTATGATATCTGTCCGGATTGCAATTCGGCGCCACACACCATCGCAACTTGCAGTCCACTAAAGGAATAACCCGGTCAGCGCAGTGGTTTTCCCAGAAGTTCCAGGTTGCTAGCTCAGACAACCTTAGCAAGGAATTTGAATGCAATCACAAATACTTAGAGTAAAATTGTTTGCGGTGTTCAACCAACTGAAATTACTGGCTATTTTGGCGTTAATGTCATTTGACAAGACATAAGTTGAAATTGTCATATTTGGTTTTGTGGTTTTCGGCAGGATTTGGAGAAATCCATTGAGTTGGCAACACTGGCTATGTCGGTGCGTCCTGAGGCATTCGAGCCGTATTTCTTCCGAGCTAAAGCACGCCACGCACAAACGTCAGTGTCGATTTTGGTTGTTGGAGTGTTTTTGGCGATATTTGCGTTTTATTCAAGCAGTATTAGAGTAATTTTTTTTCGCGTTTATAATTCGCTAATTAATTGCATTGACAGGTGGAAGTGTGCGTTTTTCGAACAATTTTACTGAGTGTTTTTAATTCTAGAATGTAATTAGTGATAGTACACATGTTTTTTCTCTGATCAAATTAAAAACAAACCACTATATTCTCGAAGATCGCTCTCACACATTCCATAACCTGTTTGCCCTCGTCTTCATTAGCCGTTATTGCTGTTGTTCGTTTAGCGATGCAACGGCGGCTGTGGCCGACCTCGACACTGCCATACGACTCGCTCCTGCCAGCCGCCAGTTGCGGCAAACAATGGCGCGACTGCGAGACAATATCGACGCCGCGGCGGCGGCGACAGAAGCGGCGCACGATCCCGCGCCAATCTACACTTCAATCGAGCCTGTCTTCACCGAGCTGTGATGCCAGTCATGTGGTCATCTGGCAACTCTAGTAGAGCCACAGCATCGCACATAGTCAATAGCTGATTACCAACGTTGGCAGTTTGATTAGGATGTCAGGGAGGATGTCGTAGGAATTTCCGTCAAACAGCAGGGGTCGAGCGTTTGTGATCAATCTCCAATGCACCCAAATGATCTTTACAAATCAATCGAAAACTAGCTAATTAGCTAAAAAATAGCGCTGCAAATTGAGAAATCCCAGTCCTCAAACAATCGCTACTCAAGTTGAGGTTTTTTACCTTTTACTACCTTGACTTTTTATCCTCTCCGGAATTCTCAGTAGGCCAGTGTGCTGATATTAGCATTTATTTTACGTTGCAAGCGGACAAATTAGCTTCACAGTTTTTTGTCCGCGTGTTTGATATTTTGTCGCCAATTCCTGCCACGATTCTGACCAGTTCAACGCTCATTCACATCCGAAACAGCGAGCGATGTTAAACACCGATTTCACCGTGAAAATGTCGCGCGCTTTTGGCGTTGTTGTGCTTTGAGCGTGGACGTATGTTCTCTGTATGCGCTCTGCGTGTGTGTGTGAGTGGGAGCAACAACAATATTGGCGACTCATCAAATTACGTACTAATTAAAAATCGACATGCCGCGTCATATGTGTGTCCGGCGTCGGCCGATGGCCTTGCTATTTCACGACGCCACAGATCAACGTTGATTGTGTGTTTCGTGAGCGTTGTCTGCATCGATTTTGACAGTACTGACCGATATCAGCATCAGCAGAGACCGCCCAGCAGTGAAATGTGATTCAGAAGCAATTGATGTCGGTTTCTCCATAGAACTAAGGTTTATGTAGAGCTTGACTAAGAGGAAATCGGATTCTACTGAATTGAGAGCATTCGCACGAAATGTACGAACGCTCTCAATCACTGTTTTGTTAAGGTTTTCCTGAAACAGCATGCTTGTGTGTGTGTATGTTCTATGGCGTCTTTGATGCTGATTGGAGAGAAGTATCACGTATTCCGTCCATAAACGCAGCCGTTGTCGCGTATTTGCGTTGTGCTGCGTGAGTCTTGCATTTACCAGGCTGCTAAGTGACAGACAAATCTAGTCCATGAATGGTGGTGATGCGGTTATAGGCCAAGTGCTGTGTCAGTCTGCTAGTAGTTCTGTCATACTCATCTGTCTTGTCAGTGTGCTATTTATTGTGTGTTAATAAAGAGATAATTGTTTGTTTTTCTGGGCGTTGGTGATCGTTTGGAGCAATTTAATTGAGCAAGTTAATTGTGCATTACAAGTGATTTATGGAACGTGTAAGCGACTGTTTTGGTGCGGACATTTTTGTAAATTGATGGCGGACACTGTTGTTACGGCATCAGCAAACACAGACTTGTGACATGAACAATACGTAAAGTTAAGAACGAGTTTTGGACGTATACAAACAGCGGTCAGAACTTGCGCTATTCTCTTCGGAGGAAACCAGACCTCTTGCCCTATAATTTTCGCAGAGCCGTAGCAACTGCTTCCCGAACCCAACGGGAGAGGTCCAAGTATTGAAGGGGCCCCATTGACTCATGCATATTAAAATTTATCATAAATTAGCGCATAAAAGTACCGTTAAGTCCCCAGGAGAACAACGAGCTGTTCGCAACTGCATTTACTCAAAGTCTGACTTCTATTATAATAGTGTTTAATTATAATGGGGCTCCCAGTATTGCCTTCGCGGTGCATAACACCTGCTGCTGGAGGTGCTGCTGGACGCCGTGCACGAGACTCAGCCGGCTGCGGCGGCGGTGGGCGTTGACTGCGTCGACTCGACGTGCGGCCATACGGCGCTGACGATGGCGGCGGCGGCCGGACGCGGCCACGTGCTCGACGTGCTGCTGCGTCGCGGTGCCGATCTGTCGGCCGTCAACGGCTGCGGTGGAACGGCGCTGCACTCGGCGGCGGCGGCGGCGGCGACGGACGGCGAGGCACAAGCGGCCGTGTGCGCCGCCGTACTGCGACGTGCGCCCGAGCTGATTGACGTGCGCGACCACGCCGGCAGGACGGCGCTTATGGTTGCAGCCGGACACGGCAATGCTAGGCTGACGCAGCTGTTTTTGGCACACGGTACGTCAGCTGGGTTTCGGGACATGCAGCAGTACATGGGAAGCAGTTACGGCGCCAGGGGGGCTTAAAGTCTCAAAATGTGCCAATATCCATTGAGCCCCCTCCCCATCCTTACCGTGAACACTTCAAATGTAGTTCTTCTTGCTTCGAAAAGCCCCCCCCCCCTATAGTTTTCCTTATCCCCCTTCAGCTTCCCCCAACGGGAAAATCCTGGCTCCGCCACTGATGGGAAGGGGATGATTTTAATGATGTGATTCGATTAATGGTTGATGTTCTAATTAGTGCATCATTGTGCATTGAGCATGTGTGAGTGGGAGTCGCTTACTGGTTGATGTTTGGTGTGGTTTCTGGTTGGTTTTTTGTGTGGTTTCTGCTCCCATCCACGTTGATTTTTGACGGAGCACAGCTGTGAACTGTCAACTGTACCATCCAAGAAAAACAGTTAACATTTGCATGCGTGTAAACATGTTCCGAACAATTTTAACCATTAGATATAAATACACACATAATATATGAATTACGTGTTATTAATTAACATAACAAATAATACGAATACAAATTTATTTTCAGACACACAATTTTCTATATGAAATGCAAATAAAGTAGACGAATAAAAATGAAAATGTGTCATACATCATCTAAATGTGTGTCTGTGTGTGTTTGTGTGGATGTGTATGTATGTGCATGCCTGTGTTTTCAAAAGCAAAATAAAAAGTCACCAGGGAGAAGAAAAAACAGCAATGAGAAAGATATAATAATAGACGAAATGAATATATTGGCACAAATTTGAACACTAATAATAGTGTGTGTATCTGTATGTGTATGTCATTGTTTGTATGTTTGTTGGTTTGTGTGTGTGTGTGTGTATCAGACGCGAGTGTGACGCTGGTCGACAGGGACGGTTTGACGATGCTTTGCTGGGCGTGTTTGCGCGGACACGCCGCCACTGCCGCACTGCTACTGGACGACGCGTCGACGGACGTCAACGTTGAGGACGCCGCCGGCCGCACGCCGCTCGATCTGGCCGCCTTCTACGGCGACACCGCGCTAGTCACGGTCTGTTGTTGCTGTTGTTAATGTTGTTGTTGTAAAAGATTAAATGCCTAAGTGGCAGCTGCTACACGGGAAGAAGCCGAAGCTTATGAACACACAGGTGTGTCCCGTGCAGCTCGCTGCCACCGCAGAACCGACCCTCTCCACGCTATGGCACCACAAGGACGGAAGACGTATTAGAGAGGGTCACCTTCCCAGAATGCATGACACAACACATGACTGATATCTGGTACCATCATTTTCTGCTGGGTGGACAGGGGCTGTGGGATTATAGAATTCGCCCAATGAAATTCTGCTTCCGGGTTTCGAACCACGGATGTCCCGCTTGTGAGGCGGGTGTGCTAGCACTGCACCACGGAGTCCAAAAGTCCAAAATGTTGTTGATGTTCCCCAGGTTGTCTGGCCGAGCAACCTCGAGCTGCTGAGGAAAGACACGGCACCGACCGGATTGTTCCACAGGTCCTTTGTGAATTTGATTTTATGTTAGCGTCTGAGTTGTGTGTGTGTGTGTATGTGTTTGTGTGTGTGCTGTGTAGTGTTCCATGATGTGTGTGAGGGTGTGTGATGCCGAATGACAATCTGGACAGGTGTCATCGATTGAGTCATTCAACCTTTTCTGATAGGACTGGTTAAGTTGTTGAAATGTTTTGTGTTTCCTGTGTGTGTTTGTGTGAATTATTTTGTGAATGATTTGACTTCTGGTACATGGGGCCACCGCAGGGCGGTAATAGTGCTTGCACTCTTCCTATGTCACTGTATTTTCCTGTGATTAATTATAATAACAATAATAATTAAGTTGCTCATGTTGTCTGCCACCGAACAACCTCAAGCTGGTTGAGGAAAGCTACGGCACTGTGGCCGGGTTATTACACAGGTATTTATGTGTATGTTGGATATTTTTGATGCTGTGGTCTTTGGATACTTAGGATGTTGTGGTGACGTCTGAGTTGAGTGTGCTGTGCTGTGTTGCATGTGCTGTGTTGCATGTGTGTGTGTGTGTGTGTGTGTGTTTGACTCTTGTACTTGAATGTGTGCATGTGTGTGTGTGTATGAGCGCTTTTGAGACCCTCGGATGAATGCGTGATATAAATGTATTGTTATAAATGTATCCATATCCATGTTTTCGCTGAGAACAACCTCGAAATCTTTGTTTGATCATAGAGGTCTACAGTAGTGTATGCTTGTATGGGTGTGTGTGTGTGTGTGCGTGGCATATCACATAGTGGCTATGCCAATGTGTATGCGCATCTGTACTGTACACCAGCTCAAAGCTTTGTGGCCTGAGAACACAGCGTTCAAAGCTGTGGTTCCCAACCTTTTTGTGACCTGGAAGTGTAGTATAGTCGCCGTGTACCACCCGGCTTCCTGAGTAACTCAGTTCGATCAGATATCATTTTATCTACATAATTGTACAAGTAGAACATTGAATTTCAATTCAACGATGAGCCGCTGATATCAGGTGGGTGGCGTCTGGTAACAGTTGCAAATTGTTGCCAGGTTATCTTGTGTTAAACACTAACCATTTTCGTGAGGTAATAAATGACAAAATTGCTCATAACCACGAAAGTGTTCGTGTACCACCTGGAAGACCCTCGCTCGCCACTAGTGTTACGCTTACCACAGGTGGGGAATCACTGGTTTAAAGGCACATGTGTGTGTGTGTGTGTCAGATGTTGTTGGAGAGAGGGGCCGTGATGGAGCACGTGGACGCTCGTGGCATGAGACCGCTGGACCGGGCCGTCGGCTGCTCCAATCTGGCAACCGTCCACTGCTTCCTGAGCAGGGGTGCCAAATTGGCCAACTCCACCTGGCTTATGGCCGCCGACAAGCCGCAAATGCTGTACGTCCACGTGTGTTTGTGTTTCACCGGTTGTAGTTTACAGAAATGGAGTTTGGATTCGAGCGGTTCTGCCTCTGTAGCAGTGGCGGTGCCAGGAATGTCCGGCGGGGGAGCTGAGAGGAACTAAGGAAAAAGATGCGGGGTTTTCAGCGAAACATGACGAACTACACTCGTAATTTTCATTGTCAGTATTTTTGGAGGCGTTCAGGGGGCTTGACGCATTTCAGGGGGGAGGGGGCTAAAACCCTTCCAAACCCCCTCTTGGCGCCGCCCCTGCTCTGTGGCGTTCAATGCCTGACGTCTCTTCACATAGTAATGAACTGTTTGATTTCACCATTGTTTCTCTCCAGTTATTATACACACCTCGTTATTTCGGAACGGGAAATCTTAGTTCTTCCGTAACTCACACATCTCACCTTCCTTAGCTTATCCTACCATGTAAACACATCCAGTCCTATTTTCTGCTTATTCGTTGTAAATAGCATCAACAAGAGATGTACGTGCGTGTGTGTTTGTGTTTGTGTGTGTGTGTTCGTGTGTGTGTGTGTGTGTGTGTGGCAGATTCGCCCTGCTGAACAAGTTGAACGACGACGGAATGATTTTGTACAGAAAGTACAGAGTTGGCGAGGCGCAGCACCGGTTCTCGTACGCACTGAAAAAATTTCCCGAGCAGCAGCAGCAGCTAGGCGAGGACGATCACATTTTCCGACGTCTTCGAGTCAACCTGCTGCTCAATTTGTCCCGCTGCAAGCGAAAGCTCGGTGTAAGTGGAAGCTGAGTGTGACGACGAGGTGCATCTGGCCATCATGGCCATGTTGAGATGCGGTCACCCTGCTCTTCTTAATTATCAGCAAACAACAACACATTGACTGGTTTCTTTTATGATATCTGTCCGGATTGCAATTCGGCGCCACACACCATCACAACTTGCAGTGCACTAAAGGAATAACCCGGTCAGCGCAGTGGTTTTCCCAGAAGTTCCAGGTTGCTAGCTCAGACAACCTTAGCAAGGAATTTGAATGCAATCACAAATACTTCGAGTAAAATTTTTTGCGGTGTTCAACTAACTGAAATTACTGGCTATTTTGGCGTTAATGTCATTTGACAAGCAATAAGTTGAAATTGTCATATTTGGTTTTGTGTTTTTCGGCAGGATTTGGAGAAATCCATTGAGTTGGCAACACTGGCTATGTCGGTGCGCCCTGAGGCATTCGAGCCGTATTTCTTCCGAGCTAAAGCACGCCACGCACAAAAGTCAGTGTCGATTTTGGTTGTTGGAGTGTTTTTGGCGATATTTGCGTTTTATTCAAGCAGTATTAGAGTAATTTCTGTTTTTTTTCGCGTTTATAATTCGCTAATTAATTGCATTGACAGGTGTAAGCGTGCGTTTTTTCGAACAATTTTACTGAGTGTTTTAAATTCTAGAATGTAATTAGTGATAGTACACATGTTTTTTGTCTGATCAAATTAAAAACAAACCACTATATTCTCGAAGATCGCTCTCACACATTCCATAACCCATTTGCCCTCGTCTTCATCAGCCGTTATTGCTGTTGTTCGTTTAGCGATGCAACGGCGGCTGTGGCCGACCTCGACACTGCCATACGACTCGCTCCTGCCAGCCGCCAGTTGCGGCAAACAATGGCGCGACTGCGGGACAATATCGACGCGGCGGCGGCGGCGACAGAAGCGGCGCACGATCCCGCGCCAATCTACACTTCAATCGAGCCTGTCTTCACCGAGCTGTGATGCCAGTCATGTGGTCATCTGGCAACTCTAGTAGAGCCACAGCATCGCACATAGTCAATAGCTGATTGCCAACGTTGGCAGTTTGATGAGGATCTCAGTGAGGATGTCGTAGGAATTTCCGTCAAACAGCAGGGGTCGAGCGTTTGTGATCAATCTACAATGCACCCAAATGATCTTTACAAATAAATCGAAATTAAAAAAACTAGCAAATTAAGAAAAATAGCGCTGCAAATTGAGAAATCCCAGTCCTCAAACAATGGCTACTCAAGTTGAGGTTTTTTACCTTTTACTACCTTGACTTTTTATCCTCTCCGGAATTCTCAGTAGGCCAGTGTGCTGATATTAGCATTTATTTTACGTTGCAAGCGGACAAAATTAGCTTTACAGTTTTTTGTCCGCGTGTTTGATATTTTGTCGCCAATTCCTGCCACGATTCTGACCAGTTCAACGCTCATTCACATCCGAAACAGCGAGCGATGTTACACACCGATTTAACCGTGAAAATGTCGCGCGCTTTTGGCGTTGTTGTGCTTTGAGCGTGGACGTATGTTCTCTGTATGCGCTCTGCGTGTGTGTGTGTGTGTGTATGTGTGTGAGTGGGAGCAACAGCAATATTGGCGACTCATCAAATTACGTACTAATTAAAAATCGACATGCCGCGTCATATGTGTGTCCGGCGTCGGCCGATGGCCTTGCTATTTCACGACGCCACAGATCAACGTTGATTGTGTGTTTCGTGAGTGTTGTCTGCATCGATTTTGACAGTACTGACCGCCGTGTGGCGAGCCAGCATCAGCAGAGCGACCGCCGAGCAGTGAAATGTGATTCAGAAGCAATTGATGTCGGTTTCTCCATAGAACTAAGGTTTATGTAGAGCTTGACTAAGAGGAAATCGGATTCTACTGAATTGAGAGCATTCGCACGAAATGTACGAACGCTCTCAATGGCTGTTTTGTTAAGGTCTTCCTGAAACAGCATGCTTGTGTGTGTATGTTCTATGGCGTCTTTGATGCTGATTGGAGAGAAGTATCACGTATTCCGTCCATAAACGCAGCCGTTGTCGCGTGTTTGCGTTGTGCTGCGTGCGTCTTGCATTTACCAGGCTGCTAAGTGACAGACAAATCTAGTCCATGAATGGTGGTGATGCGGTTATAGGCCAAGTGTTGTGTCAGTCTGCTAGTAGTTCTGTCATACTCATCTGTCGTGTCAGTGTGCTATTTATTGTGTGTTAATAAAGGAATGATTGTTTGTTTTTCTGGGCGTTGGTGATCGTTTGGAGCAATTTAATTGAACAAGTTAATTGTGATTTATGGCACGTTAAAGCGACTGTTTTGATGCGCACATTTTATTAAATTGATGACTGATAACGGACACTGTTGTTACGGCATCAGCAAACACAGACTTGTGACATGAACAATACGTAAAGTTAAGAACGAGTTTTGGACGTATACAAACAGCGATCAGAACTTGCGCTATTCTCTTCGGAGGAAACCAGACCTCTTGCCCTATAATTTTTGCAGAGCCGTAGCAACTGCTTCCCGAATCCCCGGGAGAGGCCCAAGTATTGAAGGGGCCCCGTTGCCTCATGCTTATTAAAATTCATCATAAAGTAGCGCATAAAAGTACCGTTAAGTCGCCAGGAGACCGAGGAGCTGTTCGCAACTGCATTTTCTCAGTCTGACCTATATTATAATAGTGTTTAATTATAATGGGGTCCCCAGTATTGCCTTCGCGGTGCATAACACCCTGCAAAAGCTCTGAGTGTGGATTTACATCTCCTTTACCCAATGTACTGACTTTGTACATTGTACTGACTTACCCAATGTACTGACTGTGATACACGGCTGTATTATTCATCTGATGGCTTTCAAGATGGGAACATATTGCAAACATTAAAATAATACACTTTGCAAGAGCATGTTTTTATTGACACGAGTTTGATAGGCGAGCTGATACCAAACACGGATAATTATCCGCGATGATTATAATCACGTGATTATATCAAGCGTGATTATAATCACGCTTGAATTCTTGCATTTACACGAAGTCTTGTGGAAACAGTTTTCGGTATTGTGAGAAACTCGCGTTCCAACTGCCAGGACATTGAAGGTAGTTGCAAATACAATCAAGGAGTTTATCAATTAAATGGTTTTCCTCGTAGATTGTTCTGTTGGTCTCGTCAATTAGACTTAGCACGAGTAGGCACAATCAATCCTGTAGCAGTTGTGAATCCACAGGAACTGTTTTAGACTGATTTAGAAATTAGAAAATCCCCCGCATTTAGAAAGTCGAAGTATGTATTGCTTATCAGTATGTATCAGCTTTACAAATAGCTTTCAACATGAAATAAATTTAGGAAAAACAGACATACAATATTTGAATGTACATACGCCTCAAAATTTCACAGACAATAGAAGCTCAAGAAAAATTTAAATATTCCCGTTTTACAGTTTGATATATTTCTTGCCATCAACCTGCATATATTTATATTACCGTTATAATTCTGTTTTAGCATAATAAAGTCTTTTTAAACGATGAAATTACATTAATACGATATTGAAGATAGGAGATTATTATATTTCTTCTTTCAACATACTCCACACGATACAAATGTGGCCATATCACACATTTCCCGCGCGTTTCGCTCGTCAATTTTCGCACTCATGTCTCATTTGTCCCATTTTGATACGCAGCTCAAATTCGTACGTACTTCTAGACCTAGGGGTTCTTGCAATAGGTCCGGGTGTGTGCCCTAAACCAGGCTCCTGGTTTCTGGTATGGGTGCGAGGATTTATGCGCCGTCTAAAAAATAATGTAATGTTGAAGCAAATATTTATTTCCTTAATACATACAATTTTTTCTTAGACAAACTTTAAACTGTATGAATGAATATTTTTTAATAAAAAAGATTTTCTTAAAATTACGTTGTTTGTATATCTATATTTTTCATATAACTATCAAGAACTCAGGGATGGGGTGCGAGAACTGCCTGCTGATTTGAAAAATGTGCGAACACTGAACAAGATTAAGAAGCGCTTTTCTAGACAGTGCACCTGGACATGATCAGTGGGGCTTGTGCGCATGAGCGAGCCCGGTCACTCACTGAGACGCAGGCACGCGCTGGCATTCGGCCACTCATGTTCTGCTGGAGGTGTGGTGTGCGTGTCTGGGGGTGTCACATGTGTGTGCGCCCGCTCTGCTGAAAGTTCTACGAATTCGAACAATTTGCCTTATTCCCGGGTCGTTGGCTAATTGCTGGCGTCAACTCCCTGTCGACACGAACAAAACGTTGAATCTGGTAATGCCGATTTTCAGGTGAGCTAGAATTCTAACAGAAAAAAGACCAAGTTTCATTGAGAGGGTTTTAATTAGCGTTGAATCTCACACTATGGTTCGAATTTGTCAGTTGTTTTTTCTATTTTACGATAGACCCGTTGTACACTCGTATTCCACAATCTTCAATGTTACAGAGGATAAATCAATTTCGATATTATGTATATCCAGCTATGTGCAACTATGTTTACACAAGGAACTGGATCAGTGCAATGGAAATAGTCCACCCATCCAAAATTGGTGAAAACCAACCATTCAATTTCAATCAATCCACAAAATCAGGGAATTGACTTCAAGATCCAGAAGATCCGATAACAATGACAAGCAAGAATGTAAAATGAAAACCCATTGTGTAAATTGTGTCTTTTAGCCTCAGATGTTGACTTTTTAGCCTCAGTGGCTTGTGCGCTGAACTCTTCTCAGAGGTTCGCGATTTGAGTTCTGGTCCGGGTTTTGCTTGGTTCCATAATTATGCTGGCGGGCTGCAGGAAATCGCTTGTCGGACCCTGATATGGACAATGAAAATATTCATGAAAAAACATCATTGGACCGACCCGACGTGCCTGAGTGGTATACTAGGGCTTGCTAGTGTGACGAATATGGTACACGTGTTGCGCAATTGTTTGCAGATACGTCGTCACCATGATTGCAGTGGCCACAATAGCGGTCGAGGTGAACCACGGCCAGATGCTGCCTTCCAGCGGAGGATTCATCGGAACGCGGGGAAAGCGAGACTCCCTCCGCGACGAATGGCAACAAGCTAGGCGTCTGTATTCTCCTGAATGGGCCATGATCGACGTTGCGGACACATGTTGCTGGACAGCGCCGTTTGCAAGGCACCTCAGAATATCCGGCGGGTTTGCCGGATCAAGAGGGAAAAAGGTGCACATATGTCGTCCAGGAGTGCCCGAGGATCCATCTAATGACGGTGCCCTGTTGTGTGACGACATTAGAGAAGCACATCCAGACACAGAGAATCGAGAAATGCCTGTACAACCGTCTATTTTGCACAGGGGCAAACTGCTGGATATGTACCCGTACGAGGGCAACAGGAACCCGGCAGATGACTCAGATAATATAAATAAGAAAAGTACTAACGGATATTCGGGACTCAGGGGTAAAAAACAAATAAGCGGATATTCTGGACTGAGAGGTAAAAAAATGGTAAATGGTTATGCCGGGCTAAGAGGTAAGAAGATGGTAAATGGTTATTCTGGACTAAGAGGTAAGAAAATGGTAAATGGATATTCTGGACTAAGAGGTAAGAAGATGTCAGACGACTTTTCCGATCCCACGGACAATAGAGAGATCAATTATATCTCGAATTACGCAGGACCAAGGAAAAAAGAAATTAACGGATACACAGGACTTCGAGGCAAAAAAGATGCACTAAAACCTCCTGTGTTGTCAGGCAGGGACAGGTTTCCAATGGTTACTGCTCTGGTGGAGCGCAGAATGATACCGAGTATGTACGCAAAGCTCCGGGGCAAAAATGCGCCCATTCGTTATTTCGGTCTGCGTGGAAAGAAAGCTGACGGTCACACACATCAAAGACTGCCCAATTACAACATGTAGATGATTGGGGCCAGACACACTCTTGGTAAATTTGTTGAATGTGGAAAGTACAATATGAAGTTGTAAGGCACGTTTATTCATTAAACAATTCATATTCATTCAGCAAAAAGTCCCGTCCAAAATGTTTCCATCAACTCCACAAAGCCAAAATAAAAAAGTTCGCTAAAAATATGTCAAGAAATAATGATTCTGTAGAATTTGTAAATATAGGCATTATAGCAAAGCGATTGCATAATGATGCATGACTGATAGCCCCCAAAATAAATTCAGCCCTCCCAAAATTGCACCCTGGATACGCCATTCGAGAAGGGACTCAAGGGACTGAAGAAGGGACTCGTAGGAACATACTGGTATATTCAGCTGATGTGTGCTGTATCTTAAAATATTGCTGAAATTCTATTCTGCGACAACTGTTTTTTCCTGTATTCTTAAAAAATTGCCTACGAAAATCAATAGTTTTAAATGTGTCATTTTTCATTCTAAACAATTTTCGAACAGTACCAGAATCAGTCTATACAGTAATGTCGATTATTCAAAGTGGGTTTAAACTGTCCATAAATTGAGACATTTCAAATTTAATAATATTCGGGGATACGATTAAAATTGCATGATCGAAAAAAGACAAGATCAAATAAGACAAGGTAAAACTCAATTGAATAACGAGAAACATTGAGGCAACGAATGATCTCAATATAATTTCATGTGTTTTCCGTGGTTTTGCTTGAAGCACACCATGCGTCATGTGTGCGCATATATTATGTTGATGTTGTCTGAATTATCGAGTTGAATGTTAAATTTTCGAATTCCATATATTCTGCTCATTCTGGCGTCATTCTATGTGCATTATGTTCTGAACGTGATCTGTTTCCTCGCATTTTCGATCAATACAATCGGTGCGACATGCCATTTTCGTCAAATTGCCTATATATAAATATACATATCATTAAGAAAATGAAATACATAAAGATAAACACAAAAGATTTGGAAACTACTTGAACAATTCACTTCAATTAAAAAATAGAGCTTGAATGAAAAAAAAACTAAAAAAGAAAAGTACGTATACGAAAAATACAGAAAGATAAGCTTATTTTCTATCGAAAATCGCAATGTATTGGCAACTTTATGTAGAAACAGCAGAAATTTGCTGAGTAACGCCATGTCTAATTATACTTAATAAATACAATAATTAAGTATACCAAAATTAGCGAAAATGATAGACAAAGTAATATGGAAGCATGTCTAATGAGAGTGACTGTGCAATTGCAATGAAATGCAATTGCAATGAAATGCAATTGCAATGAAATGCAATTGCAATGAAAGTGTTGCAAATGCTTTTGGAGTAGAAATAAAAACTGTGTACCACTGGTTGAGCAAGAATCATTTATTAGATTTTAATACGATCTGCTAATTTAATTTATAAATTAAAACTCATGTTTCAACAATTAATTAAATTTAGTTCATTAGTTTCAAATTTTAAATGATATATTCAGGAGAAAAAACAAGAATGGCACACAGACAGAAAATTCGCCAGAACATATGATTATATCAAGAATATGGGAATATGCGCAGCCAGAAGCCTATAATTATATCAAGAATTATTCATGTTTCCTGCATATATCGTTGTCTCCCCAGCGTACAATCACAAGAATATTTCGTCAAAAACATCATTAGCATTGATATTAAGAGGCGTGGCTGTTATACACTTAATGTGGGTATCACTACAACAATGACACGTGGATGTGAGACACATTATAGCATGAAAGTATAAAAAATGATGCCGTGAAATAATAAAAAAGATATGTGTTGTAGTCTATGAAACATATTAACTTCCCACAAATTCCGTCAATTTGATACGCGTAATTTCAACTTGTCAATGAGTAGAAAAGCAAAAAACCGACGGGCAAGAACTAAGCAGAACGAAAAAATACACTACAACCTATCTTATTCGAGATATTCTACGGACAATACGTGAACGATTGTGAGAAAAAAGATACACAACTGTTTAGCTGGCGTCAACAACAGCGTGTGATACAAACAATGGCTCAATATTCGAGGTCAACAGCAGAATATGACTTTGTTGAACGCGTAAGCAAATCGGTCTAATCTCCAAGTCATTGGCCAATTAGAGCGTTGTTTAGTTGCAATGTTTGCCAGGCAATTTGCGCAACACACACACACACACACACACACATACACATTTTCATCCCAACAAGCAGCGTGACAAATGAAGCCAGTGTGAAATGTGAAACACCGACACGACTCTGCTGAGCAATTCCACTGGACAGGTCACAATTTCGCACCATTCAAACACAGCCCAAGAGGAAGTTCTTGAGAAAGCATCATCAACATCGTGAGTGTGTGTGTCAGCGGCCTGTTGGAAAATAGAGGTGGCCGTCACTATTGGGTTGAAAGCACGTCGCATTCGAATGACGAATGCCTCTCAGGATTGCGCTAGCGAAAAGCGTATGGAAGGCAGTGTGCGCATGAAGCTGGAGTCAACACCATTACGTCGCCGAGAAATTTGCATGAAACGCACACACACACACATGCACACACACACACACAGCTAGCAGCTCACACACTTGTCAGTCTTAAGACAAGACCTGGCAACAACACTCGCCTTGATCCATTGTTGCTAGACGTGTAGGCACGACAACACGCACGCACAAAGGCAAATGGCGCCCTCAGCCTCCTCAATCCGTGTGTATATACACACACGCAGTCGCCAGGTGAGTTATTACAAATTGTGTTCGTTTGTTGAGGCTGGTCGTGAATATTGGACTCACTTGCATGACAGCACTACTTTGCGGCACAAGAGTATAACATCCGAATATCTGAAAAGACGACACTTTTGTGTGCGCGAAAAATGGACATTTTTATACTGAAAAATGGCATGATTATTGAAAAATTGACCTCTTATAGGCCATATGTATCGATTGACCTTTTAAACTGGCACGGATCAAAACCATTATACACCCGCAGAGGGAACATATCGAATGAACTAACCCAGCAATATAAACCGCAGACATTTGAAGGAAATTCGCAAAAAGAAATCGGACAGCCCACAAAAAAGAACACGTTAGGGGAACATAGGACGTAAGGTCATTCTAGCAACATCAAGTTCAGAAAGATAAAAATGATGTGAGTTGTGTTGATCTGTGCGAGGAAACCTACCATGAATGCCAGAAGTGAACAACCAGAAGTCAATCTTCCACCAACAAAACAACTTCCGACAACAAAACAATCAAGAGCCGAACTAGATCAGAAGGCGCTATGCAGCTAAGGTTATTAAGCCCCGAGTGCGTTAACCCAGTGGTCGGCAAACTTCTATTACTGAGGGCCGGAAAAACGAGTGCGGGCCGTATACTCACTCTCTTCAATACTTGCAAACCAGAATTAAAGCTCTGGAAATTAAGACAAAAAACTGAAACAAAAATATCTAACAACAAACAACAATAATGAAAACAAACAAAAATAGCTAACATGTGTATTTACTTTAAATTATATAAGAAACTAAGTGGATAATTGTATCAAACAAACTCAAGTATCGTCAGCGGGCCAGATACACCGACGTAATGGGTCGGATCCGACCAGCGGACCAGCGGACCAGTTTGCCGACCCTGATCTAACCAGCCTAACCTTTCCTAATCTAATGAAGAGAGCACTGGTTGTTAAGCGGTTCTTAAACATACTGGTTCCCAATTATAAGTTCTAGAATTTTACTGTGATATTCATGTGTAACGTCCCATTCAAATTTATTTTTCAGTTGAGTGTCATTGTAGCAATGATTGCCTACTTTTGTAAAAAACATCGCTGAAAATTACCATTGAAATAAACTGGACAGGTGTCAAAGTCTGATTAATGATGAAATAAACGAGATTAGTTTAATATAAGAGCCATTTTAAAGCACGGTATGGACATGATATCGAAAGGTCTGAATCATAACTCACGACACACCAGTCAATAAGAACAGTCAATCACAATTTAGATCAATGACGATTCAATGTTGCAAGCTTAGCTTAATTCCGTGGGGAGCCCGGTGGTCTGTGGCAGTCTGGCTGTTATACAACCAGAGAAGGCATCACACAAGTGCAACTGTACTTATGTGATGGTTGTATATCTGCTTATGAGCATCGGCTACTGAGAATCGTTTCTCAAAATGTGCCAGCTCTTTCAGGAATGACTGATTTTCATGCCATTGCTCAAGTTCAAAGTTATTTATCAATATTCAATGCAGTGAAGAGACGCATTGTTTGTGTTTGAGCAAAATCACCGACTGGCTTGAACAACACCAATGGTGACGGCCACTGGCTTGGGATTATCTGCCACACCGTCATTGAAATTGATACACCATCTGCACCGAGTGTTTGAAATGTTCTCTACTGGCATGATGTCACTAAAACGACTAAGACCCACCAGAGACAATTGACATTGATGTTGGAAATAGTCCGCCAAATAGACAATTTAAGTTTACCTAATCTTCAGACGGCTGATTAAATTCAACATAGGGATCGTACGGATTCGTAAAACAAAATTTACAACATAAACATTTATATTGTCGTCTGCAGATATAGTTATCTGACTGTCGAGCAGCCTCTAAATTTCACCATTTGTTTCAAAATTATTCTCATGCCAAGTTTATGAATCACTTGGAAGGACTTTAGGGCGTAATTCTCAGAAAATAAGAACGACCCTGATAATGTATTCGTATACACTCCGATTACTTCGTATAAAATAGCCCCTCAATAAACAGAGTAAATTAGCAAAAATAACAATATATGTGTGGTAAATATCACAGACAATGATGTACAACAGTTAAGCAGCAAAGTCCCTTGCAGAATAGCACATAGATGGACCAAATAAGCAACCTCGACTAAATAACCCATCATCAATAGTTCGATATCCATATAGCCGTGTGTCAAAACACCTATTGAGTGTGTCACACCAATAACGCTCCAGAGAAAGTACTAGCGTCATATTGGTGCGAGTGTGTGACAGGCAAATCAGCACTTGGAAGACGAGTGTGGTTCAGTGATAGCGGGCAGTACAACGCCACGACACTCACCAAATCCTAGACGAACCGAGCCCCGTTGACACTGGCCTACACATGAACACACACAGGCACACGCACATACACAAACTTTTAGCATTACTACAGTGGTTCTCAACCTTATTGGAACTACTGAACTCCACAAATTTAATAACTGCATTCACTATATATCTGCATACGAACCCTTTGTGTTTGAGGTGTTATAAGAAAAATCACAAATCACATACGATCAAGACAGTCACACAAGTAGGCTACTACTGAGTGGACCGAGTTGATTGCAGCACAGATATCAAGGCCAAGCGATGTGGCGTGTGATTAACTGCAGCCAATGATGACCAAGCAGAGCTTGACGTCACGAATAATACGCGAGTGGGTGAACCAAACCGCCGCATTTAGCTCTGCACAGCAGCAGCCTATCAAGACTAGCTCATGAGCCCACAGTGGGCTCATCAACACCGCAAATTCCACTAGAATGAAGGGTGAGTGTTAAATAACGAACCAGAGACCAGGTTTGAGCCGCCAACCCTTCGTACCGAAGTTCAGTGTCTCCGCCACTAGGCTACTCGAGATCAAAACGCTAACTTACAAACAGACATATATACACATATATACACAAACTACCCGGAAAAAACGACAAAATGAAGTAGAGCCTACGCAAACAAAAATAAACCTGAATTATGTCACGGTTATCAAAGTACACCATAGAAGACAATGTTTAGCGACAAAGTTTCGTGCAGAAACTTGACGAACAAATGTCACACAACTGAAAAAAAGGTTGGAGTTGTCTAGTAATTTACTGGTAGAAAAACACCATAATTGACACCAACTACAAAACAAGCGAAACAAACAAACATCGGAGTTAATAAACCATACACACGGAGGTCAACAATATATATCTAGTAACATCAAAATTCACTGAAGCATAAAGACTTCAATGAAGATATTTTACAGACTTGTGAATTGCGACTTTTTGTGAAAACTTCAATTGTTTATCAGACAATAAATTGCGAAACACCTTCATCATGAAAACATTCTCCGAAAATAATGTTGGAATAAACCTCCATATATGACAGATATATATATATACTAGCATTAAAACCCGCCCGTTGTGCGGAACAATTCATAAAAATATTGCAAACTAAAAATAAATAAGGCAAACTCATGAAGACCTTAATCAATTAAAAAGTCTAAATTTCATTATTTTTAATTTTATTTTGACAGAATATTTTCACTCAACCCGCCTCATATTTAAACCCGCCCGACGTGAGGAATAATTCAGAACTCGAACACCATCCGTTCTGGTTCTTGAAGTCAAATCCATTAGTTTTGTATATGAATTCATTCTATACGGTGAAATTGAACGTTTTATTGCTACCCGCGGGACATTTTTATTGCATAAAAATGAGCCATCGCTTCGTTTGCGTTTGAAGCCCCTGATCATTGAACCAGCGAACCATGAACCAGCGCAATTATGTCACCTCATATTCAAGCATACATACACAGACAGACAGATAATTTCTTCTTTATGTATATATATAGCATTAAAACCCGCCCGTTGTGCGGAGCAATTCATAACATGAAATTCATATTCAATTCGTAAAAAAATATGGAAAAATAAAAATGAAATGGGGTACACTCATAAAAATATTAATCAATTGAAAATTATAAGTTTAATTATTTTTATTTCGACAAAATATTTCCCCTCAGTCCGCCTGAGTCATTTTTATACCCGCCCGTCGTGCTGAATAATTCAGAACTCGAACACGATCCGTTCTGGATCTTGAAGTCAAATCCATTGGTTTTGTGTATGGATTTATTCTACAGGGTAAATTGAACGTTCTATTGTCTATAGTTGCTGCCCGCGGAGCATTTTTATTTGTAAAAAAATACCTTTTTTAAATGAACCATTTGAAAAAATGAACTAAAAAATGAAAACACCTTTTTTAAACCCGCCCGTCGTGGGGAACAATTCATACAATAAAATTCATATAAGAAGTCAAATCCATTGGTTTTGTGTATGGATTAATTCTACAGGGAAAATTGAACGTTCTATTGTCTATAGTTGCTGCCCGCGGAACATTTTTATTTTTGAAAAAAAAACCTTTTTTTAAATGAACCATTTGAAAAAATGATCTAAAAACATTTTTTTAAACCCACCCGTCGTGCGGAACAATTCATACAATAAAATTCATATCAAATCCATAAAATATAATGAATACAAATTGAAAAGCAAAAAATGTAACCTATAAATATCTTAACCAATAGAAAAGTCTAAATGTGAATATTTTTGTTCTTATTTTAACAAATATTATCCCTCAACCCGCCTGATATATAAATCTGCCCGTCGTGTGGTATAATTCAGAACACAAACACGAAACAAACAATGAAAGATGATGAAATCTTTTCATCAGAATGTTTCCAAACTATATTTATTACTTAACATCATTCCCCAATATCATTTCCTTAAGTACTATTTCACTTTTACCGCTATAATATTCATTGTTAAAATTTATATATTTTCCGCTATCATTAAAACCCAATATAACCTGAGTCAAACCTACCCAACTCAACCCAACCATTCAATCTTGACCGCTCTCAGCCTAGTCTGAGGTGATTTAACTTATTAGTTTGTGATCAGAAAATATACTGATGCGATCATAATTTGTAATCAGAAGACTGAGATTATCTACCCCAGGGGTCCCAAACACGCGGCCCACCAATACTTTTCTCTCAACCCGCCAATATAGTATCGGGACCAAACTGTAAGGTAGCTAAATTCACATTTGTTGCATAATGCGATATAATTATACAACATTATCATATTATCTCATAATTCCCGGTTAATGCTTCCACTAATGCATCATATTCATACAGTTGTTATTTTTTGGATTACACCGATAATACAGCCCTTGATATTACAGCCGATATTATATTATGCAATCTATATTCTGCTACGTATTATTCATAATACATATATCATCAGATCGCAAAATATATTTAAAGGTTCACATCATTCTCCAAAATCATTTGCTTAAGAGCTATTCTACTTTTATCGCTAGAATATTTACTGCTAGCAAAATATCATATACCTCGCTATCATTTAAACCCACTCTTTATAGATACATTTAATTCGCCCGTCGTGCGGAACAGTTCATAAAATATAATTAATATTCAATTCATAAAAAATTTAGTGCAAATTGAAAAAGAAAAACAAACCCACAGGAAAGTTATAGCTAATATAAAAGTCTAAATGTGAAATTTATGTTTCAATTTAGAAAACATGTTTTTCCACAACACTATCAAAACAATGCAACCTTCTGTCATCTCTATAATTCCAGGTTAATGCTTCCGCTAAAACAGCATAAGTTGGCATTACATGATATTGCAGCCCATATCCTTATGCAACTTATGCTTATGCAACTTGAAATTAAACCAATTAAATTACACAGTTAAATTCAGTAGTTTACTTTGTTCCCAATAGCAATTTACCCGCCCGACGTGCGGAACGTTATTGAGGACAATAAAGCCTTTATATTCAGTAGAGTGTAGCATTAATTAAACTGTACGCAATAAAACCACACCATCCATGCTTGGAGATAATATGATGCATTCTTAATTGTGATTGGGCTTCAGTGAAATTTAATCGGTGTATATTCTTGTGTAATCGCAAGTACGCATAATAGCTGTCAAATTGGCAATATGTCCTTTTGACTTTACACCGCCGTAACTTCCTTCAGATACCCTTTGGAAAATTACAAATTATACCGTATTGTAGAAGACAAGATTTCTAGAACGATGGTATAATTTATTTTTATGTGTAACAAATAGTTACTGAGAAATAGTAGAAAAATGAATTAATTTTAGTCGCCCGGTGTTCAAGTGTAATTTTGGATGTATTTGAGAATTTTGCCAATTTTACACGTGTTTTGTATCATTGGTGGGTATAAATTATAACTTATCTTGTAGAACACAAAATTCTCTACACAGTAGTATATTCCTGTGTAATCGCAAGTGCGTAAATTGTGATTGGACTTCAGTGAAATTTAATCAGTGTATATTCATGTGTAATCGCAAGTACGCATAATAGCTGTCAAATTGGCAACATGACATTTTGACCTTACACCGTCGTAACTTCGTTCAGATACACTTTGGAAAATTAATAATTATACCGTACTGTAGTAAACAAAATTTCTAGCACGATGGTATAATTAATTTTAAGGTGTGACAAACAGTTGCTGAGAAATGGGTATAAAAATGAATAAATTGTAGTCACCCGGTGTTCAAGTGTAATTTTGGATGTATTTGAGAATTTTGCCAATTTTACACGTTTTTTGTATCATTTGTGGGTATAAATTACACCTTTTCTTGTAGAACACAAAATTCTCTACACAGTAGTATATTCCTGTGTAATCGCAAGTGCGAAAAATAGCTGTCAAATTGGCAATATGTCCTTTTGACTTTACACCGCCGTAACTTCCTTCAGATACACTTTGGAAAATTAAAAATTATACCGCATTTAAAAAAATACAATTTCCAGCACGATGATATAATTTATTTTAATGTGTGACAAATAGTTCCTGAGAAATAGGTAGAAAAATGAATTAATTTAGGCGCCCGGTGATCAAGTGTAATTTTGGATGTATTTGACAATTTTGCCAATTTTACACATTTTTTGTATCATTTGTGGGTATAAATTATAACTTTTCTTGTAGAACACAAAATTATCTACACAATAGTATAATTTTTATAGCTGTACCATTGCTGGTTTATGAGGAATAGATAGCGGAATATTGACCAAAATATTCACGTTTTTGTGCGATAATTATGCCTTTTTGACTTTGTCATTTACACTTCACACCGCCGTAACTTTTTTTAATAAACTTTGGAAAATTAAAAATTATACCGTGTTGTAGCAAACAAAATTCCCAGCATGATGGTATTATTTATTTAGATGTGTGATAATTAGTTTTTGATAAATAGAGAAAAAAGTATAGAAAATCTGACGCGTGGAGTTTAAATATAATTTTGAATATAGATTGAAATTTTGTCATGTTTACATCTTTTATGTTCTATTTTTGGATATGAATTATAACCTATCTTGTAGAACAGAAAATTCTCTACACAGTGGTATAATCTGTATTACTGTACCATTTCTGGTTTATGAGGAGTAGATGTAGGAATATTGACCAAAATTTTCGCATTTTTCAGGGTTCATTTTGTCTTTTCACCGCGATAACTTTTTTTGATTTCATTTTTAAAATTTCAAATTTATCCTATCGTGTAGACAAGAAAATTTCCAGCGTAATGGTATAAATTGTTGGCGGGTACGTTAAGTGGTTACCGAGTAGCAGCTTGCTGAAAATGTGACCAAGGAGGGTGGGACAGACAAACAGACAGACAGACACACAGACAGAGGATCTCTTTTATATATATAGACTAGCATTAAAACCCGCCCGTTGTGCGGAGCAATTCATTGATATATTGCAAATTAAAAACAAATAAGGCGAACTCATAAAAACCTTAATCAATTAAAAAGTCTAAATTTCATTATTTTTAATTTTATTTTGACAAAATATTTTCACTCAGCCCGCCTCATATTTAAACCCGGCCGACGTGCGGAATAATTCAGAACTCGAACACCATCCGTTCTGGTTCTTGAAGTCAAATCCATTAGTTTTGTATATGAATTCATTCTACACGGTGAAATTGAACGTTTTATTGCTGCCCGCGGGACATTTTTATTTCATAAAAATGAGCCATCGCTTCGTTTGCGTTTGAAGCCCCTGATCATTGAACCAGCGAACCATGAACCAGCGCAATTATGTCACCTCATATTCAAGCATACATACACAGACAGACAGATAATTTCTTCTTTATGTATATATATAGCATTCAAACCCGCCCGTTGTGCGGAGCAATTCATAACATGAAATTCATATTCAATTCATAAAAAATATGGAAAAATAAAAATGAAATAGGGTACACTCATTGAAATATTCATCTATTGAACATTATAAGTTTAATTATTTTTATTTCAACAAAATATTTCCCCTCAGTCCGCCTGAGTCATTTTTAAACCCGCCCGTCGTGCTGAATAATTCAGAACTCGAACACGATCCGTTCTGGATCTTGAAGTCAAATCCATTGGTTTTGTGTATGGATTAATTCTACAGGGTAAATTGAACGTTCTATTGTCTATAGTTGCTGCCCGCGGAGCATTTTTATTAAAAAAAATACCTTTTTTTAAATGAACCATTTGAAAAAATGAACTAAAAAATGGAAACACTTTTCTTAAACCCGCCCCTCGTGGAAAAATAATTAGTGAAAATTGAAAAAGAAAAACAAACCCATAGGAATGTTTAGCCAATATGAAAGTCTAAATGTGAAATTTATGTTTCAATTTAGAAAACATGTTTTTCCACAACCCGCCTCATATTTAAAGCTGCCCGTCGTGCGGAATAATTCAGAACTCAAACACGAAACAAACACAAAGAAAATTGATGAAAAACGACCAACAGAAAAAGTGAAATTTGTAAATTCTTGTTTTAATCATTGACGATGTTTTTCCCTCAACACTGCTCAAATTCACACCCGTCCTTCGTGTGTAGTAATTCAGAAGTGTAACACTATCAAAACAATGAAACTTTCTGTCATCTCTATAATTCCAGATTTATGCGTCCGCTAAAACAGCATATTCATATAGTTGGCATTGCATGATATTACAACCCATATCCTTATGCAACTTAAGCTTATGCAACTTGAAATTAAACCAATTATATTATACAGTAAAATTCAGTAGTTAACTTTGTTCCCAGTAGTATTTTACCCGCCCGTCGGGCGGAACAATTCATGTGTAAATATTGAGGACAATAAAGCCATTCTATTCAGTATAGTGTAGCATTAATTAAACTGTACCCATTAAAACCACACCATCCATGCTTGGAGCTAATATGATGCATTCTTAATTGTGATTGGGCTTCAGTGAAATTTAATCGGTGTATATTCCTGTGTAATCGCAAGTGCGCATAATAGCTGTCAAATTGGTAATATGTGCTTTTGACTTTACACCGCCGTAAATTCCTTCAGATACACTTTGGAAAATTACAAATTATACCGTATTGTAGAAAACAAGATTATAGCACGATGGTATACTTTATTTTTATGTGTAACAAATATTTACTGAGAAATAGTAGAAAAATGAATATATTTTAGTCGCCCGGTGTTCAAGTGTAATTTTGGATGTATTTGCGAATTTTGCCAATTTTACACGTGTTTTGTATCATTGGTGGGTATAAATTATAACTTATCTTGTAGAACACAAAATTATCTACACAGTAGTATATTCCTGTGTAATCGCAAGTGCGCATAATAGCTGTCAAATTGGCAATATGTCCTTTTGACTTTACACCGCCGTGACTTCCTTTAGATACACTTTGGAAAATTACAAATTATACCGTATTGTAGAAAACAAAATTTCTAGCACCATGGTATAATTTATTTTTATGTATAACAAATAGTTACCGAGAAATATTAGAAAAATGAATTAATTTTAGTCGCCCGGTGTTCTAGTGTAATTTTGGATGTATTTGAGAATTTTGCCAATTTTACACGTTTTTTGTATCATTTGTGGGTATAAATTATAGCTTATATTGTAGAACACAAAATTCTCTACACAGTAGTATATTCCTGTGTAATCGCAAGTGCGCATAATAGCTGTCAAATTGGCAATATGTCCGTTTGATTTTACACCCCCGTAACGTCCTTCAGATACACTTTGGAAAATTACAAATTATACCGTATTGTAGAAAACAAAATTTCTAGCACGATGGTATAATTTATTTTTATATGTAAAAATTGTTACTGAGAAATAGTAGAAAAATGAATTAATTTTAGTCACCCGGTGTTCAAGTGTAAATTTGGATGTATTTAAGAATTTTGCCAATTTTACACGTTTTTTGTATCATTTGTGGGTATAATTTATACCTTTTCTTGTAGAACACAAAATTATCTACACAATATGTAAATTTTTATAGCTGTACCATTGCTGGTTTATGAGAAATAGATAGCGGAATATTGACCAAAATATTCGCGTTTTTCAGTGCTAATTTTGCATTTTTGACTTTGTCATTTTGACTTCACACCGCCGTCACATTTTTTTAATACACTTTGGAAAATTAAAAATTATACCGTGCTGTAGCAAACAAAATTCCCAGCATGATGGTATTATTTATTTAGATGTGTGATGTTTAGTTGCTGAGAAATAGAGAAAAAAATACAGAAAATCGGACGCTTCGAGCTTAAATATAATTTTGAATGTAGACTGAAATTTTGTCATTTTTACATATTTTATATTTATTTTTTGGATATGAATTATAGCCTACCGAGTAGAACAGAATATTTTCTACACAGTGGTATAATCTGTTTGGCTGTACCATTTCTGGTTTATGAGGAGTAGATGTAGGAATATTGACCGAAATTTCCGCATTTTTTAGGGTTCATTTTGTCTTTTCACCGCGATAACTTTTTTTGGTTTCATTTTTAAAATTTTAAATTTATCCTATGGTGTAGACACGAAAATTTCCAACGTAATGGTATAAATTGTTGGCGGGCACATCAAGTGGTTACCGAGTAGCAGCTTGCTGAAAATGGACCAAGGAGGGTGGGACAGACAAACACACAGACAGACAGACAGACAGACAGAGGATCTCTTTTATATATATAGATATATATATAATGTGAGATATATAAGTACAATAAATCCTGACTAGCGCAGTCTGAACACTCTATGTCGGAACGAATAAAGTAGATATGGCAATAATAATAATAATAATGGGAGTAATAATAAATTCCACATATAATTATAGTTACATAAGAAATTACGCTCAAAAAGCAACGCCGACACCATTCCTCTCCGGCACAATTCAATTTTCAATTGTGCCACTCTGGTGACAAATCTGCCAACTTTTCAATGCGGGTACCTTGTGCAACGACAAAAACGGACTGTCACACACACGTTGCGTCCATATATCTCCGCACATTTCCCGCCACAGTACATTATATTGCACACACACACACCACAGTGCAAATGCACAGTGCATTGCAAACACACTCGCAACTTCACTCGCATGCAAATATGCAACAAACCATCAAAGCCAATGATTGCATGGTTTGCTTGTTCAACATGAGTCGTGTCTGTGCATATGAACGTAATGACGATGTTTTCATTGATCTCCAAAGTTTCGTTAAAAAGTCACATTTTCAATTTGATCCACCGACACTTGATCTATTTGAAGTTCATACCTCAGCTCGGTAGCTGTGTAGTGGCAGTACAGCAGAAACCACTCTCACACACACTCACACAAGAAAAGCTAGTAGGAGAAACAGCAAAGCATCGACAAGTACTTGCCTGATGATCGCTGGCAAACATCACTCACTACTCGAATATGAAGCCACATGGACCAGACAGATATTCTAAGTCTCATATAGGACACGCTGGCTATATTATTATTATTGAAGTTATTATTAACTACAGGCAAATGGGCCCCATGTGGGTCCATGTACAGGAAGCGGCCAAAAAAATGTAGACATTAAGAGAGTTTGAAAAATGAATGTTTCAGTCAGGAAGATAAAACTAATGAAGGAAGAAGCAAAATAAATAAACGATGAATCAAATCGAAAGCCTAAACAGATATAGAGACGCATGTTGTGTAAGCGTGCGCAGAAAGAGAGATACGCCAAGATGATCATCTCTAACACGGCTTGTAGAGTAAGAAAGTATATTAAAAACGCTGATCGATTCTGCGGTGCCGCTCAGACAATTAAATACGACCGATCAATAGACAACACACACACACACACGCCGCGAGAAAACACATACAATTAATAAAATTAATACGCACTCACAACCACCGAAAACTTATGGTTGAAAACCTCCGATAACTATTGTGTCTATTATGTACAAACTAGGCACGATCATGTTGTATAATTCTGCTCAGCGTCACCATATGTGGGCAATCATCTGTGTCGCACATCATGCGCATTTTGTTTCCAAATATACAAAAATTAGCTTGTCACAAGTGAACATCTTTGCTGAATGCCACACATGGAATGCCACCATTAACTTATCAGTACCATACCTGTACTTATGAAGAATATAATGCGTCTTCCGATTGTCATTCAATATAATACAGACAGACTCAATTATTTAGCCAATTATTCTCTTTTTCATGCATAATTCTTGTTTTTCATCACATTCTGTTGACATGAATTGAACTGGAATCAGTGGGGGCGCCAAGGACGAGGGGGCTTGAAGGGGCTAATGCTTCCACAAAAATATGTCGACCCCCCCACCTGAACCACCCAAAAATCATGACCGCGAACATTCTGAGTGTAGTTGCTTATATTTCGCCAAGCCCACGCATATGTTACTTTAGCCCTCTCCCCCTCAGTCCCCCCGGAAAAATCCTGGCGCCGCCACTGTCTTAAATATTACATTTGCGCATCTATGGAGATGATACAATGTGCGTGATATGTGCAAGTCAGCGAAGACGTGTTTGTGTGCGCGTGTGTTAGTTTGCGTGCAAGAAATATATTTTGGGTAAATTTCGGCATCCAAGTTCATAGTGTTCCCATGTGGGAACAATTTTACTTTGCGTCCCCTTACTGTCCAATTTTAGTTTGGATTGCATTGCAATTCATATCTATTTCTTACATTGGGACTTAACTACAACTGCTAATTTGGAAAAAGGAAACTTAATCAAATGTATACTGACTTTTTGCAGCCGCTAAACGACACACTACAAGTTTGGACGAATGCTGTGCTGCGTATAATAGAAAAAATACAGCCCAACTATATGCCCTGAGAGGCTGGCTCATGCTCTATCCGATGCTGGCCTTACTTTTGGAATCGGATGAATAAGGCGGGAGACAATCTCCCATAAAATGCTTGTTTCCATATGCACGTGTATGTGAGCTTGTACGTAAGTGCTTGTGCCGTGCGCATTTGAGATGTTATCTATGAAATGCGTAATTCTCGTAAATGGCTTCACAAATGAAACGAAAATGAAATGTATTTACGTATGTGTGTGTGTCGCCTCACGCAGTGTATACAACCCCCACCCCCGCCCCTGAATGGCAACACTCACACTGGCAAATACATATGATGTGTACACTTCAGCGCAAACGCCCATTCTTTCAAATGCCATCTTTTGCCGAGCGGAAGATACATAGCGAGAAAACGTGTGTGAGTGTGAGTGAGTGCGGATGGAAGCGGGAGAGAGAGAGAGAGAGAGAGAGAGTGGAAGAGACAAGACTCGAGGAAGGCCGTGACACAATGATGAAGCATGCTGAGTTACTGCGCGCACAATTGTCGCAAAACAAGAGTCACACACACACACACACACACACACGTTGCACTGCGCGACATAATTTGGCAAAATTGAAACACACACACACACATTATCAAGCGTGTGTGTGTGTGTGTGTGTGTGTGTGTGTGTGTGTGTGTGTGTGTGTGTGTGTGTGGGTATGTGTGACAACTTTACCCAAATGACGCATATAATACGATTATCTAGACTATGAAGATACGCACACACACACACATACACACTTCAGTAGGAAAAAAAAAATACAACAAGTACACACACACACACACAACCGACTCAACTCCGAAACGCACGAGACACACACACAAACATACACACACACATACACGTGTGTCGACAGGCAGATAATGGGCGCATGCATAATGTGAAGCAGAAACTTGTACATCTGCACAGTGAGACAGTGTCAGTGTGACTGTGTCAGTGTGACTGTGTCAGTGTCAGCGTGTGTGAATGCTCACTCGATGAGAAGACGGGCAGAGGGAAAAGACGAGAAAGAGAAAAAGAAGAAAGGAAATATGAAATAAACACAAAAAAGCACAAAATGAAAACGTATAAATAACAAATGGCTAAAAAGCAATAAATATATGAATATATACAAAATTTTTCATATAAATATAAACATATAAATATATAATAGCCAATAACATTTCTACAAATATTTTTAGGAATGTTTTTTAATAAAAAATAGCTTGTATTATACAAATCAAGCGCACACATAAATGCCAGTTATTACTGCAAAAGCTCAATGGCTTTCAATTGCGAGCTGCAAAATGGCGCACGTTGAACGAGTGCACATTTATATACAGGCAAATTTTACACATTACATTACATTTACATTAGGTAGATATTTATATAGCGCCCTACAGCTAAAGGGTCTCTAGGACGCTGCACACACACACACACACACATTACATTAGGTAGATATTTATATAGCGCCCTACACCTAAAGGGTCTCTAGGGCGCTGCACACACACACACACACACACACAAAAACGCACACACAGAAACACACACACACACAGAAAGTGAAAAGTAAAGAAAGAAGAGAGATAATTTACACCGTATAATCATCACTAATATAGACAATGTTCTCTAAAGTATAATACGATTTCACCATCACACACACACACACACACACACACAGACACACTTACACACACACATAGCCACACACACACAGAAAGTGAAAGGTGAAGAAAGAAGAGAGATAACTTACACCTTATAATCATCACTAATATGGACAATGTTCTCTAGAGTATAATACGATTTCACCATGAAAAATTTCTTAGTATTTTTTTTGTAAACAGGGATAGAATTGATAGAACGTAGTGTTGGGGAGAGCTTATTGTAAATACAAGGTCCTAAGATAGAGAGAAACTTTTCAGACACACACACATACATACAGCATTGTTGTATTGTTGATGATTGATTGTGATTACAATGTGGTATTATTTAGATGCATTAAATAATGTATTATACAATTGATATATTTTAATGTATAATATTTTATAATATAATATGTATTAAATGTTTTTCGTATTAATGTTTGTCTATGAGAGCATTAGTTTGACGAATATTGTGGTCCAGTATTTATGTCAACGCTTTCATTTTAATTATGTGTGTGTGTGTGTGTTACGGGGAAATAAACTATGAATTATAAACAAATACATATACATATAAACACTGAACAACACACACAAACACATACACACACAAACAAATACGTACATACACAAACACCTACACACACCACACAAACACACATTTACACACACAAGCACACGCTCATACACAAACACATACGCAAACACGCTCACACACACACACACACTAACACACACATACACAGAGACAAACACACATTTACACACACTCATACACAAACACAGACACACACACACACAAGCACACTCACACTCACACACACACTAACACACACAAAGTCTCACCTCGTATGATCACCTCATCTCCGTCATGCAGGAACTTGCGCGTGACTGCCTGGTGATTGCACAGTGCAACATTGCGCGAGCCCTTCCAGCTCAGCTCCAGCATGGAACCGTACGACTCCTCAGTCTATAGACCACCCACCCCACACACACACACACACACACACACACATGAAGGCGAGTGAAAATAACGAAGAATAAATCATGTATTTGTACATGTGTGAGTATGTCTGTGTGTCTATGTGTGTGTGTGTATGTATGTGTATCTGTGCGTATGTGTATGTGTGTGTGCTATATATGAATTGCCTGCCATACTTATACGTGTGTGTATATGTCCGTACGTATTTGTGAGAATGTCTGTGTGAGCGCTTTTGAGATCTTCTGGTAAACATTGCGATATTAAATGTCTCAGTATACTATAGTATGTATGTGTGTGTGTCTGTGTGTGTAAGGGGGACACCCCCCAGGGTCCCCACCGGTCCGCTGATAGTGCCCGAGGCCAGCAGGTCGCCAGGTCGCAGGTTGCAGCCGTTGATGGCGTGATGAGTCAGTTGTTGGCGCATGGTCCAGTAAAGGTGGCGGAAATTGGAGCGACACACAACACTGTCCACCTCACTACCGACCGCTGTTATCAATTACGACACTCAATTACAGTCAATTATGTTACTGTTTCACCTAAATGTCACTTTCCATAAGATACTTAAACTTAAACTGCATGAAAAAGTTGTGTGTGAGAATTATGAAAAAAATTATTAGGTTACCAAAAGTTACTTTTTCATCGTTAGGTTACTTTTTTCGTTTTTCTTGTGATCAAGTCACTTTACCATAGAGTTTATTAACTTTTTGCAGATAAGAGGCACAACAAATGGTATAAATCAGTATAAAATGGGAAAAGGAGATGGAATATTAGGTCTGAAGATCAAGAAATGTCAAAAATGATGCTGTTAGGATTTAGCAATTTATATTCATCTTAATATCTGTGCTACTCGATATTTATACGTTTTTGGGTACGCAGGATAGTGTAATTCCATTTTAGGAAATGTCCACGAACTGGAGGGTGTCGTGAGATGTTTGGAGCGTGGTATAGTACAATGTGTGAGCTCTCTATACCAGATACTGCACTATAGCACTTGACAGTACGTATTTACTTGAACAGGAAATAACACGTGATTTTCAGAACGTGAGATAGTGTCACTTTCCCACGTTTGAGCTCAAGCGACGAAACAGTGCCCCTTATAATAAGACTGTGTATGCAGTGCTTACATGAGGACGGGGGCATTCACACATGCAGTGTTTACGCTCACGAATATACAATCTGTAGCATGTGCTTATTTGATAGGGTCGCATCAAAATTATCACTGAAACAATATACCAAAACGGAGAGAGGGTAGAAAAAAGGGACTAGCGTATTTTCTCCCTTCGAAACTGCAAAAAAGATATATGCATTTTTTTAGGGATCATATGTTGATATATTTAGGTTACTTTTTCTCGAAAATAAAGTTACTTTTTCTGATTTTTAGGTTACTTTTTTGAAAGCCCTAATTATCAGCACGTATTGTTAATTTCAAATATTGCTGCAATCAATCATTGTTACCGTCAATTATTGGTATAATCAATTTTTGCCAATTCCAATGATTGTCATCTCCAATTATTTTCGCCATCACATTCATATCATATTTTATCATGTATCATAATATTATAATAATATGATACATGTCTACCCTAACCTAATTGATGATCATCAATTCCTGTCAATTAATATTGCAAATATTATAAATAATTATTGTGAGTTATCAATTATTGTCAATTATTGTGTTATAGATGCTCATCAAATACAAATCATTATCATCAGTTGATTATTATCATATTTATTAATTAACATTATCATAAATAAAATGCACACTAGACACACACACACACACACACACACACACAGAGAGAGAGCAGTAAACACACACACACACACAGTACACACACACACACATACACAGTACACACACAAACACACACACACACACACACAGAGAGAGAGAGAGAGAGAGAGAGAGAGAGAGAGAGACACAGAGAGAGAGAGCGATAGAGAGAGAGACACAGAGAGAGAGAGTGAGAGACAGCAGTGCACGCACGTTTGATGGCTACTTGCAGTTGGATGTCGTAGTTGAACTGATCGCTGTGTCGCAGGTAGCAAGGAGGCGGCGGTTGTTGTGGGTAATTGTCGACGAGAAACGGCTCCAGTGCCAGCAGAGACACCACCCACGGCGAGATCGATGTGGCGAAACTCTTGCCAAGAAACGGCCCCAGAGGCACGTACTCCCATTTCTGTATGTCGCGAGCTGTTGCAAACGCAATGCCGAAGTTGAAGTGTTACAAACGCCGGTTCAAACATCAATCAGACAATGTATAGACTTACAATATTTAGCTTAGGAAAGATAGGTTGAAAAAATGTCCAATTGGTACGTGAGAAAGAGAGCGTAAAAATTCACGAAAAATCAAAGATATTTAATATGCTTAATTATTGTCAATTGTGTTTGGTAAAAATAACTAAATGGGTCCATTAGACCAGTTGGTATACGGAAAATTAATGTGTCACATACTTTTGCCTTCATTATTGTTTGTGTCTATTAATAGTTGTGTTTATTTATTGATATTATATTTATTAATATTAACGTGTGTGTCTTGATGAGTGTTTCATATGATATCATCACGTGTGCATGTAAAATTCAATTTATTTTGAAATGCAGCTAAGTGGTGTAATCAAACTGAAATCAAATTCAAGTGAAAATTCACAAAACACACTTCATCCTAATATTATTACTAGCATTAATAATATCACTAATTACAGACAAAGCTAGTGAGTGCATGGGAGGAGTGCAGTAGCACAAATACCACCGCAAAATCGCAAAACAAACCATAATAAAAATATATACGGTAATATCATCGCAACAAGACTCTATGTATATATGTATATTTGTGTATGTGTGTGTGTATTTATGTATGTTTGTGTATGTGTATTTATGTACACACTTATGCATGTTTGTGTGTGTTAGTATATGTAAGTGTACGTATCTGCGTTTGTATGCGTGTATATGCAAGTCTGTATATAGGTTTGTGTATGTATGTACATGCATGCTTATGTATATATATAGATATATATATGTGTGTGTCTATTTATTTTATATTTATTTATATTTTAAACAATATATTTGCAATCCACATCTGGTTTTTCGTGCAAACATTTACATGGTCGAACTCACGTGTAAAAATGGCATAAGTTATAAACAATTTGGCATAATCAATTTATACTTTTTCAGATAAAATCTATTGAATATTTGTTTTAAAAAAATCGAAAACTATACAATAAAACAACAGTTTGCAGGTAAGACTAGTCTAGCTAACAAACAAACAAAAAACCGGAATAGTTTGAAGTGAGTGGATATTGTGACGAAATTAAAGCTGTTTGTTATAGTTTTTTGCTGCTTTTGTGCGGAAAAGCGATGTATGTGTGTCTGTGTCTGTATGTGTATGTATGTGTGTCTGTGGGCCGCACCACTCCAGTCGTTCATCAGCACCAGGCCGAAGAGCCGACGATGGGCGTGGTCTATGTGGTGGGCGTGGCCTAGCTGGTTCTCGGGCCCGCCGACAAACACGGCCGTTTCCAGTTCAAAGTCGAGCAGACGACACGGACCGAAGACAGGCGGCTCGGTGTCCACCGGCCTCGTCTGTCCACACGGTCGCCTCACAGCGCTGCCAGATACCAGCACGCTCGAGGCGCGACCGTGGTAGCCGACCGGCATGTACCGCCTACACATACACACACACAAACACACAAATATACACACATATACACACACACAGACAAATATACACACACAAACAAACACACACATACACACACAAACAAACAGACAAATATACACACACAAACAAACACACACATACACACACACAAACATACACACACACAAACAGACAAATACACACACACACACCCACACACACACAAATATACACACACATACACAAACAAACAAACACACACACACACAAACAGACAAATATATACACACACACACAGAGACAAATATACACACACATACACATAGGTATACATACACCTACATATAGACGGAGATATGAACATATACATATATACTAACAAACACATATATATATGCACACATACATACATATGCATACATACAGACTCACACATACATGCATACAGACAGAGATATGTACACTTACACACACACACACCAACAAATACACACATACACAGATATGTACCGTAAATCCTCGGTTTGTAAGGCATGCCGTTCTATTGTTCAAACCTTCCGCCGTAGTGTCATTAAATAAGAGGGTGCCGCTCCATTTTTCCACTAACTGATGAGAATTTTGAAAACATACGGATGAAACATGGACCAGGTAACGTATGCATGTTTATTTAACAAAAAAACACAAATACAAATGAGTACTGATAATTAATCATAAACTCACTAATAAAAATCAGTTAGTTATATATATATTGCCAAAAGAGAAGAATTCATCAAAGTGACGCTTAATTAGAGCTGTAGGTCTAATAGAGTTATTACGGTAGATACATACACATGCATACCTAGCCTGGTCATTATTCGCCGCGACGCTGTCTCCGTCAAATTCTAGTGTTGTTGATATATATATATATATGTGTGTACGTGCATGTAAATATATGTGTACTCACTGACACATAGGCTAGGACACACACACATACACACACACACAGATGGCAAAGACATACACATAGAAGGTGAAATTCAAGAGTCCTGCTTGTGAGCACATGGAGACAGACACATACAAACACACACCACACACACACACACACACATGCACATGCACATAGGGAATCAGTGTACGAGGTACGTTCAATAAGTAATGAGAAAATGTCAGGAGAGACATTAAATATGGTATGATCAAAATACTTTTTCATGGAGAAGTACACATGCATATATTCTACAAAATTACTAACTGGCAACTTTCTATGTTAGCAGGTTTGGGCGTCGTGGTGATTGAGGTGGAACCAGTTTGATCCGGTTTGCCGATCTCCGAGCACGTGTCACGATGCAAGGAAATATGGAGCAACGTTACGCCATCAAATTTTGTGTTAAACTTAACAAAACAAAAAGCTTATGGATTGTTTAAAGAAGCCTATGGGGATGAAAGGATGAGCCAAGCAAGTTTCTACCGGTGGTTTAACAGATTTTCTGAGGGAAATGAACACGTTGAAGATGAACCCAGAAGTGGAGCACCAAAAATTGCACGCAAGGAGGAAAACATTGAGGAAGTGCAAAGGTTAGTGATGCAAGACCGTCGAATATCTGTGAGGATGATATCTGAAGCTGTTGGCATTAGTACTGGCACAGTAGAGACAGTTCTGACCGAAGATCTGAAGCTTCACAAAGTCTGTGCCAAGTTTGTGCCAAAGATTCTGTCCGACGATCAGAAGCAGTTTCGTGTGGAATGTTGCACTGACATTCTCGAGATGATAAAGGCCGATCCAGCTTTCCTGAATAAGGTAGTGACTTGTGATGAGAGTTAGGTGTTCACCTATGACCCTGAGAGCAAACGACAGAGTGCTCAGTGGAAGCACGCAAACTCTCCCAGGCCCAAAAAGGCAAAGATGAGCAAGTCACAAGAGAAGGTCATGGTCATTCCTTTCTTTGACTTCCAGGGGCTCATTCACATTGAATGGGTTCCTCATGGTCAGTCTGTCAATAAGGAATATTATATTACTGTTCTGAGAAGGTTCAGAGAGAAGATGAGGAAGAAGAGGCCTCAGCAGTGGAGGAGTGGTCAGTGCTGGTTCCACCAGGACAATGCCCCATGCCACAAGTCAACCCTGGTGACCACTTGGATGGCCGACAGGGGAATGAAAGTGATACAACACCCACCCTACAGCCCTGACCTAGCTCCTTGCGACTTTTTCATGTTCCCACGTATGAAAGACAGCCTCAGGGGAACAAGATTTCAGTCAACAGAGGAGCTGAAAGAGGCATCGGAAAGTTGCCTGAAGGGACTACAGAAGAAGGACTTTGAGGGGGTCTTCAAGGAATGGCAGAGACGCATGAAAAAGTGTGTAGATGTGGGAGGCAATTATTTTGAAGGAGACAAAGTTTTGTAAGCTTGTGAAAATAAATAGTATTTCTGTTGACATTTTCTCATTACTTATTGAACGTACCTCGTATGTGTGTGTGTGCCGCTGCCTCCCCGTCCTTTGGTTCCAGTTTTTGTGCGCTTGTTAATTCCAGTTGCAAAAATTGGCACATTTTCGCAGTGAACATGAATTCAAGAGTGATTTTCTCGGCGATCAGGTGCCCAGGTGGTGTCCAACACAAAACGGTGCAATCGACAACTCATTGAACAGAACATTCAGCACACTGGCACGTTGTAATGAAAGATACCACATTTGAAACAATGACTGGACCAATCAGGCACTTGTTGGACTCGGTGGTGTAGTGGTTAACACACCCGCCTCACAAGCGGCAGGTCCGTGGTTCGAATCCCGACGAAGGATAATTTTTTTAGGCGAATTATACAGCCCCTGTCCACCCAGCAGTAAATGATGGTACCAGATATCAGTCATGTGTTGTGTCATGCATTCTGGGGAGGTGACCCTCTCTAATACGTCTTTCGTCCTTGTGGCGTCATAGCGTGGAGATGGTCGGTTCTGCGGTGACAGCGAGCTGCACGGGCCACACCTGTGTGTGTTCATAAGCTTCGGCTTCTTCCCGTGTAGCAGCTGTCACTTGAGGCCTTCAACCTTAAACCGAGTGTGCAAGCTACACGCAGCGGCGACGCTACCTATGTGTGTATGTGTGTGTGTGTGTGTAAGTAAGTAAGTAAGTAAGTTTATTGGTCACTCATACAAGCAGTTCAGTCAATAGTACGTGTACACGAGTACGTATACACGAGATAAAAGCACATGTGACAATAGTCCGACAAGCTCACGCTTCTTTTCGGACTGATACTTAAACAATAAGCAAGACTACTACTATTTGCTAGCTAGCGCCACATTCATTCTGGTATTTATATAGTCGACAACAATCAGATATAGTTCACACGCAGGATGAATACATGCATACACGCAGGCTTGTGTGTGTGTGTGTGTGTGTGTGTGTTCGGCGAGGTGACACGTGTATGTACCAGTTGGGCATGAGCGCGTTGTCTTTGCCGCGAAACATGGTGCCCACGTTGGTGGCGTGATCGATGGACGAGTAGAAGTCGGTGTAGTCGCCGATTGCGGCCGGTAAATGCATTGTCACACAGCTGATCGGCAACAGCGCACTGAACACTCATAAACATGCACACAGATATATAAACATGCACACACAAACACACACACACACACACACACAAAAACAACACGTCTTAACAAGACGTCAAAACAACACCTCTGAAAAACGTGTCTTACGAGGACAGATTGAGGAAAATTGAATTACCCAGGCTTGATGAGAGGAGAGAAAGAGGTGATTTAATAAACATATATAGATGCATAAATGACACGGTCAACACAGACGACATCGGATTAGTTTTTCAAGGAAATGTGCGTAGAGGACACTCAAAAAAACTGAGGAAAACACGTTGTCGAAAAGATGTAAAAAGTATAGTTTCCCGTTTAGGAGCGTAGATCAGTGGAACCAATTAGACAGCAAAATAGTTGAAGCTAGAAATTTAAGTTCCTTCAAAAATATGTTAGATAAATTATGGAAAAGAGACGGGACAGCACGAGCTTAGCTCATATCCTGTAGAACAACTATGTGAGTACACACAGATACATGGTTTGGCAGTGAAAGGTGGCTGAATCGACATAGTAAAAATCCTGTGTCTTCCTCTCATATTTAATGTGTAATTAACAAATTAGCATATCAAATTGTATAATTAATCGATATTTATTGATTTTGACAGGATAATAATCATAATTGCAAAATCAGAATTTCATGTGGCAAAAACTCCAAGCGCCCCACACACTATTCGGCACAGAAGCCTGGTTTGGAAGGCACTGGCGTAGCTTACCGTTTCATCAGTTCAGCGTTGGCTTGTAGAGTGTCGCACTGGTCAGACAGCAGTGTTTTGATGCTCGACCTGGCCTCGATCCACGCGTCCCGAGACAGCGCCATGAAGTCGTTGAGAACTCTCTGAACGACAGAGAGAAAACAAAACAGGAAAATGCGTGCATATAGCTTTTTATCATCTGTGCTTATCAAGCTTATAGGGAGTTTTCGTTTAGCGCCGTCAAAAGGGTTACGTAAGAATCAAGCCTGTCTAAGGCACGTTTGATTCATACTTCGACTGCGTTCCACTTGTTGGACTCCTTGGTGTGGTGGCAACACAACCGCCTCACAAGGCCTCAAGTGACAGCTGCTACACGGGAAGAAGCCGAAGCTTATAAACACACGGGTGTGTCCCGTGCTGCTCGCTGTCACCGCAGAACCGACCCTATCCACGCTATGACGCCACAAGGACGAAAGACGTATTAGAGAGGGCCACCTCCCCCAATCCCTGACGAACGTCATTCACCGCGAGTTTGCACACAAATCTACGTCCATGCACAGCGGTACCTGCTTGAATACATGCTGGTGCCCGATCAGTTGGGGCCCATCAAACAAATGAGCAACGACAGACAGATCGAGTACGGACTCGCCAATGGCGACACCGATCCTGTGAGTCGGCTGTCAAAACACAAACACAAATTCATCAATCACACTAAATGCTTGGCAACTAGTTATGCAGCTTTATACCCCGTCATCTAGGTAAAGTTATATAAACAATATTCCAAGAAATCCACTGACATCGGTTTACTTTGACACTTCTGGTGCGTAAGCATTGTACTGTAGAACAAATTAAAAATAAAGTACAAAACAAAGTAGAGATACTAAGCACAAAGTAATACCAATGACAACTACTGCTCAAAATATTAAGACGAAAACAAGTGAATAAACTACCAATTGTCCTATGTTGTTGACAATACATGCAACACATTTGACAGCACGGAACTTACAACGTCCTTGGTCGAGAAGACTCCATACGGTAAGTTTTCGTACGTAAAGTCGCAGTTCTCAGGAATATCGACAAATGACATCATGCAAACACCTGGGTGCACATTAAAAAACAAGCAGAAATCTGTGTACAATTTGCATCACAAAAGCAAGTAAAAGCAATTTCTTTGGAACGCACTCAAGCCATGATACACCGAACTAATTTTTCCTCAATATTTTGTGAAATATTTGGCGTAGTACAAAAAATACCTTGAACAGCGACAGCGCAAAAAACACTCAGAGCTCTTTGCGGAACACGTTTAGGTCGAATACGACCCTTTTGCGCCGTTTACGTCCCTTGCTACAATTTTCTACAAACGCCATTCCACGGGCAAATACAGTTCATCTCGCCTTTACATTTTCACAAACATGAATATAAATGAGGTATTTATTATACCATATTGATATTGTTAAAATTTAGCCCCGATCATTGTTAACGTTCTTGCTACCTACTTGTTTCAATTAACTTGCATGGCAATAAATCGCTGATTACGATCTAGCCATACCAATCTGCTATATGGCGAGCGCAGACAATTACTCGAACACTTATGAATAATCACACTGAAACACAGAAAAACAAGCAGACAACGAAACAACATTGTATTTTACCGACAAAACACTTATCGAAATATACGCACACAGAATGACAGCCGCATACAAAGAGCGAATGAAACCAAACATCCCAGCAGCAAGCAGCTAGCGGTGAATTCTCACAGTGGAACGTCCGACCATCACAATGACGTCATCGTCCTGCAGGTCCTTGATGGCGTCCTCAAACATCTCGCGCGTGATCGTGATGTCGGACTGCTCGCGCAGCTCCTGATACAGCCGCGAGTAGGGCACCGTCGGCACCGTCTTGCCGCTCACGAGCTTCTTGAGGGCACTGGCCACGTCGCGACGGCGCTGCCGAGACGCCGCCGACAGACCTGTGGTCAGGATCGAGATGTCGATCCTGCCCGACGTCGGATCGGTAGCCGCCTGCTTCAGCGCCTCGCGGTGCAGTCTCCAGGCCTCGTCAACATCCTCGGGTTCCACCGACGCAGAGAAGCGCAGTTTGGCGTGCGCCTCCGACAAGCGGATAAGACTCTCCAGCTGACGAGGATACGCGCTTATCTGCCCACGTCCACTGCCCGCCTTCACAAACATGTACAGTGTTGTTGTTGATATTGTGAAGCACGCATACACACATACAAACAGGGTTTATGTGACTCATGTATACTAGAAGTTCCATATAAGTTAACGCGACATTATATTGACACTAATTTTTTTAACCAGGGAAATCAAAAGTCACCCATTATTTTGAAGTCAATTTACTCTGGATCAAAACTTTCCGTTCGTCATAAATATTACCAAACAATCACAATCCACATATACTCGTTAATGCGTGTTCCTTAAGAACACGCATTCAAGAGCGAATGCGCATCTTGAAAGAATAAAAGGCACTTGGAAACACAGTATAAACGATAAAACTTACATAATCATACTGAGTTTCATTCGAGAAACCACACATTTTAGACGTAATATATATATATGATGAAATGTCTATATATAACGTCTATATATATGAAGTCTATTTGAAAAAATGAATTAGAACAGAACTATTACAAAAAAGGAATAATTCCAGTGTTATGCTCAACACAGAAAAACAAGGCTAGAAAACGGACCAAGACAAATTACACCACAAACCCGTCTCACACATACCTTGCGCATGTCAACGTAGGCCGATATCAGTTTCTGCGATGCTGCCTCTGTCAGTGTCGGATGAAACGTCGCCTTGGCGTACGACATGTAGTCGCGTAATACGGACAAATCCTTCGTGAAAAAAAACACGGTATAATTATCGATTGATCACAATAAAAATATGAATGCATTACGAATTGGTGATGATTGGCATAGATGAAGAGCAAAATTTTAATCCCACCGGCTACAGATCCAAGCAGAAAATTACGAATAACCCCAAAATCCATGTCACACCTAATAAGCTGTCGTATAAAAATCGTCCGAGATAATATATTTAGTTGAGATAGAAAAATTGCCCCGGCGAAAGATCCCGTGGCATTGATGAACGCGCTCGCTTACCACAAACTCGTCATCCGTCTGACGCAGAGGCTTCTTGTAGTACAGCGAAACCAAGTGCCGAGCCAAACGACGGTCAAACGTCTCGTCTTGCGGATCCAATATCAAAAATATCAAGTCGAACCTGTCGCCGAACAATGACAAGAACATTAATAATACCCCACTATATTTTGTAATGTTTTTGCCGAATCGTCATCTGTATTTCGTACGTTGTTTTAATTCAAGAATATTTGCCGTTATAGTGAATATGTCAAATGCAATCAGAATTACAGGAGTTGTTTTTCTAGCTTAATGTGTGCTATAATACACAAAGAATGAAATTCGATCACCGAAACAGCGTGTCATTGCGACTTATAGAGACAAATATGGTACATAGAACAAACAACGATGTAAATCCATCTGTGACGAAATAAACTCCTTCTGAACCCAATAGAAAACCTAGTCAGATTCGAACCGCGGACCCACAGTTTGACTGACACGCGCTGACCTTGACAACAGCGTGTGCGGCAGCTGGATGTTTTCGATGATAGTTTTATTCTTGCTCCACTGCGACTCGCAAGGGTTGGCCGCCGCCAAAACGGAGGTGCGTGCGTTTAGTTGGCAAATGATGCCTGCCTTGGCAATGCTCAAAGTCTGCTGTTCCATCACCTCGTGCAGTACGCTCCTGTCAACAACAGCCAATGCGGTGATAAATAAATCACCAAGCTGCGACGATCATATGCGCATATGAGACAGTTTGAGTTTGTGTAAGACAAAAACAAGTGTGCTGGCATGTATATATAATTTATAAATATTCTTAATTCATAATTTAATACTGACGACAAAAATAGCCTTGTGAGACAAAACCGACGAGCTGAAAAATTACACAAGCAAAATGGGCAAACGCTAAATTTTTAAATATTACCATCACGTTAAGAAATGTTGACATTGATTGACACATTATTTCATCATCATCATCATCATGTATTTGCCAAACCCAACATAACACAAACATTCACTCACAAAATACCAGATAATTTGCAATGTTAGGATGGCTGGGCATAAGAAGCCTGGAGGCTTGTACTGCCCTTTTTCAACATACAATATACATTAACATATATAACATATACAACTAATAACAAAAATGAAAGCTTTTTCATCATGCCACACTGTTAAGATGTTCCCATACGTATAAGCAACATGTGTATCAATCATAAGTTTGAATATATTGTGTTCTTACTATTTTCTTGAAAGCTAACATCGATTGGGACATTTTGATTGGACTTGCTAATTGGTTCCAAAGTCGGATTCTTTGATGAAAAAGTTTCAGGTCTCTTGTTTTTGTGCGTGCAAAAGGAACCGCGAATTTGTCCATGTGCCTGGGATTTACTTCGAAGTTATTTTGTATATTCTTCGGAATATACAAAATAACTTCAATTACTTATATTTCATAACCAAATAATTTATATTTCATAACCATTGTTGGAATTAGATAAAACCCAGGCTCGTGCACAAATAAGCCACCCACCTCGTAGCGTCGTTCATTTTGTCGAACTCGTCAATGCAGCATATTCCGTTGTCGGCCAAAACCAAAGCGCCCCTGCATTCGACAACACGCAAAATTTCCATATGAAAATCTACATAGAAAGCACGAGCGAAGAAATCAGACGTTAGAGAGCGTCGAGTGACATTTGAAATCTACAACCGGAGCAGTATCATCTCGACAGAGTTTATCACCATTGATATTGGCATTAAAGTAGATAAGCAGGGAGGAATGAGAAGACAAAGTGGACGCTATTAATTGCATATCTGCAATCGCCACGAACCTTGATTATCAACAGATACAGAAAGAGAATAAGAGAGAGAAACAAGAGCAAAAAAATTAGAAAAGAGTGAAAGGGTGAGATGGAATCAAGACTGCTTACACACACACACAATGCGAACAAAAAAGCCACCACAGACAACATGGATTGAAAGATGTCCAGGTTGCAATTCAGCACCATCACACACATCACGGAACACTGCACAGAACACACACACAACTCAGACGCTAACACAAAATCAAATCCACCAAGGACTTGTAGAACAACCCGGTCGGCGCCGTGTTTTTCCTCAGCAGCTCGAGGCTGCTCGGCCAGACAACCTGAGGAACAACAACAACAGGGATTGACGAGCCAATTACCAGACACACTCACGTCTGCAGCGTCAGTTGTCTGGTCTCCGGGTCCTTGGTGACGTAGGCAGTGAGGCCGACGGCCGACGAGCCCTTGCCCGACGTGTACTGACTGCGCGGTACCAGATTGTACACGTACTGCAGCAGTTGCGACTTGGAAGTGCCCGGGTCTCCGCACAGCAGAATGTTTATGTCGGCTCTGCAGTGAATGGCGCACAAGCAACGGTGCTTACAGCGCGCGAGCTAACAATGTGCATATGCTCTGTGGTGTAAGTTTGTAACGACAGTGATAACATGAGTGGACCGGGAATAACGACATTGTCATGAATAGCAAAAATCAACTGCAAAATTAGCTCAAAAATAAAACTCTTGCGAAAACTGATCAACAAACCAGAGGCGCCGGAACACAACAGCAACGTGGAGTGGTTGTGTTGTGACGAAAAAACGCACACTAGATGGCACTAGTGAGATATCTGCCGCCTGACCAGTGGCGGCACCAAGGGAGGGACTCGGAGGGGCTGAAGCCCATAATAACGTGAGAAGCACCCCTCAAGCATACACATAAAAAATTCTGCTTATTTGCCAAGCCCCCGCATATTTTCCTTAGCCCCCAACGGAAAAATCCAGGCAGCGCCACTGTCCGCCTGAATACCTGAATTTGCCGCGACCAGAGTCGGAGAAGTCCTTCACCGTGCCGCCAAACAGCTGCAGCAGAATGCCTTTCTTGATGTCGTCGTTCTCATAGATGGACGGCGCAATGGCGCGTGCCAGACGCTCATAAACGTCCTCCTTTTTGGACAGCAGTTTGAGCAGTTCGATGCGCTCGGGAGTCAAGTGCATGCTGGAGCTGAAACGTGTCGATATTTTCACGATTATATGTCGTATTTGTGCGACTGTTTGTCTTATTTTAGTCTTAGTTTGGCCAACATGCTTGGCACTTTGTATAACTGGCAACTTGCTAAATGCAGCACTTATTGGCGTGTGTTTGCAGTTTTTCGTATTACCACGAGTTAATGCAGTATTGTAGAGAAGTATCATAAGACTAACGTCACGTGATTCAGACGTATTTCACCGGACAATATGATTGCGCATTGTAACACACATCGAGCAATATCAATTAACAATTATCCACAGACAAGTCTAGTAATGTCTCTTCCCCGATCACGCCAACTTTGTTGGACTCCGTGGTGTAGTGGTAGCACACCCGCCTCATAAGCGGGATGTCCGTGAATCGAATCCCGGCGGAGGAGAATTTCATTGGGCGAATTCTATAATCCAACAGCCCCTGTCCACCCAGCAGTGAATGGTACCAAATATCAGTAATGTGTTGTTTCATGCATTATGGGGAGGTAGCCCTCTCTAATACGTCTTACGTCCTTGTGGCGTCATAACGTGGAGAGGGTTGGTTCTGCGGTGACAGCGAGCTGCACGGGACACACCTGTGTTTATTCATAAGCTTCGACTTCTTCCCGTGTAGCAGCTGTCACTTAGGCATTTAACCTTTAACCTTTTAACCAGAATTGTTGGGTTTATGGCTCACTCTGGGAACTATTCGTGTGCTCCAAGGCTACGTTAGCCACTGAATCACTAGGATAATATTCTAGCAAGATTTATTAAATTAATTGTGAAAAACTGACACCTTTCATATAGTGTGTTTTCTATAGTTATTTTCTGTATATATGCAGTCTTATATAAAACGTTCACACTTGCATTATCCAGGGTATGACAAAGTAAAAGTAAAAATAAATAATTTCAAAATAACGGCCAATTACCCATCGCCAGAAGCAGAAGATCTTAGACGCTTCGTGTCCAGACGACGAAAATGAATGACATCAATGTGTGTTTTGTACACCGACTTGACGTTACGCATGCGCGGGTTGACTCGCAACGGAGCCGCCCGATAAATACCTATCAAAGCAGAAAATTACAAGTTGTTCAATTAATATTTCAACTATTTTATGTTTATTATATAGTTTTAATTTTTACTATCTTAATATCCTACGCTTATTTAGTCTTTCATCGTTTATTCCTATGTTTAAATAATTTTCTATATTAATATTTATTGTGTGATAAATAAAATTCTTGACCAAACTATATGTCTTCATATGATCAATATTACCACATATATTTAATCTCTAAAAAATCACGAATAATTAACATCACATATTGTGGAGATGATTGAACAGACTAGATTTGAGCAGAAGTGAAATGCGTCACGATCGCCGCCGGTGCGCCGTTGTTGTCGCACTGACCAGTCACGGTGACTCTGTCGCCCGCCTGAACGGCGTCAACCAGGTCGTTGTGAGTGTAGAGCAGAACAGTGTGGGGCGTTTGGCCTGCGGGCATGTCCTCGGGCGATTCTTGCAGTTTGACCATTTGCTTGTCGGAGAAATGCGACCTGTTGTGAATCAGTGTGAACGAGTGTTTGGTGTTGCACAGCTGACACAAAATCGGCTCGGCGATACGACCGCGATCTGCCGCAAAAACACCACTATTGAAAATTCACAAAAATGTATATATAAATTATACAAAAATGGAACAAAAAAATATATATATATGAAGATATACAAAAATTCACATGATTAAAAATCAATGTTGAACAAATTAAATATATGAGAAGATAAAAGTATTTTGAAAAAAACAAACTAATGTATGTAATTTGAAATTCTATGTGAACACATAATAAATTTACTGCTTATTTGTTATTTATTAATATTCTTGATCATATTGTCTATTATTACTATTTCAACGGCAGATACGAAAAGGCATTACCGATTTCCACCGAGGTGGTGTTTGAGCAGACGGTGCACTTGAAGAACGCCTCGCGCATCTCGGGGATAATATTGGAAGATCGGACAACCATGCCCGATATTGTGATCAGCTGATCAATATCTGCATGTGCAACATAAAATCATATCATGGCTCTATTCGTATTCTGTTCGTATCCTCACTTCAGGAGTAACGACGTGCCAAGTGGGACGACATATGGTCTGACAGGCTAGTGAGCCCCTTAAACACCAATTATCAATCGACTTACGAAGTGTATCAATCGAACACTTTCAGAAGTCTTTCAGAAGCTTAATTTTGTCTTGCTATTTTTGAAAATTCACTACAATAATTGAGCAGTTCTGAAAGAAACAAAATAATTGCCTACTCTGCGTAAGGAATGACCACTTTCTTATTCACTCATGAATTCACTTCAAAAGCACTTAGAAGTAGTTCCGAAGTGCTTCTGAAGCTGAATCGAACAGATCACATGCACAGGACTCGAAACTCAACATAGAAATAACACAAAACAGAGGTTCTCATAGAACTATGCACGTGTTCTTGAGTTCTAAAAAATAATTCAAACAATGCGCCTCAACGTGTGTCTACGAGACGTAACGAGTATGTAGAAAATGCGCCATATCTGTATCACTGTGCGTTATTTTTGTATTTGACTGATATTGCAAATATCGCTTGCCACAAACCTTCCGGATTTAGTGAGCGCATATTTTTGGTCTTATCGGCATTGTAGGGTCGCACTTGAATCTGATGTTGCAGGGAAGCGTCGGGAAATTGCTCGAAAAACATCTCGTTGGCGGCCATATCAAATGTGGGAATAACCTGGATGAAGAAAAAATATAATAAATCGAATAGAAAAAGACACAAGGCTAAATAATAAATAAAAAAGAACAAGCGATGTGTCAGATGAAACCAAAAATGACAATTATCAATAAACAGAAAATTAATACGCAAGACATATTGAATCAGCCCAGAATAGAAAAAACCTCAACAAAAAAATTAACCAAAAATTAACGGTATAATGGCGAGGAATGAAGCAGCACAATTACCTCTTGAGGGTAGCACACCAGCTGACGATACAGTTCATCGTCAAATTGTTGAATATGTCCGGCGTTGACATTGAGAAACGGCTCCTCGGTGATGTGAATCTGAACGCAGATAATGTATACACAACTAGTGCCGACAAATGCACACCGGCTGGCGTGTATTCAACAACATAATTGAATGTTTGAAGGAATTCAACAGCAAAAAACCGTGATAAAAACGTGTAAGTAAAATACTACCAGTATAAGTCAAGCGAAAAAAAGGTTAACTTATTGTTATTAATTCAAAATGTGTGCAAAAATTTGTTTGCCCGGGGCGAAAACATATAACGGCTGTGGATGTTTACGGAGCACTTTTTAAAATCGGATAGACGGGATAGGAAAGGAGACAGCTGCATTAATCCAAGGTGGGTGCCAACTCTGCTGAATTATCGCTCCTCCTTTGGACATGGCAGTCCAGGGAGCGAAGAAGCAGAGGGTTCGCTTTCAGTCGCCTCTCTTAAACGACACGCAGCGGGTACGGCGACAGTATTCTTATCCCCTACCGCAGGGCTAAATTAACCAGTTAATTCGCAAATTCACAATAGCAGAAGGAGCAAGCGGCGCACCAACCTCCTGCAGTTTCTGCAGATAGAGGGGCTCCGCCTCGTTCATGTCCTCTACCCGCTCATCCTCCTCGGTTTCCGGGTCGACAAACTGCATGATGAAGCGGCGGAACTTGTCCTTGCACGTGCTCACCACGACGTCGGTGCCCCAGATGACCAGCCGAGGTACGGCCGGGTCGACGGCGGCCGCTCCTGCGTCCGACGACGTCTCCGACGGATCGGGCACCTCCTGACGCACGGGAGTGGCGTCCTGCACGCAAAACAATAGCAGAATATGGCCAATGTGAATGTGCACTGAAGGAAATACACATCGGGCGACTCAAGCAAGGCAGCGGCAGCTTTGTATCACACAATTTTGTGTCAAGTTCGAAAAGTAAAGGGATTAGTTAGGAAGATGAAAACTAATGAAGGAAGAAGCAAAATAAATGAACGATAAATCAAATGAAATTATCAAATCAAAAAGCTAAATAGAGGTGTATTTATGAAATCATGCAAGCAGACTGATTAAGATAATATATTAACGCCAAAGTGAACCATGAACATATGATAATTGCAAAAGAAAAAATGAGCAGATAAATTAAACATGCAATACGTAAGTGTCGATAAGTCGTCAATCAAATTAAAAAAACAGGTGAGTGTGTTGAATGAGACAGTCTATGTAGATGGCACCACTGAGCCCACAAGCCACTACCAGAACGCCGCTCCGAAACACGAGTGGTATAGCACCACTGACACACACACGCGCCACACGCGCGTCCAGACACTCACCGGCCGCCCGTCGACATTCACTTGACGAATCAACCGGTCGGAGCGAATATCGGCACGCTGACGCACCGGAGTTCCACGAGCGCTCGAGCGCGGCGTGCGCAGCGAGCCAGCCGAGCCGGGCGTGCCGTAGTTGAGCGGCGAGCGCATGTCAATCTCGCTGACCATGCTGGCCGCCACTGAAGCCGGCGCGCGCAGCGAGCCGCCATCGCTACGCCGCGAGCGACGGCTGCGTCGAGAGCCGGTCGATGCTGGAGAAGACATTCTGCTGCAATATGCACATACAAACACATATATGCGAGCACAGTCAAACAGGGTCCTGGAAAACCTACGCAGGATACCTCCATAACTATCCATGGTGGTTTAGCGCTGAGATCCCGAGTAAATCAGGCGCTGAACCATCATGTGTGAGATTCAATGATCTGACGTACCGGCATACATGTGAGACGCCATCCGAAAAAAAATTGTCATCTGTATATTATTTTCTACCGACTTGCAAATGACGCAATACCATCAAGCAACATGTTCAGTCATATCAAAAACAATCCTCAAGTTAGAACGCGACAAAAATCCGTAGAGATAGTAAGGGAAACAATAAAAGATGATCACCTTGCCAGCTTCGAAAGTCAAAATGCTACAAAAACCGCACTACAAACAAGAATAAATTTGGCGCGAAATCCTAAACAAGCCGTACAGATACGTAACAAAAAAGTCGAATTTGTCCCAACCTAGATGGAATGATATCACTTTGTGTCCGTGAATTATGATAATATGTACTCAAGCAGTGATAAATCGTATATTGAGCATCCAACGATCAGGATTTTATCTATCAATGAAGTTATCTGAAAATTATAGGAAATTTTTTTTTTGTGTAAAAGTAAATTTGTTAATTGTGTTTATTAGGATAGTTACACTACGTGGAATTAGTTTTGATTAAACGTTTTTGCCCAAATTTCACACTGGGTAGATGAATGTATGACTTTAATAAACCACTTATACGAACTGTCTAGCATGTGCGCCGGTGTTTGCTACCGTTAGATCGTGTGTTTTGCGGTTCTTGTTTTGTAATTTTTTAGAGCAATGGTGTCCAAATATTTTCAAAGACCTGAAAATGTCAAGAAACGCGCCCTTGGTAAGTATTCAGTATGTGTTATTTGTGCTCACATTGTCTAAAATTGATTGAATCAAGTCCCATATGTTCGTGACCATGTATGCATTTTGTCTACAGCTGCTATATATACCATATCAAAGGATAATTTTATGATGGTACGATTTGGTTATGTCTCTCAATTAGCTGTTTTAAATGTCCTTTTTGCGAAGCTCCAGAATAGCTCAGTGCTCAAGAGCGGTACTTTTTGCGAAATTAGCTTGTGGTCTGTAACGAAAACAAACAACTAAAATATATTCACACACAGGCGGGCGTGGGCATCACTACCCCACGCGCGCCTACAAGACGTTACACCTCCGACAACACTTCAAACACGACTCCACGCTCATACCGTCACACACAGGAGCACACACAGACACACACACACACGCACAGTCCTCACATCCACCGAAACAACCAATCAGCGGCGATCCGGTCGCTCGCTCGCCGCCGCGGGGCATCAACACTTGACAAACACAAACACACACACCGACACAACTATACACACTCGCAGGCAATACACAATTCAACCGTACACGATCACACATTGACAATAGCACGTCACTGTTGCCTTGTCAATGATTGCAGAACTGTTGGACGTGGGCAAGCGAGATCGTGCCCTGGACGTGTTGTACGACTTCATCAGGCGCGGTCGTCATCGCCAGCACAACTTCACCGAGAAAGAGCTCGAGCCAATCATGTTTATGTATCTGGATTTGTGTGTCGAACTGAAAAAGTCGCACAACGCCAAAGAAGGATTGTTCCAGTACCGCAACTTCTGTCAAAATGTCAGCTATCGCTTCTCATTGTTACACCACACAGTACACAGTAGTATAGTGACCACTTGTGTGCGTGCGTTGGTTCCATGCAAGCAAATACGATTTAGCCAATGATATTTTTGAGCTTCACGTGCATATTCTCGCTAGAATTATTGTTATTATTCGCAAGCCAAATTATAACTAATTTGTTACATAGCATAACATATAATAATGGATAATTTGCTAGCCATATTATGTGGAATATTGGCGGAATTCATACTCGGATTGCGTACTTAACACAAAGCAGAATGAAGTCTTACCTTATATGCTCTGTTTGATTATGGGTTTATATGCTCACTTGTGGGAGCATATAGGTGCCATATGCTTCCGTAATTTTATGCTTTGCAGGAGAACTCTGCCACTTAAGCTTCAAGCTGGCGATTGGTTCATTTTTTAAAGTTCTTGCAGCTCACTATCTGCTTGCTGTTCTTGCGAGTCTAAGCGAGCAGAATTGATGACACGGCGCTGATTCGGGTGTTACATGGTTGCGGTGTACTGTGCCATTGTGTTTGCACATGGGCGCACAGGTGAACGTCGCCTCTCTGGAGAACGTTGTGCGCGGCTATCTGAAGAACGCCGAACAAAAGACCGATGCTGCTCGCAAAGAGTCCAAGGACTCGGTCGAAGAGGTCGACGACCTCGAGAACTGGATCAGTCCTGAGCAACTGATGATGAGGTGTGTGCTGTTAATATTAGTATTATTAATTACAAACAAATCCAGTAGCATGGAAATAGTGCAGTATCACTATTACCACCCTGCGGTGGCCCCATGTACTCAGCAAGCATCCAAATGATGTAGAGAGAAAGGGAGAGAGTTTTAGAGATAAGAATTTAATCCGCAAGATAACGAGAGCTAATGAAGGAGCTAAAATCAAACACGCATATTTGAATCACATATTTATTCACTGTTAATTGTTGTTATTCATTGAGGAGTGTGAGCGGAGTGACGTTTGGTGTGATATCGATAAATTGCTTGTTTTATTATCATTTTATTTTCGATTTGTCTTTCTCTCTCTAGAATTGTTTAGTTTTTGAACTCCCTTTCTCTCTACATCGTTTGAGCAATTCCGGTACATGCGGGACCACGGCATGATGGTTATAATGCTTGCTATTTTATATCATGCTACTGGATTTGCCTGTACGATGACCATAATATTATGATAATAAAAAACAAAAATATCAAAGCAAAACGCCAAATGATATTTCATGCACACACACACACAAAATATAACGATATGGGCCGATTCTAAACAGAATCGGTCCTGTCTGAATTAAATGACGTAGCCACTGCATGCCTGGCATGTGTGTGTGTGTGTGTGTGCTCGCTGGTCGTGTTGACAGCGCCGTCAGCGGGGAGGACAGTCAGGACCGGGCCGACCGAGCCATCCTCACGCCGTGGGTCAAGTTCCTCTGGGAGTCTTATCGGCAATGTCTCGAACTGCTCAAGACCAACTCGCGTGTCGAATCGCTCTACCACGACACTGCCCGCCAGGTGGGTTTGTGTGTGTGTGAGTGTATTTTTGCGTATGTAAACAGGAGTGCTTGTGCGTGTATGTGCTTGTCTGTTTTGTGTGTGAGTGTGTGTGTGCTAGTGATTGTGTATGTGTATGACTCTTGTGTTTGAGTGTGTGCATGTGTGTGAGCGCTTTTAGCGCATGTGTGTGTTCTCACCGAGTTGAATTTACGGGATGTGTGTGTGTGTGTGTGCTGAGACCTTGTGAAAAGCGCAATATAAGTGTCTTAACCCATTTTTTCCGGAATTAAAATTATTTGCCGATTTTGATCATATCAATATGAGTTAATCAGAAGGGTAATAAGAAGATAATGATATGAAACAATTATTTGAAATCCGCTTATTTTATGAGAAATTAGCTGGTACCATATACACCATACCATACCACTAGGACATAACGAGTACAAAATAAAGTAGACCAAAACATTACGCGAACATACAATATAGTATTATACAATATATATATATATATATATATATATATATATATATACATATATGAACACACAAAATAACATACAAATACCTCACATTAAATTAATTTCATTAGCTTCTTTGACAATGATACTTCTGGAAGCATCGAATGCATAAACCGACATCACATTTTGAGCACTGGGTATGTACTCTGGCTCCACACAATTCCAGTGTTAAATCGATCTCCTCATTGCATTTGATACTGCTTCATTGAAAATATCAGCAGATCTTGACCAGTACATGTGAGTTCTCGGGATGCAATTATCCACTAAGCACCAATATAGCTAAGAATACTTTCAGCTCTGAAGTTTGAACATTCACATCTGGCCAATTTCGTTTGAGTGAATATTTGGACATTTTATTCTTCATGTGGTCAAGAATATCTTCATCAATAAATAGTTCGAATAACTCAGAAGGGTAAAAATCTTTGTATTTTGAATAATTGCCTTCAGGAAATATTGCACTGTGTGAATATGCTGTGTGAAGAGTCCAATTTAGCTGCTTTTTTTCTTTCCGCTTAGCTACTCTCTGTACACTTTTTTTCCGTTTCTTGGTTGAATTAGATCTATCTTCAATCACAGCTTCCTCTTCAATCTCTTTCCTTCTTCTTCAATCTCATCTTCACTTTCTTCATTGTCGATATTAGACCGACGCGAGTGTAATTCAGCTGGGGCACAAAGCTGTCTCCCTGAGCGGTTATCGACATTGTATTCTCCATCAAGATTTTCATCACCAGAATCTTCGTCAGTTATATCAGCAACATCAGCAGGTTCAATAAAGACATGTTCAACTTGATTTTTATCATTGTCCATCAGTATATCCAATATCTCGTTCATAGAGAGAGATCTGTGAGAAATATAGCAAAATTAATATTTTGTACACGTAACTCCCTAGCGGTACCATATGGTACCACTGCGAGAAAAATACCTGTACCTCTCTAAATTTGTAAAACTTGTTCCCAATTTATGCTTGACATTATACATAAATATATATTCCATGCATATATACACAGTCAAAGTTTGAAAAATGGACAGGAATGTGAAAATAAAGTTACTTTTCGTGTGCCGCCATCTCGAAAGTTACAACTGTTATAAAGTCACGTGTAAGCAGCCTCACACCACAACTGCAAGATGCTGACTGACCTTGATACTTGTCAAATCAGTAGCAGGCAGTGTGGGCTATGTGTAGAACATGTTTGAACTCGTTCTGTGCAACGATTTTTATTTGGTGTGCAATTACATAACTCAAATGCAATTGGTACCGTATGGTACCGCTAGGAAAAAACGGGTTAATGTAATTTAATGCGTGTGTGTGTTGGGATGTGCGTTTGTGTGTTTGTGTGTACTTGTGCTTGGGTGTATGTTTGTTTATTACGGTGTTTAATTTGAGTTGTGTGATTGGCAGTGACTTTACCATTAATATAACGCTTTGTGATTGTCAATAGTATAGATAATAATAATAATAATAAATATTATTGGAAGGGTTTTATTGCCCAGTGCGTCGTTTCTTATCAAGGCGGATTGAGTAGTTTTGTTTAAGTGAATTCGGTTAGGTGACGTCAGCAACCATTTCCACACAACCCCGATTTGTGTTTACATGTGTGTGCGTGTGTGTGCGTGTGTGTGTGTGTGTGTGCTCGTTCAAATGCTCTAGGCGTTTCGTTTTTGCGTCAAATATCAACGCAAGACCGAGTTTCGCAAGTTGTGCGAAATTCTGCGCAAACACCTGGACCATCTGAAGCAGCACTCGGTGTCCAGCACTGTCACGCTCGCCAATCCTGACACACTGGCGCGCAACATTGAGACGTGGCTCGTGCAACTCGATCATGCCATTGCGCTCGAACTGTGGCAGGTGTGTCTGTCTGTGTGTGTGTGTGTCTGTCTGTGTGTGTGTGTGTGTGTGTGTGTGTGTGTGTGTGTGATGGTGAAATCGTATTATACTCTAGAGAACATTGTCTATATTAGTGATGATTATAAGGTGTAAGTTATCTCTCTTCTTTCTTCACCTTTCACTTTCTGTGTGTGTGTGTGGCTATGTGTGTGTGTGTGCGTGTGCAGCGCCCTAGAGACCTTCTAGGTGTAGGGCGCTATATAAATATCTACCTAATGTAAAATGTAATAATGTGTGTCTTCAAATTCAAGTTCAAATATGTATTGACAAAACGGCGGACGCATAAACAAGTTTCAGATATATTGGCTGGACAACAGGTCGACAATGCCTGATGCCAAGATTAATCTCCTAGTTGGGCATGAACAAACTGGCTAACCATAGTGGTTCCGAACACTATTGAAGGTCGTTTGACCACTGGACTGAACACTGGCAAATTTATCAGCTATAACTGACGACATGAAAGCTAGCGTGTTTGTGTGTGTTTGTGTGTGTGTGTGTGTTGTTAGGAAGCATATCGGGCCATATACGAGCTGCATTGTCTGATGACACTGTCGAAGACCAAACCCAAGTCGCAAATGATGGCCAACTACTTCTGCAAGCTGGCGCTGGTCTTCTCCAAGGCCGGTCATCTCTTGTTTCACGCCGCCGCCGTACTGCGGCTGTTTCAGCTGTCGCGCGACCTCAAGAAGAACATGTCGCAGGACGATCTCAGACTGTCAGTGGTGCAGACAAAATGGCTCGTTCACTCGTTTACTGTAGGCCACCAATTCGTTCATACTCACTCATTCATTCTCTTTAACACAGCGTTACATGGCTCCGATAAGAACGACACGATGAACAAATGTGTTTAGCGCTCGGACCTATAAGTATAAGTATGCTACGCTTCTGTCGAAATCCACTAACACACATACAAACATACACACAAACACACACACTAGCACAGCGTATAATACACGCTACTACATCCTGTAAATACATGTATACTGTAAAAACATTCATAGTTGTGTTTATTCAGTTGTATTATTCTCACAGTTACATTATGAGTGTGTGTGTATGTATGTGTGGTTTCATGTCTGTATGTGACATCGTGTGTGTGTGTGTGTGTGTGTGTGTGTGTGTGTGTGTGTGTGTGTGTGTGTGTGTGTGTGTGTGTGTGTGTGTGTGTGTGTGTGTGTGTGTGTGTGTGTGTGTGTGTGTGTGTGTGTGTGTGTGTGTGTGTGTGTGTGTGTGTGTGTGTGTGTGTGTGTGTGTGTGTGTGTGTGTGTGTGTGTGTGTGTGTGTGTGTGTGTGTGTGTGTGTGTGTGTGTGTGTGTGTGTGTGTGTGTGTGTGTGTGTGTGTGTGTGTGTGTGTGTGTGTGTGTGTGTGTGTGTGTGTGTGTGTGTGTGTGTGTGTGTGTGTGTGTGTGTGTGTGTGTGTGTGTGTGTGTGTGTGTGTGTGTGTGTGTGTGTGTGTGTGTGTGTGTGTGTGTGTGTGTGTGTGTGTGTGTGTGTGTGTGTGTGTGTGTGTGTGTGTGTGTGTGTGTGTGTGTGTGTGTGTGTGTGTGTGTGTGTGTGTGTGTGTGTGTGTGTGTGTGTGTGTGTTCTCACCGAGTTGTATCCGCAGAATGAGAAGTTAAAGACTCGTAGCTCCAGAGATCATACTTCTGTTTGAACATTTGTGTTGTGGTTTGGTTGACAATTTACTTGGGTAATTTATTCCAATAATCTATTGCGACCTGCTTGGGAAACTATATTTACGCCCGTCCATCTTGATCCAGCGTTTTTGCATACCAAAACTATAACACCTGGATTTTGAGTGTCGTGTATGTGTATGATTGAGTTGGTGTGTTTTGCTGGACTTCGTGGTGCAGTGGTAGCACACCCGCCTCATAAGCGGGAGGACCGTGGTTCAAATCCCAGCGGAGGTGAATTTCATTTGGTCAATTCTATAATCATACAGCCCCTGTCCACCCAGCAGTAAATGATGGTACCAGATATCAGTCATGTGTTATGCCATGCATTATGGGGAGGTGGCCCTCTCTAATACGTCTTTCGTCCTTGTGGCGTCATAGCGTGGAGAGGGTCGGTTCTGCAGTGACAGCGAGCTGCACGGGACACACCTGTGTGTGTGTTCATAAGCTTCGGCTTCTTCCCGTGCAGCAGCTGTCACTTGAGGCCTTCCACATTTAACTGAGTGTGCTCTCCCGTCGCCGACAGAATGGCGTGTCGCGTCGTGTTGGCCGTGCTGTGCGTGCCGCTGACGCCGGCGCACACCGAGTTCGACCGGTTCGTCGAGACCGAACGCAACGTCATCGACAAAACCGAACGACTAGCTAGCTTTTTCCGCATGGCTCGCGTGCCGACGCGCGAGTCGCTGCTCAAAGACATTGGCCGACTCAACATCATGCAGCATATCAGCGCCAATCTACAGCAGCTGTACGACGCGCTCGAGGTGACGTTCGATCCGCTGGGTATGTGTGTGCGTGTGCAACAGTGCACCGACCGTATCGCCGCCGATCAAGACCAGGTGCTTCTGCACGGCTACATCGAGCCGCTGCACCAGGTGGCTCAGCTGCGCTTCATCAAACAGGTGCGCTGTCTGTGTGTATCTGTGTGTGTGTGTATCTGTGTGTGTGTGTGTGTGTGTGTGTGTGTGTGTGTGTGTGTGTGTGTGTGTGTGTGTGTCTGTGTGTGTGTGTGTGTGTCTGTGTGTGTGTGTGTGTCTGTGTGTGTGTGTGTGTGTGTGTGTGTGGCAGTGTGTGGCAGTGTGTATCTGTGTGTGGGTCAGTGTGTGTGTGTGTGTGTGTGTGTGTGTGTGTGTGTGTGTGTGTGTGTATCTGTGTGTGGGTCAGTGTATGTGTGTGTGTGTGTGTATCTGTGTGTGGGTCAGTGTGTGTGTGTGTGTGTGTGTATCTGTGTGTGGGTCAGTGTGTGTGTGTGTGTGTGTGTGTGTGGACAATGTGGTACTTGACTGGTTGCTATATTGGTGACTTGTGTTGTTTGAAAATATTAATTTCGAGGTTTCATCGTCCTGAGCTTTGTCAATATCCAAGTGTAGTTCACAGAATTAGTGTGTGTGTGTGTGTGTGTGGCAGTGTATCAGTGTGTGTGTGTGTGTCAGTGTGTATCTGTGTGTGTGTGCGTGTGTGTGTGGCAGTGTATCAGTGTGTGTGTGGCAGTGTATATCTGTGTGTGTGTGTGTGTGTGTGTGTGTGTGCGTGTTTGTGTGTGTGGGTCAGTGTATATCAGCATCTACACCGTTTCGCTAAGCTACAAGCTATCGCCAACCTTGATCACACACATATCTATATAGGACTATTGCACTGTATAACACACCATACATTCTTCAAACGATTCAAGAGCTTGAATTTGAATGCTAAACGATGATGTAAAATGTTATTATTTGATTCTTCATGCCTCGTATTTTATGCCTTTTGTTCGCTTACACACACACACACACACACACGTCGACCAGATGAGTCAGGTGTACCAATGTGTCGAGATGTCGCGCCTGGTGCAGCTGTGTCCATTCACCGACGCACGACGGCTGGAGCGTGTTATTGTGGACGCGGTGCGACGCAACCAGCTGCAGATTCGCATCGATCACCGGCAGCGGCAGTCGGTGCACTTCTGCTCCGATCTGAGCGAGTTTCAGCGCGAAGATGCGCCCGAGGGTCCGACACTGCAGACGGCTCCCAGCGAGCAAATTCGCTGCCACCTGAAACTCATGTGTCAAGTGTTGTCGCAGACCAAGCGACTGGTCAACCCGCAACATCGCCAGGTGTGTGTGTGTTTGTGTGTATGTATGTCTGTGTGTGGGTTCATGTATTTGTGTGGTGTGTGTGCGTGCGTGTGTGCGTGCGTGTGTGTGTGTGTGTGTGTGTGTAGGATATAAAGTGTGTAGATTGAAGTCACAGTGAACAAACATGTCCAAAGCGCGAGCACATATATCATATTTACACCGAGATCCATGCATAATATACCTGCCGATTAAATGAACATCCTTCTGTGGTTCAAACCCGATCAACCACTCGTGCCTGTGTGTGTGTGTGTGTGTATGTGTGTGTATGTATGTTCGCCACACGTAGACCGAGCGTGCCGAACTGCGCACCGCAATTCACCGCAGCTACCAGCTATCACGCGCGCGCGACCACGAACGCGCGCGCAATCGGCATACGTTTATCGAGCAGCACAAGGAGCGCATAGAGAACTTGCACACGGAGCGTGCCGCCGAAGAGCGCTCGCGTGCCGAACAACAAGAGCGCCAACAGGCTGCCGACGAGCAGCGGCGCTTGGAGCGCGAGGCGGCCGAGCGTGAGAAACGACGACGCGACGACGAAATCAAGCAGATTGCCGCGCGCCAGCTGAAGACGCGCATCGCGCAGATCAGCCAGACCAGTGTCGGTCAGAAAGTGATCAGTAAGCTGGACGAAGAGGTGAGTGTCGTTTGGCAGCGGTGCCGATGGGAGAGTACTGTAGTTCGCCGTGTATAAGAGGCCGTTCATTTTGTCCAAGTTGATTCACTTTAAACATGTTTTAGCAGTGTTTTAGCACCAGTGTGTAATGATATCTGGTGAAATATTTGATCAGATAGCATTTGATCACTCCTCTGATGATGACGAAGAACTGGCTGGTATTTCTTATGAGCGCGATGAGGAATTTTATTTATTTTGTTTGATTCATAAGGTTGTTCATTACTAAACAACGTTTGTTTGCAGAATTGTTGGCTAAGATTTAAGGCGGTCTCTTATACATACGGTAAACATGTGTGTGTGTGTGTGTGTGTGTGTGTGTGTGTGTGTGTGTGTGTGTGTGCTGTTTTGTGAGCAGTTTGGCTGGTAGTTGTGGCTCTGCCAGCTGTTCTCAGCTGAACAATTCAATATGGCGTCTTAATGCGGCGACACTTTATGTCTGAAGCCAGTGGTCTTTATGTTGCATTTGGTGTGAATTGGCTTGTCTGTCTCGTGTTGTTCTGTGGGGCTACCGCATGATAGCAATAGTGCCTGCGCTCTTGTCATCTCACTCTTCTTGCCTGTCACATGCCTGTAATTAACAATAATTAATTAATTGTCGCGTGCTGTGCAGGAACTGCTCAAAATGGACGCCGACGAGATTATGGCGCGCCAGGTGGAGGAGCTGGAGAAAGAACGGCGCGAGCTGGCGCAGAAGCTGGCCGTCCAATGGCGACGTATTGATCATTTGGAGCGAGCCAAGCGCATCGAGGAACTTCCTCTGCTGCTGAAAAAATACGAAGAGCAAAAGGCGAGTGTAGAATTCGCCCTGTCTCTGTCCTGTAGAATTCACCAAATATACGACGGCACAGATCAACTGTGTAGTCACTTTTGTGTATGATTCTTACTCGGCTAATTAATTGGCCGTGTTATCTGAGAATGGAGACAGGCTCTTGCGAAACGTATCACATATTGGTGATGTGTTACGAGCTAGGTCAGAGGTGGCCTCTTAAAAACTGGCACCCGATTATCGAAACGACGAAGAAAATGGCTGAAAATCGGCAGGTTAATCTTGTTTAATCCAGTTTTAACTTGTTTGTCTGAATAAGAGCATTTTTATACCGTAAAGCCTCAATTATAACAACATGCCGTTCTATTTTTCGACTAGCTGGTGAGAATTTTGACAAGATGCGGCATAGTTTCTGGATGAAAATAGAACCAGTTAGCCTGTGCATTTTTAACAAAAGGCACAAATATATGTTGGCTACTGCTAAATAATCACAATTTCACTAATAAAGGCAGTCATGGCTATTGGCTAAAGAGGTTTCCTCAAGATGACATTTAATTAGAAGAGTCGCTCAGATGGAACTTGTTCGGTATGTCCATTCATGTGCGTGTGTGTGTGTGTGTGTGCAGGTCGAGGATGCTGCGCTGTGGGAGGAACAGCAGAAGGCGTTGATTGCTCAGGCTATCGAGGATCATCAGGCGGCCGTGAAACACAAGGAGCGTCTGATGCACATGTGTGACGACAAGGCTTTGTTTGTCGACAAACTGAAATCCTCACGAAAATCTGACTTCAAGGTGCGCGCGAGTGTGTTCTCACCTAGTTGTTCTTACCTAGTTGACTCCGCAGGAATGAGTCAAAGACTCGTGACTCCTGCCTTCCAAGTATCATATTTCATTTTGAATGATTGTATTGTTTTTTATTATTTACGATCTCCTCTGGTAGCTTGTTCCAATCATCTATCGCCCTATTGGGGAAACTAAATTCTTGAACGTCTCTTTTTATTCTTCGTTTCTGTAGACCAAATTTGTGATCTCTTTTTATTTTGCCAGTTCGAATAAATCTTGATTTTGTACCACTTCTTTTTTCGAAAGATATTTATAGATTCCAATTGTGTGTGTGTGTGTGTACTCACATAGTTGTTCTACAGGATATGAGCTAAGCTCGTGCTGTCCCGTCTCTTTTCCATAATTTATCTAACATATTTTTGAAGGAACTTAAATTTCTAGCTTCAACTATTTTGCTGTCTAATTGGTTCCACTGATCTACGCTCCTAAACGGGAAACTATACTTTTTTACATCTTTTCGACAACGTGTTTTCCTCAGTTTTTTTTAGTGTCCTCTACGCACATTTCCTTGAAAAACTAATCCGATGTCGTCTGTGTTGACCGTGTCATTTATGCATCTATATATGTTTATTAAATCACCTCTTTCTCTCCTCTCATCAAGCCTGGGTAATTCAATTTTCCTCAATCTGTCCTCGTAAGACATGTTTTTCAAGTTTGGTACCAATTTTGTGGCTAGTCTTTGAATCTTTTCTATTTTCTTTATATGTTTCACTTCGTGTGGAGACCAAACTACAGCTGCGTATTCGATCTTTGGCCTAATTAGAGCTATCATGATTTTTTTGAACATATTCTCATCCATGTAGTTGAATACTCCTCTCGTTTTTTAAATAAGTGCATACGACTTAGCGAAAAGGTCATCAATGTGCGCCTGCGGTGACAGATCATTCTGGATAATCACACCAAGATCTCGCTCCTTGTCCACCTCTCGCAGCGTGACGCATCCCAGTGCATAGTCCACAGATGGTCTCTTCCCGCTTTTGCCAAATTTCATGACATGACACTTTGTTTCGTTGAGGCTCATTAACCATTTTTGACACCATTCTTGAATCTTGTCGATGTCACATTGCAATTGTTCACAGTCTCTCTTACTCGTTATGACTCTCATCAATTTGGCATCGTCGGCAAAAAGGTGAACGGTGCTGTCCAGATCGTTCGTTATATCATTGATATATATCAGAAACATTATTGGTCCGAGCACAGAGCCTTGTGGCACCCCACTTTTCACCCTCTTCCACGAAGAAGCCGCTCCCCTCACAGTTGTACTCATTTTTCTATCAGTCAAGTAATGTTCCATCCATTTCAATAGTGGTCCTTGTATTCCTCCACAATACTCCAGTTTCCACAGAAGCCTCCTGAATGGGACCTTGTCGAAAGCTTTGCACAAGTCCAAGTATATGCAGTCCACCCACTTGTCCCTCTCCTGTACAACATCAATAATTTTGTTGTAAAAGAATAAAAGACTCGACACACATGATCTTGATTGTCTAAATCCGTATTGTGCATTTGACAAAACCTTTTCTCTCTCCAGGTGTTTTACCCACTGGTCCTTGATGATTTTTTCACACACTTTACATATCACGCTGGTCAGTGATATAGGCCTGTAGTTGGATGATTCCTCTTTCGAACCCTTCTTGTGAATTGGAACAATGCTCGAACATTGCCATTGTGAAGGAACTTCACCCAGGCGCAAGCTAGTACATATGACGTCATACAATGGCTCCGTCAACTCTTCCCTGCATTCCCTGATAATGCTCCCCTCAATTCCGTCTGGTCCAACCGATTTCCCATTCTTTAACTTCGACAGTCTCTCGATCAGATCTTTCTTAGATAAATACACATCTCCCATAGGCCTACATTTCGGCAAGATTCGACATCCATCAAAGGGACTTTCATCAGTGAACACCATGTGAAATCTATAATTCATAATTTCGCAGATTTTCTCTGGTTCAGTAACGGTCTCGCCTTCATGTTGAATTCTTTCGATGCCCACGTAATTTTTCATCTTTCCGTTGACATACTTGTAGAACATCTTCGGTTCTTTTTCACATTTTTCAACTATACTTTTTTCATAATTCATTGTTTCTTCTCGTCTTATTTTCACGTAATTGTTTCTGGCTCTTTTGTACTCTTTCCAGTGCTCATAAGTATTTCTCTTTCGCAATATGTTCCATGCTTTTTCTTTGTCCTCTCTTGCTTTTTCACATCTTTTGTTGAACCAAACATTTTTCTTGGTGTATGATCTTTTTATTCTTGGAACATATCTTTCAACACCGAGCTTGTACACGTCAACAAAATAATCAAATTTTTGTTGAACATCCGTCATTGTCAACATAGCGGTCCAGTCGACCTCATCAAAGTATCTCTTAAGCTGTTTTATGTTGGCTTTGTCATAGTTCAGTTTATCACCGTAGTATTTACGGGTACCTTTTGCAGGTTTTCCATACTCTAAAACTGCCTCTATCAGCACATGGTCGCTTTTGCCAATTGGACTCTTATACGTCAACGATTTTATTATGTCCATTTCATCAGTAAAAACCAAATCTAGTTTTGATGGCTCGTCTGAACCCCTGAATCGAGTATTCTCTTGAACCCACTGATTCATGTAATTTTCCATCATCAGTGTCATAAGTCTTGAATTCCATGAGTTCGGTGATCCGTTTGCGTTCCAATTTTGCCAGTCAACTTCCTTACAGTTAAAATCTCCTACAATTGTTAAGTTTTTGTACTTTTTCATCAGATAGCATAGTTCATTCAGAGTATCATTGAGCATTTCTTCAAACTCGTTCAGCTTCCATGAACTACTTCTTGGCGGCATATAAACCGCCATGAAGTGTTTCACACTGTCCAAGAGTTTTATCTCTAACATTATTAATTCCGCCTTCATTCCAATATACACCACTTTTGCATTAATATCGTCTCTTGTCAACACCATCACTCCCCCTCCCGCTTTTTTATTTCTATCCCTTCTGTATATGTTATACCTGCTATGAACCAAGCCTTGAACTACAATATCTTCTTTGAGTTTTGTTTCTACTATAGCAACAATGTCAGGGTTTTTTCCACACAGGTATTCATTGAGCTCGATTCTACTCGACATATACCCGTCGATGTTTGTGTACATTAAGCTTGTGTGTGCCTTTCTGTCTGTTCCTTCGCATCCGTTGCTGCCATACGATACCATTTCTTGATTTTTCCGTGTACCAACTTCCAATGAAACTCCTTTTTTTCTTCCTCTGTCAGTTTCTCGTTTTTTTCTTTCATTAGTTGGACTTTTTCCTTGATTAATGCTCTTTCTTCCTGCGTGGAGTCTGGTTTGATCCAAACCTTGCTGTATTCGGCATGGTCTTTCAGCTTCCATGTGTTGTTCAACACTTCGTCAGCTGCTTCCTTTGACCTGTACTTGATTCTCATGGGTCGCGAGTTTTTAGCGTCGTATTTTCCAATTCGATGCATATCTGTCATATCATCTTCCTTCACTTCTACATCTAAAGCAACTTTTTCGCCCTTCCTCTTTCCTTTTCCTCCCTCTTAGATTTCGAGGCGATAGTTTCTTCTTCAATGCCAAATATTATGACATTTTTATCTTTTTCAACCATTTGTTTCACCATCTGCCTCTTCTTATTCAACACTTGAACACAAGCCCTCTCCATCTCGGCCTGTTTATTTTTTTGCTGCTCTTCCATGACATGTTCTAAATCATGCACTCTTACTTCATGACTCTTCTTCCATCCTTTTTGCTCAACTTCAATTTTTTTCAGGTCCTCTACTTGTCTTTTGCCATTTTCTTCGATGTTACTCAACCTCTTTTTTAGATCTACGTTCTCATTTGTCAATGATGTCGTCTGCTCCCTCAAGCATTTGTTTTCTTCAATAATATCCTCATTGATTTGTCGAACATTTGCCAACTCTTTTTCCAATAGTTCTGTCATCTGTTCTTTCAATTGTCTCTTTTCTTCTTCAATCGTGCCTTGGTTTAAACGCACTTGTTCCAACTCACTCTCGAGTGATCCCATAGTTTCCTTCAGTTGGTGGAATTGTTCTCGCAGTTCATCGATTTTCGACGTATTTTTCTCAACGCTCGACTCATAGGTCTCACCCTTCTTCTCTCTCAGTTTTGGGCCTTTCCCTGACATTGTTTCTACTGAGACAGGACAGCACTCACCTCACCCTGAGCCCCGAGAACACCCGAATTGACGTTTGAGGCAATCAATGAAGACTATTCACAGCTCACTCACTGGTTCACTCACTTCCTCTATCTCACGCACGCACACAGACACACACACTCACACACACACACCCACACACACACGCACGTGTGTGTGTGTGTGTTGCCGTGTGCATGTGTCGATTTGTGAGTGTTCTCTCGTATGCCGGTGTGTTTGTAACTGGGGGTCGTTTGATTTTATCGCTGCAGCTCAGACAATATGAGCGCTCTTGACTTGCTTGTCAACGCTGCGGTAGGCAGTAAAAACACTGCCGCCGTGCGCGCTGCCTGTCGAGCTTTGCGTCAGCGAGGCGGCTAAAAGCGGCCATCCTTTTCCTCTTGTGTCTGTGTCTTTCCCGTTTCCTTCGTGACATATCCAAGTAAGGGAGCGATAATCCAACAGAGTTGGCACCTCACCGGGACTCAACATTCTAATCGTCTCCTCACGAAACTAGACAGTGCCAGACAATCACTGTGTGTGTGTGCGTGTGTGTGTGTGTGTGTTTCTATCCACCCATGCAGGCGAAGCTGGCCGAATTCGAGAGCATGGTGGAAGAAGTGCGCGCCGAGCGCCTAGAACAGCGACGTCGGCAGCGCTGCGAGGTACGCCGCCAGAGCTGGCAGCAGCTGCGCGAAGAGGAGGCGCAGCGGCGGCGCGACCAGCTGGCCAAGCAGCAGCGCGAACAACAGGAGCAACTGGAGCAAGAGCGAGCCGAGCAGCTGGCCGAGGAGCGACGGCGGCAGCGCGAGCAGAAGGAGGCGCAGATTCGCGAGCAGGCCGAGCGTGAGCGGCAGCTCGAGCAGAAAGTGGCTCAGGCGGCGTCCGAGGTCAGTCCGTGGCGCGAAAGTGACGCGCGCCGCCCCGCCACCGCCGACTCGGCCACCGACTCCTGGCGCCAGCCGGCCGACAATGCCGGCGGTTCGTGGCGTGTCAGCAAGGAGCCGGGTCGTGGGCGAGATGAGGAGCGACGTGACGCGCCACGTACCGACGATGATAGACGGGATTGGGCCAAACGTGATGTTGATAGACGTGATGCGCCACGTCGTGATGACGACAGACGTGCTTGGGGTAGGCGTGATGATGAAGGACGTGACGGTCCCCGCCGTGATGACGATAGACGTGATTGGGGACGTCGTGACGACGAAAGACGTGATGGACCACGTCGCGATGACGATAGGCGTGATGGACCACGTCGCGATGACGATAGGCGGGATGGACCACGTCGCGATGACGATAGGCGGGATTGGGGACGTCGTGACGACGATAGACGTGATGGACCACGTCGCGATGACGAAAGACGCGATTGGGGAAGACGTGACGACGAAAGACGCGATTGGGGTAGGCGTGATGATGAAAGACGTGATGCTCCTCGGCGAAATGACGATAGACGTGATTGGGGACGCCGTGATGACGAAAGACGCGATGAGCCACGTCGCGATGACGAGAGACGTGATTGGGGAAGACGTGACGACGATAGGCGTGATTGGGGACGCCGTGAGCCAGTTCGAGGTGATGACAGACGCGAGGACGACTGGGCGAGACGTGATGCGCCGCGTCGAGACGAGGACGGACGACGTGACTGGGCTAGACGTGAAGCTCCACGTCGTGAGGAAGCTGATGGTGGATCGTGGAGGACGTCCACTGATCGGGGCGAACCGGCCGCTGCTCCCAAGGAGAACGCGTGGCGTCGTCGTGAGCAACAACAGCCGGCGGCGACGGTAACGGCCGAGCAGCAGCAGCAGCAGCCGTCTGCCTCGACCGGCGAGCAGGACGGGTGGACGACGGTGCGTCGTTGAATGGCTGGCTGGTGGAGCCGACTGAGTGAAGGCCAGACTCACCAGCAGCCACTGCTGTTTTGGGTCAATTATGTGTTGTGCTCTCGGTTTTTCAATACATATACTTGGTTTTGAGTGTGTTTCAAATGTCAAACGCAAGTTGTATAATGACGTGTCGTCGTGGTGCTTGGATTCTCTTATAAATTATGAACATCTTGAGTATAAAATCTGTTATTTGGTGTTTGTTTGTTGTTTAGTCGTTTTTCGTGCCAGTGAAATCTAAGCTAATATAATTCCAGTAGTATACAATTTACATTATCCATCTTTCCATATGAGTTAATGCGGCGCATTTGGTCTTTATGTGGCTTACATGCCTCATTTTTCTCTGGAAAACGATTGGGTGGTGTGCAGTAGGCGTTAGGTCCTTTAATGTTTAATTTCGTTCAATATTTACCGTAGTCTCATATAAACTTTTAGGCTTTTCCGTTTATGAAATATTATAAAACACCTCTTCACCCAACAAGCGTCACCAAAATTTTTTTATAGACTGTTTCCAAGCTATTTCTAGTAGTCAGATTATTATCAAGCATATTAATGATAGGGCGTCGAGTAAATTATTCACGCTAACTGTTGGTACAGTTTAGACGCGACGTCCACCTGCACTGCGCAGTGAAGCCTTCATGGCCGACACTGATGCACATCCCATGTGCTTGCTCACCGAATATTTGTGTGTGTGCGTCGTCTTCGCCGCATTGGGAATTATCGGCGCCGTTCATCAGGTTTGTTTATTAGATTGACACAAAAATATGCGTATATATAGCATACGTGTCATTTATGCACACGTATACATGAATTTTTAATGTTTAACGCTTTCGGAAGCGGTACAACGCTATCTTGTGTGTGTGTGTGTGTGTGTGTCAGTTGTTGCAGAATTACATGGTGATGGCGCAGTGTTCGCAACACTTGCACGTCACCGCTTCATGTGACCACTCCGATGGGACAAGTGGGGACCGAGGGTTGGGTCGTGTGGCCGCGGAGTCCCGCAAACTGTTGCAAGTTCCCCCCGCCAAGATATTTCTCATGTGGCTGGCTGTGGCTAATCTGCTGTCCGATATAGGTGACTTGGCCAACACTTGCCTTTTCTCACTGGCACACTCGCGTACATTTTGACATAAATATACGTCTGTGTATATATATATATATATATATATATATATATATATATATATATATATATATATATATATATATATATATTTATGGGTGTTTGTATGTGTTTGCAGGTGTTTTGGCGCGCAGTGTTTGTCTACTGGCCGGTGTTTTTCAGCCGTGGCGTGTTTCTCTGTCAACTTTGACTGGCCAGTTGTATGCTGGCTTTTCGGTGTGTCATTGCTCTCTCTCGCTCTCGCTCTCTCTCGCTCTCTCTCGCTCTCTCTCGCTCTCTGGGCGAGAACTGAATCAGCTATATTTTATGTTGGCTAAATAAGCTGCTCGGCTGATGTTCATTGGTCGTGTTTAAGGCAGGTGTAGATTATGGGGGTGTATATACCCCGACAAATTGGCTGGGTGGTATGAATATGCAATTATACCCACCGAGAATTCTGCTTAGCTCAGTTCATTGGGTATATTATGAAAATCAGCATAGCAAAAAAAAAAATATACACGAAAAATGTAAAGAATTATAAGTATGTGAAAATTTGTATTTTCGTAATATACTTTTCATTGAGGTATATGTGTTGTAATTGATTAGGCTGAAAATAGTTGAGGGTCTCATGCAATTGACCAACTGAGTCAACTTTGAACACTAATGCATGATGGCTGTCATCCCCCCTACGAGCCTCGACACAAATCTACGCCCTCGCTTGGAGGTCATATGAAACCAAGATGAATCTCCTTTTCTACGGTCTTATTGTGTGCGGTTTTTATTTACTTGTTTTGTTCGTTGCTTTTTGGCTCCTAATCGGCTCAAGTGTGGTGAGATTCGTTTCGTTTAAGCGTGTGTTTCGTCTTGTATTTCCTGCTTGTGCTACTCAGTTGATTGCTTTTTGTGTCGTTTGTCGCCTTATGGATGTTTGTGCGTGTGTGGTGTATTGCTGTGCTATTGGTGTGTGTGTGTGTGCGTGTGCGTGTTTGTGTGGCTGTGATCCTTGCGCGAGCTGTAGATATGTTTGTTTGTGAATGCGTGCGTGTCTGTATGCGCAGCACTGGTTGTACAGATAGATAGTGTACACGTGTGTGAATGGGACAGCGATGTCCCACGCGCGCCTGTCTTTGGATACATATTATGGAACTGTTTACATCCATCACACAAACATTCATAGTTTTCCTAAGCCCTACAACTCATACACAATCCACCATACCTTTAATTTTTGTCCTATTTGTAAATCACTAGCTACAGTCGACTATGCGCGTCGCAGCAAAACGTGTGTATGTTGTGTGTGCGTGTGTTTTGTGAGTGTTTTTAGGTGTATTGCTCAGTCAGAAATACACAACATAAACTGTGTAAAAACACGGAGGCTCTCATTCTAGCAGCATTTCAATATAATGTGCAATATTTGACGATAAAATTAGCAACAAGCAAACACTATTTTTCCTATTATACTCAGTTTGTGTGTGTATGTGTGTGTGTATTATTTCTGTGTGTGTGTATGTGTATGTGTATTATTTCTGTTTGTGTGTGTGTATGTGTATTATTTCTGTTTGTGTGTATGTATATTACTTCTGTTTGTGTGTGTGTGTGTGTGTGTGTGTGTATTATTTGTGTGTGTGTGTGTGTATTATTTCTATGTGTGTGTATGTGTATGTGTGTGTGTATGTACGTTGGTGTGCAATCAGTTGATTAGCGAGTGTTTCTTCATGTCAACGCATCTGTGCTCGCTGACTTATATGCTGGACGCATGGTGGCGCGTGTGCGGCGAACAATGGCGCCCTCTGTCCCGCCACGTGCACACCGCACTCGTGTGGCTGCTGCCTCTCGGGCTGAGTGTGGCTGTTTCATTGCTGACTCACATCGCCAATCTACGGTCAGTCCGCGCCGCATTGAGCATTGTTTATTGTACATTGCGGTATTTTTTCAGCTGGAAATTTCGCCCATCATTTCGTAGACAAGAAAATTGCCAACATGCTGATGCGAATTGTTAGTGTGTGCACCAAGTGGTTGAGCAGGAGTAGCTGGCAGATTATAGATCAAGGCTGGTGGGACAGACACACACACACACACACACACACACACAGACACACACGCACACACAGACAGACAGACAGACAGACAGAGGATGTCTTTTATATGTAAATAGATATGCCTACATAGATGTGTCATATTTATGTATTATGTGTATACAGTATAAATTTGTAGGAAACTCGCTGTAGGTGATTCAGCGGCGGCGCCAGGATTGTTTATTTGCGGGGGCTAAGGATAAGGATTGCGGGGGCTAAATATGCCGGGGCTTGGCGAAACATGACGAACTACACTCGAATTGTTCAGGATTTTTGGTCATTGGGGGGCTTTGGACTTTTTGGGAGTGTTCAGCCCCTTCAAGTTCCCCCCTTGGCGTCGCCACTGATGTGACTATACACGGTAAATGTCTAAGAAATGCAAGCCAAGCCTGAAAAATGTGAGAAAATATATCTGTTCATGTGTTTTCCCAATTTGTTTTGTGTTTGTTTGCTATGTGTATGATTGTGTATGTGTGTGTGTGTGTGTGTGTGTGTGTGTATGTGTGTATATGTGTGTATACGTGTATATGTGTTGTATGTTGTGTTGTCTTCTGTGCTGTGTGTCGGCTTTGCTATCTTATCCAATATGTATGTGTGTGTGCGTGTGCATTTTTGTGTTTTTGAGTATGTAAACGTGAGTGTATGTTCGTGATTGTGCGTATATGTACTTATCTATAAGTCTGTTATATGTCTGTTTTGTGTGTGTGTTTGTGTGTGTGTGTGTGTGTGTGTGTGTGTGTGTGTGTGTGTGTGTGTGTATGTAGGTGAGTGTGTGTGTTCGTGATTGTGTATGTGTATGACTATTGTGCTTGTGTGTGTGTGTGTGTGTGTTGTGTGTGTGTGTGTGTGTGTGTGAGCGCTTTTGAGACCCTCGGGTGAAAAGCGCGATATAAATGTCTTAATGTAATGTAATGTGTGTTGGCAGGGGACAATATGGCGCTGTGCTGGCCGTGCTGGTGACTGGTGTACGGAACAGTGGAGCCGTGACGTCACTTGTGCTCATGCCGCCGCTGTGTGTGTTGGTCGTGCGTGCAGTGCGCCGGAGAGTTATCCAGGCCAGCGGCAGGTGCGTGTTTTATCACCGAGCGATAATTCTGCTGCTGTTAATTACAGGCAAATCCAGTAGCATGGGGGGGGGGGGGGGGCAAGAGTGCAGTAGCACTTGTATTACCACCCTGTGCGGCGGCCCCCATGAGAAAGAGAGTTCGAAAAATATAGGTTCTACTCATCAAGATGAAAGCAAAACAACTAAACGATGAATCAAATGAAATTATCAAATCAAAAGTTAATTAAAAGTGTATTTATATATACGATTATGCAACATACTGAATACTCAATAACAAAGATAGTACTGATACATTTAGACACAATGTGTTCAAAGCCGATGCGAGGTCTTATGACCCCATTATAAATAAATCACCATTATAGTAGCGGTGCGAGTTTGGAGAAATGCAGTTACGAGCAGGTCCTCGGTCTCCATTTAGCTGGGCACTTTTATGCGCTGGTCTATGACAAATTTTAATATCATGCGTGAAGCAATGTTAGTTATTTCAACACTCGGGGTCGAAGGGCGGTTGCCTTCAATTATCTACTGATTTACAAATGTCAAATACAAATTTCCCTGCCAATTTGTGACACGTGATAAACTTGTTGGAGCGCTTTCTGTTGGCGACTTTTGTTCAATCTGTGTTGCACAGACTGACAGGCCGCGAGCAACGGCAAATACGTAGTGTTCGCTGCCGGCTGTTGTCGGTGTGTGTGTCGGCATTCATTTGCTGGCTGCCGAGTGTGGTCGTGGACGTCGTGGCGTGTAGTGATAACGCCGGCTCATTGCCGTGCACGACCTGGCTCGGTCCCGACAATGAGACGACCGCGTCAGTGACGGCGCTGCTGTTTGTGGCGGTGGGCATGACTCCGTGCTCTCTCTCTGTGTGTGTGTGTGTGTGTGTGTGTGTGTGTGTGTGTGTGTGTGTGTGTGTGTGTGTGTGTGTGTGTGTGTGTGTGTGTGTGTGTGTGTGTGTGTGTGTGTGTGTGTGTGTGTGTGTGTGTGTGTGTGTGTGTGTGTGTGTGTGTGTGTGTGTGTGTGTGTGTGTGTGTGTGTGTGTGTGTGTGTGTGTGTGTGTGTGTGTGTGTGTGTGTGTGTGTGTGTGTGTGTGTGTGTGTGTGTGTGTGTGTGTGTGTGTGTGTGTGTGTGTGTGTGTGTGTGTGTGTGTGTGTGTGTGTGTGTGTGTGTGTGTGTGTGTGTGTGTGTGTGTGTGTGTGTGTGTGTGTGTGTGTGTGTGTGTGTGTGTGTGTGTGTGTGTGTGTGTGTGTGTGTGTGTGTGTGTGTGTGTGTGTGTGTGTGTGTGTGTGTGTGTGTGTGTGTGTGTGTGTGTGTGTGTGTGTGTGTGTGTGTGTGTGTGTGTGTGTGTGTGTGTGTGTGTGTGTGTGTGTGTGTGTGTGTGTGTGTGTGTGTGTGTGTGTGTGTGTGTGTGTGTGTGTGTGTGTGTGTGAGCTGCATTCTGAGCTGTTCGAGAGCTGCATTCTGGCTCGCGATTCGAACACAGCCGAGATGCGCGCATGGCTTGACAGTGTTTTTCACTCGTCACCCTCCGCCAAAGCCGATGAATACCCACTTGACAAGCCCGCTGACAGTCAGTCACTGCAAGATCTGACTAAGACTGTCAATGAAATCAAGCAGCAGCTTCAACTGGTCTGCAAGCAAAAACTCTCGTCTCCGCTTCTTCCTACGCCGCCATCTCTCATGCCAACTCCTCCATCTCTCCTGCCAACTCCCACATCTCTCCTGCCAACTCCGACATCGTGTGCGGTGCAGCAGCCGCGCACATATTCGCAAGCAGTATCCCGCGAGATCATTGTGAAATCTTCCGATGAAGTCGCGGTGGATTCCAAGCGCGTGTCAGAGGCACTTCAATCTGTACCAGTGCTGGCTATGACGACCACCAAGCGTGGTGCTGTCAAGGTGAAGTTGCCAGACAGCAAGACTGTTGGTCACGCCTTGAAGGCAATCAAACATGTGGCCCATCTGAAAACGTCGTGCCCTGGAAAGGTTCTGCCCAAGTTGACAATCACTTCTGTCAGCTCTGATATTGCCAACGACAACATAACTGAATTCGTCAGCAGGAAAAACAGCCTGGTCAAAGCTGCAGTTAACCGCGCATCTGACTTTCGTGTGCTGTTTTCCAAGAAGTCGTCGGAGCACACCAAAACAGTTGTTGTGGCTGTCTCTCCTACAATCCGTGACATCATCATGAAGTCCGGATTCGTCTACTTGGGTGACAGCAGATGCCTTGTATACGATCGCTTCTGGGTCACGCGTTGCATCAAATGTCAGCGACATGGCCACAAGTCTGACAAGTGTAGAGCCCAGGAGGCCACTTGTGGGTGGTGTGCTGGAAAGCACACTACCAAGTCGTGCCCGGCGAAGAATGCCCGCAAGTGTATCAACTGTGCACGTGCGGGTCGTGCGAACGTCGGCCACACGTCATTCGACCCGTCGTGTCCTTGCTTCACATCATCGAGGACTCATCTGATCAGCCGCACTCAGACCGTCGAGGATTCCAACTCGGAAAACTAGATGTGACCTCCGGCCTGACTGACTGTGCTCAGCAGTTGACTTCGGAAATAGATACTGGATCTTCAGTTCTGCTTCCTTCAATCAGCACTTCATCCGCTGATAAGTGTCTTTCTTCTCTCTCTGACTCATTTTCTATTATTTCTCGTTCTAAATCTAATAATGCAATTGGTTTATTAAAATGTGCTTTCTTGAATTTCAGGTCTATTAGGTCTAAAATATCACTTTTTGCGTCCATCCTTCCTAAGTATGATATTTTTCTGATTATTGAGTCATGGCTCTCTGTTGCTGAAATATCCTCCTTTGACCGCTCTCTTCCTGCTGGCTACTCAGCTTTTCATAATTGTCGCCCTTTGAATGTATCTAATCCTACTAAATGCGCTGGCGGTGGTGTTTCTTTTGTCTATAATTCTAACATCATTAATGCCTATCTATGTAGTGTAGAAATTCCTATTAAGTCATTTGAATACATCTGTTGTAAAGTAATAGGTAGAACTACTCTGCCTGTATGTATTGTCAACATTTACCGTCTTAATTCTTTCTCTTCCTCAATTTTTCTTGATGAGTTTTCTTCTATCAATTTTTCTTGATGAGTTTCAATTTTTTCTTCTAGAATAGTGATTTGTGGTGACTTCAACCTTTGGGTTGATGCGCCTCATCTCAAGTCTTGTTCTTCTATGTTTTTACAATTAATCGATTCATTAGGTCTTTGTAATCATATCTGCTGCCCTACTCATGTTCACGGCCACACACTTGATCTCCTCCTTTCTTTCTCCGATTCTACTATTCTTATTAGAGATCTCACTGTTTTTCCTATTGATTCCTTCATTTCTGATCACTCATTAGTTGAATTTTCTGCCCGCCTCCCTATCACTTACAAATCTCCCAAACTTATTAGTTTCTCGGATTATTGTAACGCTGATTTGGACTCTCTTTATGTCAATATGCATTTGTCTTTTGCTACTGAATGTTTCGTTCATATACCTCCTAATTCTCTCTTAGGATACTTTAACTCATCCCTCGATTCTCTCAAATCAACCTTTATTCCTATTAAAGTCTTTCGTTCCACTAATACTCGCTGTCCTTGGTATAACTCTGATATTAAAAATTCAAAAACCTCCCTTCGTCGGCTTGAGCGCCAATGGCGTCGTCTCAAGACTGACTCTTCCTGGCAATCTTTCTGTTCTGCCCGCCGTCATCATCATCTTCTTTGTGATTCCGCCAAAAAATCTTACTATAATTCTAAAATTTCTTCCTGTCTCAATTCTAAGAAACTTTGGAAGCTTTTTGACAGTATTTTAGGTAATTCCCGTAGTCTTGTTTTCCCAGATTCTGCTTCTGATCAGTTACCTTCCATATTTATGAATTTCTTCCAGTCTAAAATTGATAAGATTCGTTGCTTGTTCCCTGCTGCTCTACCATTATACTCTCCGCCCTTACCCTCCTCTGTTATTCACTCTTTTACTTTAGTTACCCTTTCTGACTGTAGAACTATTTTAAGGCATGTTAAAATCCATTCTTCATCTCTCGACCCCATTGATCTTTCCAGGATTCCTCACTCCATTGAATTGCTCCTTCCTTTCTTAGCTAATTTCATCAATGCTTCTTTCACTCTTGGGGAATTTCTTGCATCTAAAACTGCCAGTATTCTCCCTATACTTAAGAAATCTGGTCTGGATGCTAACACGCTTTCTAACTATCGACCAATCTCTAGAATTCCTTGGCTGTCTAAGGTTCTTGAAATGGCTGCCTACATACAGATATCCGAATATCTTGAATCTAACAATTTGTTTCTTGCTGAGCAGTCTGGCTTCCGGCACTTTCACTCTACTGAAACTTCTCTAATTTTTCTCTATGATTCTATTGTCAAATCTACTCTCTCTGGTAATGATGTTCTACTTATACAACTAGACTTCTCTGCTGCATTTGACACTGTTAATCATCTGCTTCTTATTGATACTCTGTTAGATTTAGGCATTAGCGGCACAGCTCTCTCTTTCTTTCGCTCTTATCTTTCTAATAGACTTCAGTTTGTTTCTACCTCTGCTGATTCTTGTAGTGAGGCTTGCCCACTAACTTGTGGTGTACCTCAAGGCTCTGTCTTAGGCCCTCTCCTCTTCAATATGTATCTTACCTCTGTAGGGAAAGTTCTTCGTCGTCACGATGTGTCCTTCCAAATATTCGCTGACGACATTCAAATCCTTCTCTCGTCTGAGTCTATTTCTCACTCTTCAGTTAGTACCATCCTATCTGATATAGAAAGATGGGCGTTCACTCGTCATCTCAAACTTAATCCTGATAAGACTAAGTATATTCTCTTTCCATCTTCTAATAGTACTACTTCTCTTAGTATACCTCTATCCTGCTCTGTACGTAGTCTTGGTATCATACTCGATAACTCTCTTTCTTTTGATCCACACATATCCGACATTATCAGGTGTTGTAACTATCAACTTAGGCGTATCTATTCCATTCGTAGATATATAACCATCTCTGCTGCCTTTAAGTTAGCTAACTCATTCATCTTTAGTAAAACTCAGTACTGCTGTTCTCTTCTACTATCTCTCAACCACCGCCAGCTTAGGAAACTTCAATGTATTATTAATAAAGCATGTCGTATGATATTTAATCTTCCTTCGGGTTCTCATGTATCTTCTTCTTTACAAAAACTTAGGTTACTTCCCATTAAGGCTCTTGTTGAGTATCGTATTTGTTTAATTATTCATTCAGCTCTTTATCTTCGTAAGCCTGCGTATCTGTTTGACCTTCTGTCTTATAAAACCTCATCTCTTTCTCTTAGGTCTTCTAACGATCCTTTTCTACTAGTTGAACCTTCCTTTCCTTCTAGGCATTCTCACTACAATCGTTGTTTCTCTATCTTAGGACCTCGTATCTACAATAGGCTTTCTCCCTCAATACGCTCAATCAAATCTCTATCTCTTTTCAAAAAACATACTAAAAATTTCTTTCTCACTAAGTCTTATTACTGTCTTAATAATATTGTATATATTAGTACTGAATATAAGGTCTGATTGTTTCCTAATTCTGTCTTCTATGTGTATGTGCTTCATGCGTGTGTTTTCTGTTCTTGTGTCTGTATGTTTCTCCATTGTATGCTGTATGTGTGTTGTTGTGTTGAGCTCTGTTATCTGTGTTTGTGTGTCTGTTGTGTTGTGTTCTCTGTCTATTTGTTTGAGTGTATGTCTTTGTGTGTCTGCTATGTTGTGTTTTCTGGTTTGTATTTGTGTGTCTATTTTGTTGTGATTTGTCAATCTGAGTGTATGTCGTTGTATGCCTGTTGTGTTGTCTTAATGTGTTGTATGTTGTGTTGTCTTCTGTGCTGTATGTCGGCTTTGCTATCTTATTCAATATGTATGTGTGTATGCGTGTGCATTTTTGTGTTTTTGAGTATGTAAACGTGAGTGTATGTTCGTGATTGTGCGTATATGTACTTGTCTATATGTCTTTTATATGTCTGTTTTGTGTGTGTGTATGGGTGTATGTATGTAGGTGAGTGTGTGTGTTCGTGATTGTGTATGTGTATGACTCTTGTGCTTGTGTGTGTGTGTGTGTTGTGTGTGTGTGTGTGTGAGTGTGTGTGTGAGCGCTTTTGAGACCCTCGGGTGAAAAGCGCGATATAAATGTCTTAATGTAATGTAATGTAATGTGTGTGTGTGTGTGTGTGTGTGTGACCCCGTATTTATAATAAGCTCTCCCCAACACTACGTTCTATCACTTCTATCCCTGTTTTCAAAAAACACTAAGGAATTTTTCATGGTGAAATCGTATTATACTTTAGAGAACATTGTCTATATTAGTGATGATTATAAGGTGTAAATGATCTCTCTTCTTTCTTTACTTTTCACTTTCTGTGTGTGTGTGGCTATGTGTGTGTGTGTGTGTGTGTTTCTGTGTGTGTTTGGCTATGTGTGTGTGTGTGTGTGTGTGCGTGTGCAGCGCCCTAGAGACCCTCTAGGTGTAGGGCGCTATATAAATATCCACCTAATGTAATGTAATGTGTGTCCATATACATTGCGTACATGAAGGTTAAAGGCCTAAGTGACAGCTGCTACACGGGAAGAAATCGAAGCTTATGAACACACAGGTGTGCACCGTGCAGCTCGCTGCCACCGCAGAACCGACCATCTCCACGCTATGACGTCACATGGACGAAATACGTATTAGAGAGGGTCACTTCCCAGAATGCATGACACAACCCATGACTGATATCTGGTACCATTTACTGCTGGGTGGACAGGGGCTGTTGGATTATATAATTCGACCAAAAAAATTCTCCTCCGCCGGGTTACGAACCCCGGACCTCCTGCTTGTGAGGCGGATGTGCAAAACAACTTGATTAACCGATTTGGACGCGTATATTACTATACATCACCATAACCTCGCAATACGTTGAATTTGTATTTCTTATATTTGGCAATATTGGCCCGGGAAACCAATCGGGCAAATTTGTCAATGCGTGTTTTCTAGCGTATCTATGTGTGTGTGTGTGCTCACCTATTTGTGCATTACGGGATATGAGCTTGCGCTCGAGCTGTCCGTCTCCAAATCATCATTTATCCAGTCTCTCCTTGAACGATTGAATTGTTCTCGTTTTTACTATTCCACTTTTCTCTGATCCTTGTATAAGGAGGACTATCCTGTTTGATCTTCTGTCGGCGTCTGGTTTTAGTCTCACCTTCATATCATGTCCCCTTTAATCCCTCTCATGCCAAACCATCCAGCATTTCCGATCCGTTTTTATTTAATACTCTCATGTACTTGAAAATGTGAATTAAGTCCCCTCTCTGTCTTCTCTTTTCGAGCATGGTCAGTGCTAGTCTGCTTAACCTTTGTGTGCATTCTACACTTCTCAAACTTGGTGCGATTTTCGTTGCTGCTCTCTGTATTCCCTCGAGTTTGTCGATATGCTTCCTCAAAGACACCACCAGTGTGTATATATGCGCGTGTGTGTGTGTGTATGTGTGTGTGTGTGTATTTGTGTGTGTATGTGTGTGTGTGTGTATGTGAAAAGAAAGAAACATGTATTGGCGCTCAGACTGTTAGTATGGAGCGCTGCTCCAATTCACAACAGATAATATACTATATACATCGCAAATATATACACAATATCAATATAAAACAGCATTAGTTTGAAAATTCATAAAATGTCCTTATCAGCAGTGCATACGATCATATCAAAGACCATGCAAGGTCCATCGCAATTGTTTATCATGCAACGCACATTTTCAAGCATGTGTATGTGTATGTGTTTGTGTATGTGTGTGTGTGTATGTGTGTGTACGGCAGGCGGTGTTGAGACCACTGCAGTGTGGCGTGATAAGCTTGTGTCAGCGCTCGTGCGATGTGACAGTGCCAAGTGTCAGTGGCCAGCTGATAAGCGCCTTGAAGACACTCACCAATCACGCACCCCGCCCTCGCTCTCGCTGTGATGGCTGTGATGAAACGGCGGCGTTGCTCAATGCTCGTCGAATGATGGCCGGTTCTTCGGCCGAGTCTTCATCATCATCGTCGGAGACGGCGGGGACGGCAGACTCGGAATATCTCGCCTGTTGAGCTCATTGGCTCAAGGCAAGGGCGGTGCCAAGGGAAGGGGCGGCTTGTAGGCGCTGAAGCATCCCTCCCCCCAAATAAATGTGTCAACCCCCTGAGTCTCCCCAAAAATCCTGACAGAGTGTAGTTCCTCATGTTTCTTCTAGCCCCCCCCCCCCTCACCCCACCGGAAAAATACTGGTGCCGCCACTGCCGCAAGGAGACGGCTGTTATTGTGCTTGACTTCTGGCTTCAATGTGGCAATATTCCGCTCGACCGTGGTTGTTGTTGTCCAAACTGGTTCAGTGTTGTGTCGCTTACATACACTCACATTTGCACACACACACATACACAAATGCAACGAAATACTCAAACTCATAAATAATTATTTTTGCAAATGTCTGTGTTGTCTTCCGGGTTTATTATTTATGTGTGTATATTCGATTGTTCAGTATTAACCGGGAACGTTTACTCGCCAAAGCTTTGCTCGAAAAACTACCTCAAGCTCACGTGTGTGTGTGTGTGTGCGTGTGTGTTACCGTGTTATAGTATGTGTGTTATAGTGTCATCCTGTATGATGATCTCATATATGCCGTGTTCGGGCTATGAATTATACAAAATGGTTTAATTGTATATTTATTGTGTATTCAGTAATTATTCTTGTATTACGAGTGATTAAAAAATATGTCAATTTGGAATATAATCGTGTGATATATATTGTGTGTACTGAAAGCCACAAGGTTGCATTCATCAACGAACCCTTCGTGTTTGAGGTATTATAAGAAAAATCACAAATCACGTACGATCAAGACAGCCACACAAGTAGGCTACTACTGAGTGGACCGAGTTGCTTGCAGCACAGATATCAAGACCAAGCGATGTGGCGTGTGATTAACTGAAGCCAATGATGACCAAGCAGAGCTTGACGTCATACGAATTATACGCGAGTGGGTGAACCAAACCGCCGAACCCCGCGGTTCAATCAAACCCAGATTGAAAACCACAGAGCGCATTATCAGCAAATACACACGCCACCGCCTTGATAATCCTCTTCCGGCTCGCTTTGTTGATGCATGGCAGCTACATGACGGCGCTTGATAGGCGTGAGCATTAGCGCCGGGTCACAGCGATGGCCGGCGTGCACGCGCTTGTTGTGACACACCACGTGCACCAGCGACAAATTGGCGCCGCCAAACAGCAGCTGGTAGAAATAGAGACAGTTGATTCTGCGACCGGTAGATGGCGTTGGCGGTGGTGTCGTCCGGCTTGCGTCCGTTTCGTCGCCGGCCTCACAACACACGCTCGCCGCCGCTTCCAACAGGGCGGGCAAAACAGTGCGAGAACGTTCTATGCTGCACAAACACACACACACACACACAAACACACACACACACACACACACACACACACACACACACACACACACACACACACACACACACACACAGTCACGCTTATGCTTGAGCTAGTTGTAAAACTGTTATAATCTCAAATGTAAATTGTATTGCTTTCATCAATTATTTGTAATGTTTGCGTATTCAATAAGGTCTAGCTAAATGGGTTGCAAGCATTACGCTGAAGTACGATGTATATGCACATACATACGCACACACGCGCACACATACATTCACACACACGGAAACACACACATACACGAACGCAAACACAAACGCGCGCGCACACACATACACGCACACACACACACACACAGATACTCACACACACACACACATACACGCACACACACACAGATACAGACACATATACACACGCACATGCACAGATACACACGCACACACACACAGACATACACACACCGATACACATACACTCACCGATGGTCCAAGTTCCACGTGGAAAACTCGACACGACACATGCGGTTGGCGTACGGGTTGATGACGTGTTGCCGCCAAAACTGGCAACCCTGCACCGCGCCACCATCGCCGCCACCGCTGTCGACAGATCCGGCGCACTGAAACACGCCGCCAACGTCGCACATGCGCCGTTCACGGCTCGCCGAGCGGTCAAAGTAGTGCGCATGCGCGTCATTGCGACGCAGTCGACATTGCAGACAGCGCAATACTCGCTCGATCAACAGGCGTTGCTCGTGTGAGCTGCAGCGTGTTCGCAGCTGCTCGCGCGACCGGTAGAAGAAGGTGCGCACGCGGGTGGCGCAGCGTAGTCGCATATACTGCTCCTTGGTGGTGGCTGTCGTGCTCAGGTCTATTGTCATCATATAAAAATCATGCATTTCTTGATGAAATGTTCGTTACATACAAGCCGTGGTGGACTCCGAGGTGTAGTGGTTAGCACATTATATTTGTTTACAATACAATTATAACAATTACATATGTTGTGTATATGCATTTTTGTATATGTACGTCTAGGTGTATATGATCGTGAGTGTATCAGTATATATATTATATATATTCGTGTGTGTGTGTGTGTATTTCTCATTTTTCATATTTATTATTATTATCATTATGATTATACCTGACGACTTCCAAAAATTCAGCCATTCATACGGTCATTGCGGAGCAATGCCACGAAAAACACATGACAATCAAGAGATAACAGATTAGACCTTTGAACCAGAACGGATCGTGCGAGCGAAGACTCAATTTCGACCTGTCCGCCTGTTCATCTTCGTCTGTCATCTGTGTCGGCGCCGGCTCATCTCCCGCCGGTCGGTGCGAGCGGTCATCTTGCCAGGAGGGGTCTGCACTGAGGTGGCGCACGAGCGCCGAAATGCCCTCCTTCAAGTCCTGGCCGCGCCATTGCTTGAGAAGGGCCGTGACAAAACCCACCACTACAGCAGCACACATAACATCATTACAATGCAAACAAAATAAACAAACACAATTCGCTAAATAAAATCATAACATCTTAAGATTCATTAAATTAAATATTGAAATAATGACTCGTAATATAATTATATATAAAAATTAATAATCACACGACAGCACCGCAAAAAAACAATTGTAATTGGCACACAAACAAGACAAGGTCGAAAATGACAAAGGAAAATATAATATTGATGGTATTACACCGGTGTTAGTGTGATGTAAAAACAGCGTAGCAATGCGTGTCACAGAACACGCCCGCGGGAATAATGTTGCACAAGTTTCAAGATAAACATTTTGAATAATAATTATATATGATATTCAGGCTGCTGAGTTCATGAATTCTAATGATTTTGAGACGATTATTGTCATATATATCTTAGTCATCGACAATCGACAAGCGAAATAAATCAATCAACAACAGAAATAAAATAAATAGAAACGAACTCACAAGCAGATGCATGTAAAGTCTCGTGTTTTCTCAGCAACACCACGTGAGTTTGGTTGTCGAGCGTGAGAAAGAACTCGTCATCAAGCACGGTGCCATCACTGAGTGCCACCGACACACCTGCCTTGGCAATCTGCGACCAATATACAACAACAAACAACAACAGATATTTAATATAGCTCACATGTTTATACACAGGCGCGAAAAAGACAATATGAACATACATGACCAATACACAAGAATATTTGCAGCTGCAATTCAAAACTGCGTTAACACTGGATGAGCTAACAACTGGCAATAACAGAAGCAAACTGAATATTCCAAAAACGAGTCAAGACACGCCATAAGAAGCATCCAAAATTAACCAGAAAGATCTCAACAAAGGATTACAAAACTGTTTAAACATGTATTGACCATACATGATGTCCATGTACAATCTATACATTCTGATTCGTAATAAAGGCCGTTAAAATAAAATGTTCGCATAAGAAAACCCTGAAAGTCAAATTACTAATAAATTACTTTCAGTTTGGAGCACGCCTTCTCGATAAGCTGACAAAGAGAGCTCGCTGCAATTCCAACGCGCTCACCACTCAGAGTTGACACTTTATAACCCTTGAGCATGCTTTCAAAATGTATTCTAGCCAACATATAAGCTACAAGCCATGTCTAAATCAGCCAACAACCGATTTAAACTCACCGGGTAATTATGTTGTGCTGTAATCTGCGCAGTTGAGACAATTATTCTCAGGTCTTCCAAAAATTAGAGCCTAATTTTGCGATAAAATGCTAAACAATAGCCAAACAACATTTTCCAAATTTATACATCAAACAAAAACAACACCAACGCGTGAAATTAGCAGAAAATGATATATATGATTTTGTTTTTAAGCGAATGTTTGTGGAAATTTGTTTTTGAAAAAATCGTATTTTAATCATATATCATGTATCACAACTTGTTCCTGTCACAATCCGCACATAATCGTCAAGCTATCATAAATTGTCCTTTGATGTATTTATGGCGTGACAACTCAACACCGGGCATAGGAGTACAATGACATAGAATATTGTGTGAATATCACATAAATTGCAAACGTTCATGCACGTGTTTTAACGTCAAAAATATGCACATGAATTAAACATTAGTAATTCAACAAACGCCCAAAATGATTACTTAAAATAATGTGCAATTATTAATTCGCTATTTAACAAATTCCTTACAACATTTTTCAAATTTATTTGCATCATAATAAATACGAAATTAATTATATTAAATGCCCGATATGTGATGGGCTTGTACTTGTGATACTTGCAGTTAACCGCCGTTTTCTCAATTGTTTCTCTTGTATTTATAAGTCTCAATTTGTCCACTAGTCTTCTCCGGTTTTCAGATAGTTTTCCCAATAGCATTAACAAACGCATTCTTGCCCGAGGCACCTTTCGACTTTTATTAAAGTCATCTTCAGGGGCATATATATACACATAACAGTCGTAATTAAATAGACACTAAACTGAAAATACAATTTGTCAGTGTTATTGGAAAACTCTCTGAAAACCAGAGAAAACTAGTCAGACAAATTGAGACTTATACATACAAGAGAAACAAAACAGAAAACGCTGTAGAATTTAACAGAACATGTATTACAAATGACCTACTTCCTAAATAACTGCCGTTCATATTCACACATCAGTGAAACCGGGCGGGCATATCAAATATAATTTATTACACTCTCTCACTCACACACACACACACACACACACAGAGTTAGCTATATATATTTATACATTTATATACACACACACAGCCGCCTATTCACAAGCTTTGTGTTGATGTGCGTGCACGGGTGACATCGTTGGCTCAGCCTGGCCATAAGCCAGTTGTCGCTGCGGCTGTTCGCAACACAAACACACACACAAACACACACACACACACACACACACAAACACACTCACATGCACAATACGCAATATCAGTGAGCACTGAGCATGCATAATGTCACCCGGCACAAACAGGTACACACAGCCGTACGTGTGTGTGTTTGTTTGTGTGTGCGTGTGTGTGTTTTGTGTGTGTGTGTTGTTCCAACACACGAGGACGCATTGATTCCGATGTTGCGTGACTTACGATGTGTGTGTGTGTGTGTGTGTGTGTGTGTGTGTGCCCCTATTGACCTAAGCGCGGTCGAATTCACTATCGCCACTCTAGTGTACTGATGAGTGTTGCTGGTGTGTGTGTGTGTGTGCGTGTGTTGTGCTGTTGGTCCAGGACGTGCGCAAGAGCCTAATAAATATTCCGACGAACAGGTGTGGTTGATCGGGTGGAACTTGTATGATTCCAGTGTATTTCTCTACTTTTCGTGTTTATTCGACATATAGGGCATTTTCGGCATCTTGGTTTTGCAAAGGAAAGGTGACATTTTCCAGTAAGATAGGAGATTTGCTCCTATCGCCAACAGAATGAGCGGCTCAAGACCTTTTCGGAGAACGACGTCATATATGATCTACGGAAGAAGATCGTCCTGCAGTAAGTACGACGCTCAGAACACGTGTGAAGTTTTACATTATATGCACGGGTGTAGATTTGTGTGTCGAGGCTCGGGGGTATGACAGCCATCATGCATTAGTGTTCAAGGATGACCCATTTGGTCAATTACATGAGACCCTCCACTATTTTTGGTCTATTCAATTATAACACACATACCTCAATGAAAGTATATTGCGTAAAGTATGATTTTTCACATATTTATCATTTTTACATTGATCGTGTATTTTTCGTGTTAGTTCTTGCTATGCTGATTTTGATGATAATATACCCCGATGAACTGAACTCAGCATAATTCATGGGGGTATAATTGCATATTCATACACCCCAGTCAATTTGTCGGGGGAATGTTTATACCTCCATACCCCCCAGCACCTACACCCATGATTATAAAATGTCTCCGTTTATAGTCTACACTACTAGCATTTGATGATGCTTAACTTGGCTGAATTAATTAGCAGAGCTTGTAGAAGAGGCACGTTAGTTCGTTTGCAAGTGTGTTTGAATTAAGAATAAGTCAAAATGACCAAATAAAAACAATGTTTACAGGAGAAATGACTATCTCAAATATCGGTAGCAATATAGTTCGTGAAATTCGTCACTTAAGTTATTAGTATTGCATGGTTTATTATTTTTTAATACTTGATAGAAAAGAGTCTTTATTTAAATACATATCAAGTAAATACCTGATCAAAGTAAAAATAACGTAAATTTACAAAGAGAATGTAAAATGTATAAATGCTAAAGTAAATATATAATATGAAAGTAAACTTACAAAGACAATTTGTAATGTGAATCCGTTTTCAGTGAATAATTCTAATCCAGCAAAAATTCTTCTCCAGACCCGGTGACGCAACATAGCCATGACACGTAAGTATCCAGTGGAACATTCAGTATGTTCCCAGCAACTGTCATCATATTGCCTGTAGACTTATCGATTGCCGGTTGCGCTCTTTCCATTGCTCCTCTGCTCTACCCACATCCAGTGCGTTCTCATCCTTCCCGGCCAGTCTTTGCAATAACCGAGCGTTCAGTGGTGTCTGCCATGTTGATTCCGCTCAGGGGCGGTTGTTTTGTGGCAAATTGTTAGTGGTTGGTGTCGGTGCTAAGTCGATGCTGAAGGATGGCCAGGAGAGAGTCAGAGAAAGTTTTGGCAAGATCACAGCGACCAACAAGAAAGACAGGAGTGAGGATGTGTCCTCGACCAAGCACGGCCTCCAGATGTAAGCGACAACAACTTGACCATTCACTTCAGAATCGAAACAGCTTCAAAGTGGTAAATTTAGTCAGGTCCATAACAACCGTCCCTCAAGCCCTCCGGCCGGGGGCCCCAAGTGTTGAGAGGCCCCTTTGCCCCACGCATGATGTTAAAATTTATCATAAAGTAGCGCATAAAAGCACCGTAAGTCCCCAGGAGACCGAGGGGCTGCTCGTAACTGCATTTTCCCAAAGTCGCACCTCTATTATAATGCTGCTTTTCGGGGGGGGGGGGCATAAGACCTTGCATCAGCTCTGAATGCAGTTGTAAAATAGTTGAGTTATAACTCAACTGATACTGAACTATAGTACCCACTGGAAACAGGCAGTAAGTAATCACTCACGAGTATAAGTTATACCAAGTGAAATGCTAGTAGATTTACCGACAACAAGAGATGCTGCAGGATATCTTAGCTCTTATGCACGTGTTGTGGGCGGATTTAATTGTTAAATGCTTGTTTAAATGTCAAATTTAAATGTTTGTCAGGGTTATGTCGCCGGCGATACGCTCGTCATCCGTGGAGACATGGCCGAATGATGCATACATTGAAACACGACCATCGCTACAGTAACATTATGCTGTCTTTGTTCACGACTATATGTCGGCACACAATGCAGCAAGCACCACTTCAAGCCTGCATATATTTCACATTTATTAGCCCGCTAAAGGTCCCAGTTGCCTTCATGCACCATGGGCGCCTCCAGACATTTCTATTTGGGGGAAGCGGAAGGGGGCAAAGTTTGGATTGCAACAAGATCCTTCAGGTCACATATATCGGGCCTTGCTTGATTTCGGTAGGGGAAATGGCGGCACCAGGATTTTCCCCGTTGAAGGCTGGAGGGCTGAGAGGGGGGGGGGGTAAGTAGAATGATGCGAGAGTTTGGCGAAACATGAGGAACTACAAGGAAAATTATCATGATCAAGATTTTTTAGGTGGGCTCAGGGGAGACTTGACACATTTTTGGTTTTTTTTATTCCCTCCAATCCTCCCCCCCCCCCCCACTTAGCGCCGCCATTGAGGGAGAGAGAGGGGGTAATAATCCACCTTTCTCCCCGCTTTGTCTGCGCTCATGTCATATACCATGAAATTACAGCACCGTTTTTAAACACCGTTTGTTTGCTTAATCACATTTTCAATAAACAAAACCACCTAGCACAGCTTAGCTTTCCTGCACACACATTTCTATTTCATTTCATTTATTAAGTCATTTGTAAAGCGCAATTCACACATAATGTCTGCATTGCGCTGATATAAACATTGCACACACAACATACAATCATTCACGTACAATCACATGCATATTCAAGTATATGTTTCGCATTGACAACACAATATAGTACATTACAGACAGACACAATACAGACACACACACACTCGCACACATTTATTATTGAATGGTTGATTTTTTTTCACACAGAAATTGTATGTTTATCAGCATGAAAAAATAGCCTGCAAAATAAGCAATTGTAAACTTGCACTATGCCAAAAACAAGTTTATTCAACTACTCAAGTAATTTATTCAAGTGATTTATTCGTTTATTCAAGTAATTCCACTATTCAAATGCATCTTGATATTAGCCTCGTATAGTTTGCAGAGTGTAGTAGATCTGTTGAGCAGTTAATTTATTTTATGTGGCAAAGCTTGCAAAATTGAAGCACTTATAACAGAAAATTGGCCAATATTTCTATGTCTGCGCATGTATTTGCATATATCTGAAGCAAAAAATCATATTTCGAACATCTCTTTCCTTCAACGGCTTACAGAAAAAGCAAAATAAAAGTGCTCACAAATTTCCAAAATATTATTGAAATATTAGAAGGAAAAGATAGAAACTAGATGCTAAAGCTGATGTAATATTGATATTATATTTTAATAATTTTGAGAATACCGCAAGTTTCGCTTCTTTTTTGGTGTTTATTTATTTTATCGAACTTATTCTGTTAGCTCCTGTATGCTTTCTTCTAACTGAGCGGCTGAAAAGCTGGCCGTTTTGGCTTATGGCTGAAATTATAATTAATTTGTTTAGTGTAATTATGCTCAGTTAATGAATAAAGTAAATCAAATATATCTGTTGCTAATTCTAATTTTGTTTGTTGTATTTGCATCTCCCTGTCAGCACATAGTCACGCGGAGACGATTGAAGATCTAGTTCCTTCAGCACCTCCAATTGACCTGCTCGAGGCTGTTGAAGGTTACGAATTTCTCGGCTTTGATGCAGGTAAAGTTTAGAGCAGATTTTCACCAAATATACTGTAAACAAATTCTTGTCCGGTTCCAGCACATGTATTTGAAGACAGGCGCGGGTGGGACAGCGATGTCCCACGCGCGCCTACAAGACCACACCACTCGTAGACACGCCTCAGCAACGACTCCCCATTTCCCCTAGTTACAGTCACCAACAAAGTTCAGCACACACGCACACCAGCACACGCACACTAATGGCTCAGCAATATACCACATGTCCCCGTGATATATATATCAAAATTACAGATACGGTAACATACAGGTAAAACTCAAGTCGAACCGATGACGGAAACCAAAAAAACACAAACCAAAATACACAAGTACAACCAGCTCCGATCCATCCAGCACAACCTCCACCAGAAACACACTCCATGGTTGCGGCGGAGCACAACACGTTAGGCCCCAGCGACCCCCTGCGCTCCCGCCTCGCCCGTGCTCTTCAGTGCTCCGCCGCAACCTGCCGTCTTCTCTATCACCGGCCGCCGCGACAGGGCACAACACTCCTCGGCCCCAGCAGCCTCCGTGCTCCCGCCGTGCTCCTCAGCAAACACCCGTGCTCCTCAGCACCCTGTCGCAGCCGGCCGTGATCCACCGTCCACACAAGCCACAACGTCAGCCACAGCTTCCCCCTCACTGTCTCCAGCCGGCACCTTGCTCCACAGTCGCCCCCTGCAACACTGTCTTGACACGTCGCTGAACACCGCTCTATGCCTGTCCGCCTCTGATGACCGCCACAACTGCTGCCGAAACCGGGTCAAAGCTGCCACCACACCAAAACTCTCCAATAAAACCATCCAAAAACAAAAAGATGCCGAAATAGCTTGTAAAGAAAACGAAACAAAGGACGCCGAAATAGCTTGTAAACAACACGCGCACATGCTGGTGCATGCACGTGCTGGTGTGCGTGTGTGCTGAACTTTGTTGGTGACTGTAACTAGGGGAAATGGGGAGTCGTTCCTGAGGCGTGTCTACGAGTGGTGTGGTCTTGTAGGCGCGCGTGGGACATCGCTGTCCCACGCGCGCCTGTCTTCAAATACATGTGCTGGAACCGGACAAGAATTTGTTTACAGGCGCGCACACCAGCACACGCACACTAATGGCTCAGCAATATACCACATATACAATACCCATCCACAAGGACATTCAATTTTAAGCATTTACATGTTGATTTCCAGTCGCATTTCAAACGATTTTGTTCATAAATTGGGCAGATAATTTAAAAAAATGACTATGTACATATTTTTACAAATTTTGTATACATTTTAGCTTGGAATAGATGTATACTTAAGTTGGCTTATAACGTTGGTATGATGCGGTAGATTTTGATTGATTGATGTCAAGCGATATTGACGTGTGTGTTTATATACAAATTATATTTGTTGCACACTCAGGACTTACATGGAATTTGTCGGGTAAACACACGATGGTTGCACTTGCTAAGAATAATCAACACGCGGCTTACAAAACGCAGTTTCTCAAACAATAATTATCCATTAAGCAATGGCGCAGCCAGATATGGTTTTTTGGGAGGCAAGCGTTGGCTATATGGCTATATATGGGAATTACACACAGGTGGAGAATGGGAGAGTTACCAAGTGGGAAGCTAAAGGTCGGACAGAACAGGGCAACTATGTGTGTTTCTATCAATTGAAATTTGTATATTTTTGTTTCTAATGACCTCTTGACATTTACTTTGATGTAACAACTGAATTTTCTAATTTATCAGCGCTGTGTTGTGGAAAATGAAGAGATGGCTCATTAAGAAGTGGGGAAACGGTGAGGAAAAAGTTTGAGAACCACTGGTCTACGATCTTGCCCATAGTATCCCTGATTAAATAGTTTTCGTTTTTAATCTATCAATCCTCTGTGCACTTTATTTTTAATTGTCGTTCAGTGTAAATAAATAAGAACCTATAAACTACAATTGATATACACGAAATAGCTATACACGCACACACACACACGCACACACACACACACACACACACACTAAAATGGCACAAAAACCAATAATGTAAACATTTTTCATGTATCGTTCTTAATATTGGTTCAAAATATTGCCAAAATAATACAAGATTATGTTGCCAATACAAATATGCAAAATATTTATATTGTATTTGTTATTCTTACTGCTTTTATTCGTTGTTGCACTGTGTTGTTGCACATTTGTTGCACTGTGGCGTGTTGCCAAACAGTGTGTATTCCTCCGCCTATCGCCGACCAATCTGGTAGCTCTGACAACAACCACGACGACGACGATGACCAGCCACCTGCGCCGCTTTCGTCACGAGACACCATTTTTGTCGTCAACGAAATCACCGAGCAGCAGGCTCGAGCTGCTTTGTTGTGTCACGTGACCGACCACTGTTGTTACGGCAGGGCAGCCGCCCGACGCATGCGCATAGCCAACATCAACTACTCTGCGGCTCATCATGTGAGGCGTATGACCACGACTCCACGATGTTGCCAAATGCTTGTCCAAGTATTATCAGTGAAACGCTTGAGTATATGAGTGAGGGGACAATCGGGCGACGGCGGACCTCAATTCAGCCCCGAATTGAGGTCCGCCGTTCCCTTTCACGTTATAGGGAACGTGAAGTAATTGGCTTGAAGATGGATTCGAACCGCCGACCCCTGTGCTAAAGCGCAAGCATTTAGCTACTGAGCCAATCAAACACACTAAGCGTGGCTATAATACCAGGGTGGTTTGGATTGTTTGTTCGATGCCAGTACGAATTGCAGACATTCACGGAGAAACGGGAGGTGTCGTGGACATTCGTGCCGTTCGCCGGCGGCGATTTGGATGGACCGGAAATGGGCACAGCGCCTCAGCCCTGGCAGATTGAACAAAATCCCTGTGAGAAAAACTTGCAATCATTACACCATTGAAGTGTACCAGTAGAAAATTGTATCAAAATGTATAGAAATGTTTTCATCCTAGGATAATTATTCCATAGGAGTGTTGAAATCTTAACAGAGCGAAATAAGATTATTTCCTCGGAGAATAGATATTTATTTGTGCTGTTGTGATGGGCAGCTCAGCCGTTTCACGACGAGTTGCTCGTGGTCGAGGTGCCTCACACAGCTTCGGTGAAGGACTGTCATCGGTGCCGGGGGCAGGGCAGTCTCAGCTGTGCAGAATGTCACGGCAAAGGCTGGGTGAGACCTGGCATGACCTGACCTGACCTCACATGATCTAGCATGACATGACCTAACATGACCTGATCTGACTTGACCTGAACTGACCTGTCATCACTGTCGGCTTTAAGAACACATCATGTAATGATACCACCGTTGGCTTGTTGCTTGATGTGGCTACTGGCTGAATTTGTGATGTTGTTGTTAGCGGGAGAAAACAGCGGAATTAATCATTTTAACTATCCTAGAGTTTTGGTAATTGGTACTTTGACAATCTGAAATTCGGTATTAACAACTCGAAGTATTATAACATGTATGGTCGGTTAAAATTGGCAGTGAATTCGACTAAATAAAATTAATTCGAAATAAAAATTGATGAGTTGAATTTGGCGATTTACTTGCTTGATTTGCTTTTTTACGCTTTCTTTTCTTCAGTTGCATAGTAAAATATGGGCATGCAATCAAGCAAATGTTTCCAGCAAGTTGCACGTGCAACACAATCGACTGATATTGATTTACGGTCATCAACGTGTTGTTGCAGACCCGATGTTTGAGTTGTCATGGCAACGGCTGGAGCGTCGACCAATCAGGTTACAGAGAACGTTGCTACTATTGCCAAGCGTCAGCCTATGGAGACGGTAACATAAACACACACACACACACTCACACGTACAAATACACATAGCCACAGGCACACATAGCACGGCAGAGCTCTTCGCTAAGCAGAAAATACTTGATGGGTGCCATTATGCCAGCATAGTTTTGTATGAATAATAATTTATCATTTATAATTACGGTACTTCAGAAATGTTACACATAAAACTTAGCGTAATCATGAGGCAGACTTAATTTCACCAGCGATTCAAATGCATTAATACATAATGCCCGTATAACAATCAGTATAAAAGTAAGAATAACATTAAGTATATCCAGTATAATAGTAAAAGTAGGTCATAAAAACCACAACGTGGAGAAGAAATATATGTACCTGAGATTAACGATGTATATGTACCTTTAGAGCATTACGCTAGAGACATATCAATGCGATGCAATATGTAATAGGTATTTCATAGGCATATTTTTCATTCTCTCTTCGTGTGCATTCGTCTTGAATTTAGGCAAGCAGGATTGTCTCAAGTGCAATGCCAAGGGTCGTGTGGCTTGTCCTCCCTGTGACAGCTACGGGCAAGTGCGCTGCTTCATACGCCTCACAATCTCATGGTCAATAAACATACGCGCCCACAATATTTATTATGTCTACTTATTTATTAATTGTTACTATTTATTTATTAATTATTACTATTTATTTATTAATTGTTACTATTTATTTATTAATTATTACTATTTGTTTAGTAATTGCTACTATCTAATTATTAAATAGAGCAAGATTCGTAAAGCTATATTAGTTGCATGCGCTTAGTATACATAGGCACTTTGGACTCAGCCATTTTCTATATAAAAGCGTCAACTTCACTCACTTTGCCATTTTTATCATTGCAGAGTTTACACAAGAGCGGAGGTCTAGTGTGGTTCACCAATAAAATAAGCCCATATTAGCCTACATAGTCATATGGCCCATATGCTATACCTTGCTATACCTGGCCCATATAGCCCACATGATATACCTTGGCTAAGATGCTGATTTTGCTCTCCCCAATTGGACATTTCTGGCTACGCCCATGCTATCACTATGCTACTGAACCGCTGTCAAAGATATTTTTGAACACAACAGTTATGAAATGAATACTCGCTTTTCATGTTTACATATACACGTAAATGTCTGAATGTCTGAAAACTTGAAAAGCGTGTATTTATTGCATGCATATTTACTTATACTTGCGCTTAAATTTAATTTCACCAAATATACATACAAATATGAATTGATGAAAATTAATTGATCTACATTCATTTTCACCAAATATATTTGAAAATGCATGTAGTTGGTGAAAATTAATGTAAATGAATTAATTTTAGGTGAAAATTAATGTAAATGAAATAATTTTCACCAAACATATTTGAATTGGCGTGATTGGTGACAATTATCAAGATGAGGCTGTTTGTTGAGCAGGAAGGTGAACACATCGGAGCACATTGTGTGTCAGTGCGGGTTGCCCGAGGAGTTAGTTCGCCAGGTGAGCGGCCAGGTGGCGCTGGAGCAGCGGGCGTCAAGTCTGGCGCCGCTCGACAACTATCCCGATGCAAGCGTACTGCTGGCCAGCCAACAGTTGTTGTTGCAACACGCCGACCGCTTCCACGATCAACGTCTATTGCAGCAGGTGAGGGGGCTGGCTGATTGGCAGTGTAATATGTGTCAAAGGTGAGTTTGCAATTGAAGGCGAACTCGCAAGAATACGGTGGCCATACGTCGGCTTTTTCCAGGACATGCCCTCTTTTTATGATTGACTGTCCGGATTCCTTTTTTTGCGAAATCCTTCCAATGTACGGAGTTTCCAGCAATTGACCTATAAGAGGGCTATTTTTCGAAAAAGAGAGTTAATATTTCATGCACGCAAAACGCTTTTACACAAAAGCGTTCTCTTTTTTTAGAGATTCGGAATGTGTCCACCATAAAATAGAATCTAAAGTGTAATTGTTAGACAGATGTACTCGATATATAGATGAACTCGCTTTTTTGGGACTTTTCCGGTATTTTTCAAGTGAAATTTCTTCTGTTTCAGCTGATAACTCGAATGGCATTGCTTGAATCCTCAGAGTTTGTGTTTCCGTAACAGTGGCGGCGCCAAGGGTAGCCTGGAGAGGCTGAAATCCCCATGAGCCCCCGCCCAGAATCCTGACATTTCGAGTGTAGTTGCTCATGTTTCGCCATGTTTCTTATGTTTTTCCTTAGACCCCCCATACAATCCTGGCGCCGCCACTGGTCCGTAGCGTCGGCAGCAGAGATTCAAGCTAATGGTTTAATGGTTTGATCACAGAGGCAGCAGGTTCGAGCCGTGCCGGTGGCCGAAATTTGCTACACACACAAGTCAACGTCCGGTCGCTTCTGGGTGTACGGCTACGAGAACCACGTGCACGCGCCAGACTACCCGCAGCGCTTCTGTTGCGGCTGTTGTAGTATTGTTTGAGCGTTCAACGTTGCTGTTGAAGTCTTCAATGTCAATTATTCCAGTCAGAGTCGTAGCAACCGCCCCCCCTCAGAACCCCGGTCGGGGGAGTCGAGTGTTGAGGGGACCTCACGTATTATATTAAAATTAATCATAAAGTAGCGCGTAAAAGTCGCCAGCCTAATGGAGACCGAGGAGATGCTTGTGAATGCATTTCTCCAAAGCGGGACTATCCTCTATTAGAATGGCAATTATTTATAATGGGGCCCCAGGATTGCCTTCGGGTGGGAGGTATAACACATCTCAACGACTCTGATTACATTTGAAATCATGCAATCGCTCACTCATCTCAAATAATTGAGCCACAACTGGACCATCTACGATCGACATGAATGTAAATATTGTCTACAGCAGTGAGTAGCGCTGGAGCATTCAGTTCGTCGAAGTCAAGCCCAATAAATAACTTTGCGCAAGCCGCACGCGCTTGTTTCCAAACCGCCAACCAGTTCTGAGCACGAGAATACGCAAGTATGTCGGTTGTCTTATATGCAAATGTTGTACCTGAAAATAAATATATATTATGCTACAATTGCTCACTGACTCACCGCCATACGACAGCAACACCCAACATAGACACTGAATTTCTTTGGGCAAATTCTGTAGTCCGACAGTCCCTGTCCACCCAGCAGTAAATGATGGTATCAGATATCAGTCATGTGTTGTGATATGCATTTTGGGGAGGTGACCCTCTCTAATACGTCTTCCGTCCTTGTGGTGCCATAGCGTTGAGAGGGTTGGTTCAGCGGTGGCAGAGTAGTCATACCGGCAGACCTCTGAGCATTTAGTGCTATGGCGAGCTATGGACTGGATTTTGGGACAAGACCGAGAATTTGACTTCGTAACTTCACCCAATCGTGTATGATTCGTGACGTCAAGCTCTGCTTGGTCATCATTGGCTGCAGTAAATAATCACGCCACATCGCTTGTCCTTGATATCTGTGCTGCAAGCAACTCGGTCCACTCAGTAGTAGCCTACTTGTGTGACTGTCTTGATCGTACGTGATTTATGATTTTTCTTATAATAATTCAAACACGAAGGGTTCGATGATGAGTGCATGTATCGAAAGTGTGGGGTTCAGTACCTCGAACACGGTTGAAAACCACCGCTCTGATTAGAGTAATTTAATTGACACAATGCCACTGGCAAAACACAAACACACCACAGTCAGACGAGAATAGAAAATCAGACATATATTGACGCCAAGATAAACCATCAACACCGACTTAGCAAAAACAGACAGACAAACACACACAGACAAGATACAAGAAACAAGATAAGCGCAAGTTGCGGCAGGAAAAATCTAAGCCGAATCTTGAGCAATCTGTGACTTGAGGTAAAATATGCCAAAACAGAAATAAGCACACGAGAAAAATTGCTCACAAGCACATACACACATGTATGAAAACATCAAGGACACACAGACAGACAAACACACACACAAACACTAACACGACTTGCAAATGAGAAAAGAAAAAAAAACAAATAAAAAACATGGACAAATCTCATCACTTCTGATGAAATCTGGTATGTATTTGGTTGAGGACAGAACAAACACACACACACAGACATACATACACACGGCGGTGGCGCTCTGTTGACACAACTACACTGGCAGTAAGTGAAACCGTCATGTACGTGTGCAGCAGGCTGTACATGTACATGTACCACGGGCAGTGTCATCCTGTCTCGCTCATATATTCAACACATCGCAAAAAATAGACTATTTTCACAATCTCTCTGTGTGTGTGTCAATCTGTCTATATCCTACTCTTGGACACATTTAAGCAAAACACACACACACACACTGTGTAGTCGTGTGAATGTAGCACGCATGCGCACGCTAGAACAAGCCCACCTCCTTCAAATTGCTCTTGATAATGACGTCAGTGATGGCGTCAAACACAAACTGCACGCACACACACACACGCACGCACACATATATATAAAGCAGAAGACACATCAGTGTAGTTGTATGTACGAACGCGCGCGTGTGTGTGTCAGCTATAGCAAACCCCCTTCCTTCAAATTGCTCTTCAAAATGATGTCAGTGATGGCGTCAAACACAAACTGCATGCACACATACACACACATATATAAATCAGAAGAAACATCAGTGTAGTTGTATGTACGAACACACGCGCGCGTGCGTGCATGTATGTGTCAGCTATAGCAAACTCCATTCATTCAAATTGTTCTTCGAAATGATGTCAGTGATGGCGTCAAAAACAAACTGCATGCAAACATACACACACACACAAACATACACATATATAAATCAGAAGACACATCAGTGTAGTTGTATGTACGAACGCGCGCGTGTGTGCGTGTGTCTGTCAGCTATATCAAACCCCATTCCATCCAATTGTTCTTCAAAATGATGTCAGAGATGGCGTCAAAAACAAACTGCATGCAAACATACACACACACATACGCATATATGTGAGCTGAATATGCGATCGTCGTGCTGTGTGTGTGTGTGTGTGTGTGTTTGTACGTGTGCTGAATGTAAATCACACTCAACATTGGAAGATCGCGTGCACACAACTCAATTGCATCACTTCGATGCACACACACAGACACACACCTATTGCAACCCAATAGCCACACAGCTACGATTTCATCAGAAAACACTAAACCAACGATCGTGTGTGTATATATGTTACTCTACTGGTGTGTCATGTTGCCCATATGTTTGACAAGACCAAATGCAGCGCAGGCAGCGAGAGGACAGAGAGAGTGTGTGTGTATGAGAAAGAGTATATGTGTCTGATTGTGTGTATGTGTATGAGAAAGAGTATATGTGTCTGATTGTGTGTGTGTGTGTATGTGAGAAAGAGTATATGTGTCTGATTGTGTGTGTGTGTGTATATGTGTGATAGTCTGGTTCTGGTTTGTATTTGTGTGTCTATTGTGTTGTGATTTGTCAATCTGAGTGTATGTCGTTGTATGCCTGTTGTGTTGTCTTAATGTGTTGTATGTTGCGTTGTCTTCTGTGCTGTATGTCGGCTTTGCTATCTTATTCAATATGTATGTGTGTGTGCGTGTGCATTTTTGTGTTTTTGAGTATGTAAACGTGAGTGTATGTTCGTGATTGTGCGTATATGTACTTGTCTATATGTCTGTTTTGTGTGTGTGTGTATGGGTGTGTGTATGTAGGTGAGTGTGTGTGTGTTCGTGATTGTGTATGTGTATGACTATTGTGCTTGTGTGTGTGTGTGTGTGTGTGTTGTGTGTGTGTGTGTAAGTGTGTGTGTATGAGCACTTTTGAGACCCTCGGGTGAAAAGCGCGATATAAATGTCTTAATGTAATGTAATGTAATGTGTGTGTGTGTGTATGAGCGTGTGTGTAAGTTTGTGAGTGTGTGTGTATGTGTGTGTGAGTGTGTGTATGTGTCATAGTGGGTGTATGTATGTATGTGATAGTGTGTGTGTGTGTGTGTGCTAGTGTATGTGTATGAGAAAGAGTATATGTGTCTGAGTGTGTGTGATAGTGTGTGTGTGCGTGTGTGTATATGTGTGTGTATGAGCGTGTGTGTAAGTTTGTGAGTGTGTGTGTATGTGTGTGATAGTGTGTGTGAGTGTGCGTATGTGTCATAGTGGGTGTATGTATGTGTGTGATAGTGTGTGTGTGTGTGTGTATGAGCGTGTGTGCAAGTTTGTGAGTGTATGTGATAGTGTGGGTGAGTGCGTGCTTATGTAAATGTCATAGTGTATGTGTATGTGTGGCTTGCCCACCTCGATATTATATGTATCGGTGGCACACGTGAAGTGAGTGTAGATCTCCTTCATGCCTTGCCGCTTGTTGAGGCCCTCGAATTTCAGCTGAATGTAATTGGACGCGTCCGTGTACGTATTCGGACCTGACACACACACACACATACACACACACACACACACGAATGATGCAACAGTCTCACATGGCAATTACCATGTGAGTAATTGCCAGTGCAAATACCGTGGTAACGCGTTTCAACATTTTTGTTTGTCAAAGAAAACGAACGACACATTGAAATAATTTTTGGTATAGATCGTTATACATCGAGCAAGTATGTTGCATATACAATGAGTGCATATATGTAGTGAGCCATAGGATGACTACATATATTGTGGATAATATACCGCCAGCCTATTATAGACGTAAATGAAATAGTCGGCGTATTAATTCTACAAATCTCGCCGCTAAATTTATACAGGCACCAAAAAACGACTTAAAAAGCACAATAATAAACGCATTTTACTCTACTTTTAGTGTACCTGATCACTATTTGTTTGTGTGTGTTGCCATGTAAGCCATGATTCGTCTCAGTTATGGGGAAGAATAAAAAGTGACCGAATAGATGTGATATCTCTCTAATGATGATATATTTGACTGCTAATCTGCGGCTGCTAATGCCCACCTGAATACTCGGGGAAGCAGATACTGAGCGGACTGCGAGCGATTTTCGCCTCGAACAAGTCTTTTTTGTTGAGAAACAGAATGATGGACGTGTCTGTGAACCACTTGTTGTTGCAAATCGAGTCGAACAGCTTCATCGACTCGATCATCCGGTTGACCTCCTCGTCCTCGGCCAGAACCATGTCGTAAGCTGACATTGACACATGGACACACAGACAAACAGAGGGATAGAATGTGTGCGTGTTTGTGTGTGTGTGAGATAGAACTACACACACAGACAGATAGGGAAGCAGCTAAACACAATGACCAACTTGTAGAAATGCCTCGGGGTAGTTCCCCCCTAGATGTGCAAACCTGGATTCTAAAGGGATGTGAGGCCCCCTATGGAAAACTGAATATATATTTAAGATAATTTGTTTAAGAAAATATGAAATTTAAGAAAAAGAAAATAATGTATTTCAGAAATTTAAAAGAATAATATATCTAAGAAAAAACGGGTTTACTCATATTTTTAAAACTCTTTGAATCTCTTAGCACACATTCGATAAAAAAGCTGTTATGTTGTAAAGTTTGTTATAATGTTGTTTGTATTTCGTTGTTACGTTGTAACCAGCGGTGCGAAAACTCTGAGCGCTGATATGAAATTGGTGCACTGAAACACTGAGAAAGGCCAACAAGCGCTGATGTATATGTGTGCATAACTACTGCAATTGTATACACACACACGTGTGTGTATAATTGCAGTAGCAACCGCCCCCCGTACCCCCCGGCCGGGGAGCCCCGAATGTTGAGGGACCCCGTTGCTTCACGTATGATATTAAAATTTATCATATATATTATGTATAGCCTTTACCTTTTTGCTCGGTAGTTTTCACCTGAGCTTGTATCAAGTGATTATTTCCAATAAATACATTCATCATTTGGTTATTTGTATATAATGGGGGTCCCAAGTGCTGCCTTCGGGGGGGGGGGCATAATTCCTCGCAACGGTTCTGCGCACGTGCTAGCTCACCTGACATGGCCACGCAGAAAATGATGGCTGTCACGCCTTCAAAACAGTGAATCCACTTTTTCCGCTCCGACCGCTGTCCGCCCACGTCAAACATTCTACACCGACCGACAACAACAACACAACGTTTACACTAGACTAGATCAGGACTTCTTCGATGACAAATAACGTACGATCAAGACAGTGACACAAGTAGGCTACTACTGAGTGGACTGAATTGCTTGCAGCACAGATATTAAGACCAAGCGATGTGGCGTGATTATTAACTGCAGCCAATGATGACCAAGCAGAGCTTGACGTCACGAATCATACGCTAGTGGGTGAACCAAACCGCCAAACCTTTAAAAGACTGACTCCTGACCGAAATCTATCTACAATGCCAGGCAGACCGACCAAACAAAATCATCAACAGAAAGCAGCCAACTCAAACGACTACATGAAGCACACACACACACACACACACACAAATACACAGACAACCAACATCTAGCGAATCGTGCGTCAAAGGCGAGATTGCAGCGAAAATCACGTGAGATGTGAAACGGTAGGGAACACAGCAAACAAATCCACGATCACAATACATTCACTCAATACACCACAGTACAAACGAACTACACAACACAGGAACGATCCAACAAGACTTTCACTTTTATTTAGACTTTTTGTTTAATAATTTCATTTGATTTTTCCCCCATTAGCTTTCATCTTGCTGACTAAAACCTATATTTTTCAAACTCTCGTTTTCTCTCCACATCTTTTGGCCGCTTCCAGTACATCGGGCCCCCGCAGGTTGGTAATAGTGCTACTGTACTCTTCCCATGCTACTGGACTTGCCTGTAATTGATAATACTAAAAATTGAGCCACTATATGCGAGGACTGAAAGAGAGACTGGACTCAACTATCCAAGGACCCAACATCAAACAAGGCACGAGTAACTACTCCGGAAAGAGGGCCGGAGAGACGGGTAGAGGAGAGAAGGTTGCGACACACACACAGCAACTATATATATGCTTCAATCAATAAGAGTCAATGTCAGTGTCAGTTTCACAGTTACCAGTCTGGTGGGCACTTTTGAGAAACGCCCAGCTGGAAATTGCCACATTTCAACTGGGAGTTTTGTCGATTTCTGTGAAATTGTGAGCTAAAAACAACCGCACACACCCACACGCGCGCTCACATGCACACACACACACACACACACAACTACCCGCGTGTGCATACATAAAACTGACTAGCGTGCCGTAAACGTGGTACAAATCACACAGAACACATGAAAACACACTCACCATCCACTGGCACACGTGCCTACACACACACACACACACGATCGTGGATGCAATTTCAAGTACACGAATAGACGCAACATCAAACGAAGCAAGGTCAGATGACCAGGAAAAATGGCCGTATACACTAATTATTCTGCACATTCAATCAGTTAATAGCTGCGCCATGCACTCGGAAATAAACCATATGCTCACGTAAGTACACACACACACACACATAAAGACCAAGGGGATGCTTTTAACTGCATTTTCCCTGCATAGTCGGACCTCTATTATAATGGTGCTTCACTTATAGTGAGGACCCAAGTATTGCCTTCGGGTTGGGGACATAAGGCCTTACATTGACTGTGTACACACCGACCTCACCAGCAGCGGTATGTTCACACACACACACAACATATAAACACCCACATAACATAACAGTAGGGCACACTCATAACACTAAGACGAACTGTCAAAAACAATCTTCAAACACACACACACAAACATACACAAACATGTATGAGAAAATATTTAAAAGTGATATTATATTAAATATAAATACATTTAATATAATATAAATGAAATGTAAATGTGTATGGCTAACTTGAAGTTGAGTCCCTTGAAGGTGAACTTGCTCTCGACAATGCCGGTGGTTTTGACGCGTGTGCGCAACACATCTTGCTGTGAGGGCACATAGTCGGGCCGCGAGATGCGGTCCAGTGCGTTCAGGTAGTAGGCGGCCGAGTCGTTGAGCTGGTACTCGCGCGAGCGCAAAAAACACGCCTGCACGCCGCCGTCCGACCACAGTCGCCGCATTGTGTGTGCAAGCTCAGCTGTCAGCAACGCATCGTCCGTCGTCGACGAGGCCAGCGTGAAAAACTGCCGCATATCTTCCTAACAACGCCAGGCCGAGCGCACCACCACCACCACCCCACATACACGCACACATTCTATCAATCATTCAATCAAACTACAGTGTACCCCGGTTATAAGAAAGGATTTCTTCGGGACCATCTTCTATACTAGACGTGTTATCTTCCCCCCGGATATATGAGAGACTTTTTCTCCACTGCCGACAACTCTCTTATATCAGCGGGGTAGACTGAATATAATGTGTACTACACTGGGATAAGTTGATCAGTTAATACACTAGGCGTTGTCAGCCGGCAGTGCAGGTCTAGTTCATACAAATAAAATGTATTGAATTAAGGAAAACCTATGTCTATCTATGCTTTATATATTTATATTTTCCTGGGAAAACTTGAAGAAACTTTGAGCTGTATGAATATTGTATATATAAAAAAGTGTTCTTATTACGTCGTTTGTATTTTTATGTTTTTCATCATGGCTATCAAGAATACAGGGGTTGTGCGAGAACTGACTGACTGCTTATTTGGAAACGATGCGATTACTGCAAGCAGGTTGAAAACCACTGTTAAAACAACTGAGTTAAAACAACACACGCTTACTGATTATCACTGATATATTCAATGAACTGAACGCACACACACACAGACACACGCACAAAATTGACCGAGTGCATATGCTGTACAAAGACGTGAATTGACAAGGAACTAAACTTTTGCTTAGATTAAGCATATCTGCACATAAATGCCAACGTACCTGTACGGTATATCTCATACAGATGTGGGTGTGTGTGTGTATAGATTTGCAATGACTAAGCGTCTGTATATCGGCGTAAAACAGTTGTCAAGGTTGCAGCTAGCTTACAGACTCGCATTGATCATTGCACATTGTAATGCAAGGTTTATGCGAGTGTATATATGAAAGCATTGCACATGAAATACGAAACAGAAAACATGCGCTGCATTGAATGTTCGTGTTCGGAATCGTCGCGACACCAAGGGAGTAGATTTGTGTCGAGGCTCGGGGGGATAACAGTCATCATGCATTAGTGTTCAAAGTTGACTCACTTGATTAATTGCATGCGACCCTCAATCATTCTATGCCTAGTCAATTACAACACACACACACACACCTCAATGAAAAGTCAATAGCACAAACACACACACACTTGTCGAGTACTTTTTGCTATGCTGGTTTTGATATACCCAAGGAACTGAACTGAACTTTTCGGTGGGTAAAATTGCATATATATACACCCAGCCAATTTGTCGGGGGCATATATATAGGATCTACACACATGCCTGCCACTTGCAAACACGCACACTCATACACACACACACACATGCATATCTGGGTACACAGTTGCGCGCAATCATGCATGCACTTCAATCACAGACACAGTGTAGTAACTACCGTTATGCTCCCTCACATCCGCCCCCCCCCCAACAATCGCCTGTGTAAGTAGACGGTTCACAGCGCCTTCAATGGTCAGGCCTAACAAATCTCCGTTCGTTTCTTTTTGGAAAGTCCCACGAAACAAAGAGAGTTGCCATGCGGATCGAGCAATATGGAATTCAATTCGCACCCACACACCTAGCAGGACAGAAAAGCCAGATGTTTTCATGCAGCCCGCTCAATTGTTGTCACGGATAGCACAAAAATGTGCTCGTTCGTGCAAAACAACCATATGCAACACTGTATGTGTGTGTGTGTGTGTGTGTGTGTGTCGGAACTTCCAGAATTTGTGTCTGTATTACTCGCGTGGGTTTTCCGAGCGAAATTGGACACATTCGGTGGTAAATGCGTAGCCACAAACTAGGCTACGCAGGCAATGGTTTTTGTCAATGTTTTAAGCAAACAGTGAAGTGATATCTGATCGACCTGAGTTTCTCTGGAATCATGAAATCATGTGGTACTGTGCGGCGATTGTGCGGAGCCTCCCAACGACACTCGATGACAAAAAAGTTGGGAGCCACTGGGGCTGGATGAAGCCGCCGCCGTGTGCGCGTGCACAAGCAGCGAATTATCACCAGCGCCGATCACAAACCCAACCGATCGACAAAAAGCATGGAAGAAACAATAATTTCACGATAACACGCCATCAGATTGCCGATTGACAAGGAAATATGAACGACCTTGAACACTAACCACACACACACACACACACACACACACACACAATGGTTGATTGTGGCACGAACACAGGTGTAGATGGCACGGCGATTTAGCCAGCAAACGCCGTACAAGGGCAGACACTGTGACACACGCCAGTTACTCAGTCGTTAGAGCAGGGGTTCTCAACCTTACTGGAGCTACTAAACCTCAAAAGTTGTGTGTATACATTCCTCATCGAGCTATTTGTGTTTGAGGTATTATAAGAAAAATCACAAATCACGTACGATCAAGACAGTCACACAAGTAGGCTACTACTGAGTGGACCGAGTTGCTTGCAGCACAGATATCAAGACCAAGCGATGTGGCGTGATTATTAACTGCAGTCAATGATGACCAAGCAGAGCTTGACGTCACGAATCATACGCGAGTGGGTGAAACAAACCGCCGAACCCCTGAAAGACGGACTCCTGACCGAACTCCTGGGGTTCGATCGAACCCAGGTTAAGAACCACTTGTCAGACAATGTTCACCGACCGCGTCACAGCCGACTCCAACTCTACTCTACTCCAACTCTGCTATATCAAACTCCACTGGACCACATAGACACGCGTGTTCGATGTATTGAACAGAGATAACACATGATCAGAGATAGATCATATGCTCCCAGTTGAGTAAGCGGATATCAGACGTGCTTGTGATTCGCTGCATATCTCAATATCTCGTGACACATGGCACCACGCACCTGCACCTATTTGTAGAATCATTGTGGTGTTTATACGAACACCACACCTCGCCCCGTCATCCAATACTCTACGGCAATACACACCTACACACACACAATGCATTTGCATGCTTGTGTGTGTGTATACGTTTGTGTATATATTTTGGTGTGTGTATGTGTGTGTGTGTGTTTACAGCACTCACTTGGCGCATAGGATCGGCGAATTCAATGCGCAGATGCGCCATGGCGCGTATGATTGCCATAAGACTCTGAATGGTGTTGCTGTAGACGACAGGCCGATACTGTTCACATTCCTCGTGACTGTAGCCGTCCTCGTGTATGATCTTCATCTGCTTCACTATTGTACTCTTGCCAGACTCACCGGCACCTGTCGCCACCGACACACCGACACACACACACACACACACACACACACACACATACAGACATACATACATACGAAACATTCACATGAAAACACACTCGTGAACACAACTTGAATATCGCACAAACACGAACCTTACTGCCTATGAGCTTATATATCAAGTTGTTGCTGAGTACGTGCTAATATGTGTATATTGATGTTATGTTTTTGTTTGTATACATGAATGATTGTGTGTATGTGTGCGTTAGTGTTTGTGTATATATGTATATATTGTACTGAAAAGCCTCAAATGTATATTTTGATGGATGTGCAATAAATGCAGTTTACTCTACTTTGCATACATACACAAGCAAATGAATCATACAATGTACAGCAACAAACATACACTACTATAACCCGACCATAAAACGAATTCACTCACAAGCAAACGAAGGGAATAATGCAGAATATACAGACTCAGTCCTCCTTTTTAGAGTTTTTACACAAACACAAACACTCACTAAACTGAAAAATACGAGGTGTATTAGGAAAGCGAAATTGTTCAGCTTGCCTGGTAGGTGTGTGGACGCATGAAACGGCTTGAGTGAACAAATAGTGAATGCAGTGAGTGTATTGGGAATTTCAAAGAGAGGCTGGATAAAGCTGGATATAGACAAGGAGACAGCTTGACAGCTCGAGCTGGGCTCATTTCCAGTAGCTACACATATGTGAGAGTTCAAATATGTGAGTACACACATGCAGACAGACAGACAGACAGACACGTACCTAGCAGTAGCAGCTTGACCTCCTTGGACGCCCGCTCGCCCTGCATGCGCAGGTCGCGGTCGATCTTCTTGGAGATGGCCGCGGCCTCCTTGTCGAGGACGCTGTACGCGCAGCCCATGCTGCCGCCGTCGTGAACACGTTCGCTGTGTGTGTAGGTGTAGGTGTGTCTGTGTGTGAGTCAGCAGAAGCAGGCAGCAAGCGCCGACGGGCCGGCGTCTAAAACGAACTCGAACACCAGCGCTTTATGTATGCCTGTCTGTCTGTTCGACTCACTGACTGACTGACTGACACACCTCAAACGACACACCCGCAAGCGCCGAGTATGCGGCACCCACCACAACACACTGACCACACACACACACACACATAGGATGATCGTAAAACACACCAGTACAGGTGTGATTCCACCGAAATGACCGATCAGAAGGTGTGAATTACCACAAATGGCACCCGATAAAAATTGTGTGGCATATTGAACGTGCTAATAATGTGGATGTACTAAGTGAGCGAGACTGTGTTATGAAAGTATGAGCGAGGAATAAATTACAGTAGAATGCCACGCCATTCAGTGGCGGATCCATGGGGGGTTCAGGGGGCTGAAAACCCTCGCCCAACTGTTTCTATCAACTCTTCATAACCAAGAGCTCCGCTAAAAAAGGCCAAGAAAAATATTGTTATGTCAAATTTGTTGATATTAGCATTGTCGCAAATACGTTGAATTATAATGCATGTACATGACTGATCGCCCTACAAATTTCAGCCCCTTCCCAAAATTGCACTCTGGATACGCCACTGACGACATTTGAAACAATTGAAACAGTGACATATCAGTATTGAAGCTGATCTAAATATTTAGTGAGAAAGCGATTGTGTTGTAATATAGATGGTTGTGTTGGAGCCATGGGCGTAGATCATGGGGGTAACAAACCCCCGACAAAATGACTGGGGGTATGAATATGCAATTATACCCCCACCCGATAATTCTGCTGAGTTCAATTTGTTCAATATCATCAAAATCAGTAAAGCAAAAAAGTGAAAACACAATATAAGTGTGTTTCCGTATGCAATTTTATGCCATATACTTTTCATTGATGTATATGTATGTTGTAATTGACTAGGCATAAAAATGGTTGGGGGTCTCATACAATTGACCAACTGAGTCAACTTTGAACACTAATGCATGATGGCTGTCATCCCCCCTACCCGAGGCTCGACACAAATCTACGTCCTCGATTGGTTATTAAACCCTGGATCGAGACCCAAAGTTGGATCGCCGACCAAGTGTATTGAGTCACGAAGCGTACGTAGAAAAATTGGTTTGCCACAATAAAACATATTATAATCAGATATTGGGATTCTGAGCAGACCATGATTGAATACAAATCATGATTTCATGGAAACAAGCCATGAATAAATTACATTTTTCTTGAAAATATAATGTAATTGCATAATGTAAATGCGCAATTACATTATATTTTCAAGAAAAATGTTATTTATTCATGGTTTGTTTCCATGAAATCATGATTTTTACTTTTTTGCGGCGATCTATTTTTTTGCACAAATCAAGCACTCGCAACTCAAAGCTTGCATATATATATATATATATATATATATATATATATATATATATATATATATATATATATATATTTGTGCAAAAAAATAGATCGCCGCCAAAAAAAAGTTTGAGAACCACTGTATTGGAGTGACGCCATGGAGCGACTAGATGGCTGATCAAGCCTGATTCCAACCAGTAATAACTGGTGGTGAAGGTCCGTTGATAAAACATAACTGATTTCCCTAGCGCAAGTAATATGGGTACTGTAGATGCCCTGCTTTAGGGTTCAATTACTACACAGTTATTTTAATAGACACAATTATATTTACATTCAGTACTTACTAGAAGAAACAAAAATAACCACATAAAATCAGGAGAATGAATGAACTCAAATGAATTGGTTTATACCAAGCATGTTTTGAACACAACTAACAGCAAAACCCAGCAGCAAGCAGGCAAGCAATACCCGCAAATACTCGGTAAATATTGCATACAATAATTAAAAGACACCGGTAAAAATTCACATGAAATCGGCTCGAGAAAAATCATTTACTTCAATCAAACCGTCAACTGTATTAGATGAGGTTTCTTTAAATAGCAGTCAGAATTAATCTAGGTTGAATACACTTCAAATATCGGATATATACTTTTGATGTGAAGGAATCCAATTAAACTACCAATCATCCGCCTAAACATTCACACACACAAAAGTGAAAGCTGAAACGTCCACGGCAATATCGCACCTAAGGTTAAAACAATACAAACCAACAGCATCTACACTCGTTTTGTGAAAAAACACAGAACCAATCAGATTATTCATAACGGTTGAATAAAATTACCTTGGAATCGTCGCCACCTAGCAAACACCCAGATACTAGCACACACACCCACAACGCAACACAAACCAAGTCAAAACTAGCGCAGCGGTTGAGAATTTGAACGCTTCTGGCGTTCGGCGTGAGCGGAGCCTTGAATTTTTATGACGTCATTTAGGCATGAATTATTTAGGGAGCATAAAATCCACTCACTCTCTTCAAATGGTAATTTAATGGATTTATTGTTTTTTATGGTTACTGTGACGATGTTATACAATAGTTTAAATCCAAATTTACCACAATCCTATGTTTTCATACTAATTTGCGTTAACAAAAGCATACTACATACCGCTGTCATACTAAAAATAGGAATACATTATATCTATGTAACAATATATAACAATATTTAATGTTGACTGAGCCGAAAATGATTTTTTTGGGGTGAATTTATTGTTTTGATTATCACTGCTGCAACTCGTGAAAACTCAACAATGAAAAATGTTCATGTTTGCTTAATTTTAGGTGTTCTACGAAATTAACACTATAATATTTGTATCCGATTGATGATGCGTTTGATAATCCATTCAATGTTCCCTGAATTTGGGACAAGCAAACTTGGTCTCATTATAAGCCAATGCTTGCGCGGTGTGTAGGGTAAATCTGGTAACCTTGGCACATTATATTGATAACTGCAGCGATTTGTGATATTTCTTCAATATCAAGGTGATTTATTGTACTTTTATTCTGTTTCGTGTGCATATATTAAGATTCTAGAGGGGTGGGCAGTATCGAATTACTGCACCATATTTTGGTATGGACGTTTGTTGGACCAGAGATGCATGTTTGTTACATATGAGAGGACTGGGCGCAGGCTTTTTCAGCCTATGTTTCCATATCTTATGATCATGCGAAATTTATTACCTAATAATTCATTTGGCGAATTGTATAATCAAGAGCCCCTGTCCACCCAGCAGTAAATAGTGGTACAAAGTGTCAGTCATATGTTGTGCCATGCATTCTGGGGAGGTGGCCCTCTCTAATACGTCTTCCTTCCATGTAGCGTCATAAAATGGAAAAGGTTGTTTCTGCGGTGGCAGTAAGCCATACGTTATGGCTTCTTCCCGTGTGGCAGCTGTCACTTGGGCTTTTAACCTTTAACCTGTGTTCTTGTTAGTCAGCTGACAAGTTCATTCATTCATTTAGTGAGTTCACGAGGTCGGTCGTGTATTCGTTCTGCGCGCCGCCGTCGAGTCACGTTTGATCACGCTAGCCATCCATTCGTTACATGGCGCCAATGTTAGCGCTATTTTTCCTGGGCAATGCTTGTTTGACGCGATAGATATGCAACTGTCCTTTGTTTTTTCTTGTTGCAAGTTAGGTTATTATTATTTCCTCAATTCTTAGGCTGTTTACGCTGCTAGCAAGTGCATGTTATCTTGTGTCAGATCTAGCCTCCGCTATGATGATAACTGTGTAGTCCTTGCAAATTCCTTCCCTCTACATATTCATCACTCTCTTCCTCCCTCGGATATTTATCCTCTCCTTTTTTCTTCTCGATCCCTCATCAACAACCATATGTTCCCTCTGACTCTCCGTTCTTCTCGTCCTCGTTCGTCTCCTTGGAATAATCCTAACCTTGATCGTCTGAAACGTCGTTCTAGGGCGTTGGAGCGTACCTGGCGACGCACTTTCCTCTCTTGTGACTGGTCTACTTTTTGCTCTGCTCGCGCATTATTTATTTCTTCTCTAGCATCCTCCAAGCAAGCTTATTACTTGTCTCGACTTTCTTCTCTTTCTCGATCTCCTAAAGCTCTCTGGAACACACTCAACTCCCTTTCTGGCCTTCGCTCGCACTCAGCTGTTTCCTCTCTAACCGCCAACGAGCTTTCCTCCTATTTCACAAGAAAAATCTGTTCCGCCCAATCTAGAATTCCTTGTTCTGCTTTCCTCGTCACACATACCACCTCCCTATGCGAATTCTCTTACTTTTCTCATCTTGAAATTTCTGACTTCTTATCTCTTCTCTTCTCCCGTAAATTTCTCTCGTCTCCTGATCCGATTAACTTCAGTATAATTGCTCCTGCTATCGACACCCTGACTCCTTACTTACTCCATCTCATTAACTCCTCCTTCTTACATGGAAATTTTATTGCTGATAAGCACGCCTATGCTCGCCCTATCCTCAAGAAACCCTCGCTTGAACCTTCCTTATGCTGTAACTACCGTCCTATATCCCTCCTTAGTTTTTCCTCCAAAATCCTGGAATCTGCCATCTTTTCTCAGTTATCTCCTTTTATTTGTAACGTCCTTGACATTCACCAATCCGGATTTCGTCCTTCTCATAGTACTGAATCTGTCCTCATCTCGGTCACTGAAGGTATCTTGTCGTCATTCTCCTTTCGAAAATCCATTCTTCTTGTCCTTCTTGACTTAAGCTCAGCATTTGATCTTGTAGATCATGAAATTATCATTAAAGACCTTTCTCACATTGGTGTTTCTGATTCTGCGCTCTCCTTGCTTCGCTCCTATTTGCATAATCGATCTTACTCTGTCCAGTTCAACTCTTCCGTCTCTAATTCGATGCCTCTTACCTCTGGTATACCTCAAGGGTCAATCCTTGGTCCTCTTCTTTTCAATCTTTATATGTCCTCTCTCTGCCCTATCCTTCGACGCTGGTCTATCCCTTTCCACATATATGCTGATGACATTCAATTCTATATACATTTTCCCTTTTCTGACCCTGCTCTTCTGTCTGGTATACTTTCTGATATATCTTCTTGGACCTCCTCCCGTCGACTTCTTCTGAATACTGATAAATCAGAATTTTTTGCTCTTCACCCTCCTCGTTTGTCTCCTCCTCTTTTGCCTATATCTCTCTCTTCGTCTGTTAGAAACCTTGGCATTATCTTTGATTCCTCACTTTCCTTCTCTGCCAATATTCTTGCTACTGCTCGCATCTGTCGCCTTATACTCCGCTCTATCTATCCTATCCGTTCATGCCTCGACCAGCCCTCTTCTATCAAGCTTGTTCAATCACTCATCTTTTCTAGGCTGGATTACTGCAGCTCGCTCCACTTCAAGTGTCCTAAATCTTCCTTGAAAATTCTCCAGCGTGTGATGAACCAATCCTGCCGTTTTGTTTTATATCCTGCTTTCTGCCGCCATACTTCTCCTTATCTCTTAAAGTTCCGCTGGCTTCCTATCAAATCTAGAATTCACTTCAAAATTTGCTCCATAATCTTTAAACTGGTGCACTGTCCCACTAAACCTACGTATCTCTATGCCTTACTTTCTCACCCTGAAACCCCCTCTTCTCGACATCCTGTCCCTTTAGCCTGCCCTCGCGCTTTAAATGAGTCCGCGTGGTCTTCCAAATATTTCTCCTCTTTCGGTCCGCGTCTTTACAACTCTCTCCCCTCTCACATCACCTCATCGTTGTCATATCGTTCATTTGCTGCTTCTCTTCGTAAATATCTTTTTGATCTATCCTTTGATCCCACCACTCACGCCTTGACTCCTTTCGCCCCTCTCTGATCTCTCTTTTATGTAGTTGTTTGTTTGATTCTGCGTTTTCTCCTTGATTTAATCTGCGTTTTATTTTGTTGTGAGTACTGTACTCGTCTGTGCGCCTATGATGAAGGGCGCTATACCAAATACACACTGTTGTTGTTATTGTTGTAGTTCAGTAGAACCAGGCTAATGGTTGAGTCTTCGGCGACTCAACCTGTTCTCCAGTCGGTAGGGTGACTAGGCACCGTGCAGAACTCAAAATAAAATCTGCTTCAAAGGCAGATGATCCACTTTCTAACCAACGGCCGACTTCAAAGCGTTTTTACTTTTTCTGTTTGTGCATTCCCTCGATTTTATTAGGGTAATTCTATTCTATTCCCTCGTATCTGTCAGTTCGAGTCATTTTTCGCGCCTGTTTGTATATATGCGCTATGGCATATACTGTATGTTCCCGAGTATGAGATACTCCTTTCATTTTTCGGCAAACACCCTGGAAAAAAGGATTTTTAATGACAAATAACTTCAATCATCATAGGAACAATTAAATTCCTCATCAGCAGAAATGTCGCACTGAAATACAAATAGCAATACCATTATTTCAAATTATCAGTGAATCAACACATATTTGTAGAGCGCACATACCAACACACGCGCGAATGAAGTAAAACAAATAGCAAATAGTCAGCAAAGAGAAAATAAACACCACAACAAAATAGGCAGACAGGCAGCAAACACAAGTATACATACACACGCATAAAATTCACTTACATACACGAACACACGTACCCATATTCAACACATATATACACACATACATAAACACACACATATATATATATACCTACACATGCACACGCCTACACGCACCATACACATCGAACACACACACACACATACACACACACACATACACACACACATTAAATGTCTTAATCAGTTACAAATAAATTCCGAATTATATTTACATCCTTTCATTGAATGTTTCACCAGATATCATTACATACTGATGCTAAAAGTGCTCACTCTCATGTATAATAGATTCCCTATTCGTTAAAGTGGAAACTCGAACCAAAAAGGTTATCTTATACACGGCAAAATACGTTGTGTTGTTGTTTTTGTTGTGCGGCGGTTTTGTCTCCGACTATTGCTGGCTTAGCGTCGCTCTTAATGATCTCCACGTATCAATGCCGGCTGCTATCTAGGCACAATAATGAGGTGATTATTGCTTGCGGAGTTAATGAGGTCGATTGCTCTATCGAACAATCAAGCGTGTAGCCAGGCGGAGCAGATGGGGGGGAGACATTCCCCTCCCCCCATCAAATAAACCATATATACCCAAATGATCAGTATATAGACAATGGCATTTCGTCGTCAGCCATCTTTCGTCCATTCAGTGAAAAATTGCTGGCTTCGCTTATGAATACAATGTTTTGTGCAGTGTACAATGTACAGTGTCTTGTGTTGGTTTGTGTGTGCTGGTTTGTGTTTGTGTGTGTGTGTGTGTGTGTGTGTGTGTGTTGTCACTCACGGCGCCATTTCACCGTGGTTGTTTGTGCTGCTTGGTGCTCAGGCACTGCTGACGCGTTGCTGCCGCGTGGCTGCTGCAGATGCGCGTGTCGGTGGTGGTGGCGGCGGCGCGCGTGCCACGTGCCGCGGCCCCGTGTCACACGTGGCGCCACGTGCGCTGATCGGCCGGTCGGTCGGCATTGCGCCTGTGCAGCGGCCGCCCCTCTCTGGGGCGGTCCTTCATTGACACGGGCAAGCTGGACTTGATGGAACTAGAGAACATCGTGGCCAACACGGTGTACTTGAAGGCGCGCGAAGGTATCTGACGTCACGATCACGTATCACATAGCTCTTCTTTGTAATTCGCTCACATTCATTGAGCATCTTTTCCAGTTCATTTACAGGCTGAACTATGCGCCTTCATCGAATTTCTTATTAAATTTGTGTCATCCTGTCTTTTCAGTTGTATATTGTATGTTTGATTGTGCCGCTTGGACAGTGTGGGTTGTGTAGTTTTTGCAACACCCTCTTGAGATTCGACACTCTTCAGTATTTCAACTACAATTGCTTTCCTAATTTATTTTGTGAGATATCAGAATCTTGTTTATGCGTAACGCGAGAAGTTTTTTCCGCCGACCGGATTTGAACTCGCATTTCCCGGGTCGTGAGCAAGCGTTCTACACGACTACACCACTGAATACCACAGCCGCACATGCATTGTCACATTATATATCGAGTTGCGTGCGTTTGTGTTTGTCAGGCGGCGTTGAGAACAACAAGGGTCGCAGCAAGAAATGGAAGAAGCTGCTGTCGTTCCCTCACATCTCCGAATGTGATTACATCAAGAACGAGATTGGTCCGTCCTCCTCCGCTTATTATTTATGTTATTTTCAATGCCGACTGTGCTCTACGGTTTATGTGATTTTTTCATCTCACCTGTATATTATGGCTTTCACCTGTGTATCATTGGGGGTTTTGCTCTGGTTTACCGTGTGGTTGCAGGAAGCAGCTGGTTTCAACGACAGCATGCTAGCATCGGACACACACACACACACACACACACACACACACTTATATACATACATCAAGGCTCAAGGAACAACCCGTGTTTATTTAGTTAACTGTCAGCGTAATGTGTGTGTGTGTGTGTGTGTGTGTGTGTGTGTGTGTGTGTGTGTGTGTGTGTGTGTGTGTGTGTGTGTGTGTGTGTGTGTGTGTGTGTGTGTGTGTGTGTGTGTGTGTGTGTGTGTGTGTGTGTGTGTGTGTGTGTGTGTGTACTCACTAGTTGTAGTGTACAGGAGATGAGCAAGACTGTCAGACTGTGCTGTCTCCAAAGTCACTGTTTTCTGTCTAATCTACGCTTAAATTGTCCAATACTGCTTGATTCCACTACATAGTTTTGCCTCACTATTGCAAATATCGACATAATGTGTGGTCAAATGTGTGTGTGTGTATGTGTGTTTGTGTGTATGTTCTCACCGAGTTGTATCCGCAGAATGAGAAGTCAAAGACTCGTAGTTCCTGCCTTCCAGAGATCATACTTCTGTTTGGACATTTGTGTTGTAGTCTGGTTGACAATTTCCTTGGGTAATTTATTCCAATATTATATTGCCCTGTTTGGGAAGCTCTGTTTTCGCACATCTATTTTGATGCTTCGTTTTGCAAGGCCGAAACTATTATTCCTGTTTGATTGTGAGTGTCGGAATATTTGTTTTGTTTTTGTTTTTTTTTGGTTGACACAAACAAATATAATTACAAACGCGTACACACATTCACAATACTACAACACAATGGAGGCGGCGTTTTTGTCACGAATGACGGCCAGGCTTATTCGCTGCCGAAGCCAGGCCTAAGTCTCTCGCGGCTCCCCTGAACGCCCGCATGTGTGTGTGTGTGTGTGTGTGTGTGTGTGTGTGTGTGTGTGTGTGTGTGTGTGTGTGTGTGTGTGTGTGTATGTGTGTGTGTGTGTATCAGAGGTGACATACGAGGCGGTGGTTGATGGACAGCCACTGGGACACTTGTTGTTTCGTGACTTTTGTCAGGCACTGCTTCTCGATCATCACAAATACAACCAGTTCATTGACGATGTGGTACGTGCCCGCCCCTCTCTCTCTCCCTCTCTCTCTTTCCATCGTCCCATCTCTCTATCTCTGTCGCAGTTGTGGCGTCAGGCTTTTCCGGACGGTGGGCGGCTATGAAAAAAGATGCACAGGCTTGGCCAATATCGTCGGGAACTACGATCGCGATTTTTGGAGGGGGCTTGGTACATTTTGTTTGTATGGGGTTTCAGTTCCTCCAATTATCCCTTCGTGTGTGTGTGTGTGTGTGTGTGTGTGTGTTGCTGTTTTCGCTGAACAGGAGCAGTTTGAGCTAGGCACCAGCGATGTGTGCTTGGAGGCGGCCGCGTTTATTTTCGACAAATACATGACCGACGAGTCGGTGAGCCGATCATGTCTTATGTATTGTGTCTGCATGTCTGTGTGTCTATTTGTCTGTATGTATGTATGTCTGTCGGTTGTTATACACTAATATACACACACACACACCGCACCATTCAAACAATAACTAATGCAAATATGAAACATTGCATATATATATATATGATTATATGTAACCTCTTTTCTCTCTTTGTATGCAGATGAGGATTTTTTCCAGTGAAGCAATGTATATAATTCACATGTCTCAAATCAAACTCTTTTATACACATTTATTCATGTACGGGAGAAGAGGTTTTTAGGCTTGGACTGTGCCGTCTCTTTATCCACACGTGTTCAGCTTTGCCTTATAAACGTGCTAATCCTTTCACTATCGACTACTTCCAATTCCCTTAATTCAGTCCATTTATCTGCGCTCATTCGATATTTGCAAAACCGTACTTTTTCCAAACTACTTCGGCACCTCGTTTTGTTCCTTTTTATTTTGTGTCATCTTCTGCCACTGTACGAGTGTAAATAACTCGAGAACAAAAACGGTTCCATATCGTCCATTTCAGAGATACACGTGTGTGTGTGTGTACTAACATAGTTGTTCTACAGGATATGAGCTAAGCTCGTGCTGTCCCGTCTCTTTTCCATAATTTATCTAACATATTTTTGAAAGAACTTAAATTTCTAGCTTCAACTATTTTGCTGTCTAATTGGTTCCACTGATCTACGCTCCTAAACGGGAAACTATACTTTTTTACATCTTTTCGACAACGTGTTTTCCTCAGTTTTTTTAGTGTCCTCTACGCACATTTCCTTGAAAAACTAATCCGATGTCGTCTGTGTTGACCGTGTCATTTATGCATCTATATATGTTTATTAAATCACCTCTTTCTCTCCTCTCATCAAGCCTGGGTAATTCAATTTTCCTCAATCTGTCCTCGTAAGACATGTTTTTCAAGTTTGGTACCAATTTTGTGGCTAGTCTTTGAATCTTCTCTATTTTCTTTATATGTTTCACTTCGTGTGGAGACCAAACTACAGCTGCGTATTCGATCTTTGGCCTAATTAGAGCTATCATATGTGTGTGTGTGTGTGTGTGTGTGTATGTACAGACTTGTGACGTGCGTGCGGTGCTAAGTGAAGAGCTGTGTACTAGCTGTCGTGATACACTGGCGCTACACCATCCTCCATCACCATCATCACCCATCACCTCTCCCACGACACTTACGTCTCCGGCGGCGGCGGCGGCGGCTGATGTCACTTCTCCGCCGGTGCGTCACATGTTCTCCGAGTGTGCGCGCCGAGTGAAGGCGTTTTTGGCCGGCGCGTCGTTTGAGCGCTTTGTCGAGTCCATGTTCTTTGACCGCTTGCTGCAGTGGAAGTGGCTGGAGCGGTGAGTTGGTGGCTGGAGGAAGCACATCCAGCACATCGGCGGCGACATATTCATCACCTCACCTCACCTCTGTGTCACACACACACACACACACATACATACACATCGGCCACATCCGTCGCCCTTACACTATCACGTGTTTATTTTGCCATTCCTCACTCACTATAAGTGATGTATGGCTTGTATTTCGCGTTTTTCTTGCTTAAATATGTTTATATAAAAAAACAAGTAATTTCAAAGCACAATGTTGTAATTTCAGTTGGGACAATTTGGATTTTTGTTGCGACGAATGGAACTGTAAAACGTATTGACTATATCAACACACATACACACACACATACATACACATACATAAACATATACGCTTGCAAAATGATTTTTACAATGTTATTCCGTTAAACAGCCACATTGTTTCACATAACTTCCATGCCATTTGTGTATGTGTGTGTGTGTGTTGACATGCAGGCGGCCGGTGACCAATCGCACGTTTCGCATGTACCGCGTGCTTGGCAAGGGTGGTTTTGGCGAGGTATGCGCGTGCCAGGTGCGCTCGTCGGGCAAGATGTACGCGTGTAAGAAACTCGAGAAGAAACGAATCAAGAAGCGCCGCGGCGAACTGATGGTGCTCATCGAGAAAATGACGCTAGCTGAGATCAACTCGCGCTTTGTGGTCAGTCAGTCAGTGTTTTGTGGGTGTTGGCATGTAGCTCAGTGGTTCTCAACCTGATTGCCCACTTCTTGCTGGGGCTATAATATCTTCTTTTTCAACACAACACACAGCGCTGATAAATTCGTTAAATTCAGTTGTGACATCAAAGTGAATGTCTTGTGAGGTGATTGTAAAGGCGATAAATTATGGCGATGGAATATATTAATTAATCAGCGTTGAATTTGGGTAGAAAAAAACTATACAGACTCAAACACGCACAATACAACAAGCTGCAGTCTCACCGTAACGCGGAAACACCAGCAACCAACATCCACACCAACACACACCAATCCCATCAACACCCTGCCCGTACCAACTCGCCACCACTACAGCCCAAACCCTCACAATCCCCACATCACTTCGAAACACTGAGTCAGCGCCGCATACAGCTGTTCAGGGTTAAGTACACAGACACAACACACAGACACGCATACACATATCAATACACATGAATGATACAATACACATAAACGACACACGCATAATCTAAACCACATTGATTAGATACAAAACTAAACGAATTTCAATTGATAAAAGCACTCACATAGTTGTCCTGTTCTGTCCGACGTTTAGCTTCGCACTTGGCAACTCTTCTAGTGCCGCTCTATTTTTCCACTAGCTGGTCAAATTTTTTATAAGATACGTAAAATTTTATGGACGAAAAAAATATCCAGGTAACGTGTGTATGTAGATTTTTTCAACACAAAAAAAGACATATTGGGTGGTTAAAACACACATATAACATATACAGGGTGGTTATTGGTAATTAATAAAAAAATTCAATTAAAAAAATCACTCAGTCATAGATATTACCAAAAGAGAAGAATTAACCAAAGTGACGTTCAATTAGAGTTTTACTGATTAATGCTCGTGTATGTGCGTGTGTATGTATGTGTGTGTGTATGTGTGTGTGTGTGGTGTTGGCAGGTGAGTTTGGCGTACGCCTACGAGACGAAGGAGGCACTGTGTCTGGTGCTGACCATTATGAACGGCGGCGATCTCAAGTTTCACATCTACAACATGGGCGGCAACCCGGGCTTCACGGCCGACCGTGTCCTCTTCTACGCCTCCGAGGTCAGCCGTCTGCTCACCTGTGTGTGTGTGTGTCTGTTTGTGTCTTCCTGTGTGTGTGTGTGTGTGTGTGTGTGTATGTGTGTGTGTGTGTGTGTGTGTGCGCTATATAAATATCTACCTAATGTAATGTAATGTGTGTGTGTGTAAATTATCTCTCTTCTTTCTTTACCTTTCACTTTCTGTGTGCGTGTGGCTATGTGTGTGTGTTTCTGTGTGTGTGTGTGTGTCTTCCTGTGTGTGTGTGTCTTCCTGTGTGTGTGTGTGTGTCTTCCTGTGTGTGTATGTGTTTTTTGCAAGCGAAAATTGTATTTATAACCTGCACAATATATAAACACTAAATCACCACAGCAGCCGTGTTAGCGTCCGCGCTAATTCTCACATAAGTGGTCCCCGCCGGCCCGTAGAAGTCAGTCCCCACGTGTTCATGCTGACGACAGGTCGCACCCATTATCGTCGAATTTGCCTCCTCACAGAAACCTTCCGAAATTTGCCTCCTCACGGCGCCTGAGTACCGTTGCCGTTTGTCGCTTGTTGTTGTTGTTTGTTGTGATTGTTCGCCTGGGCAGCGAGTCACCGGCTATCCTCTGTGATGTCAGTGCCTGAGGGTGACTGAAAGCGATGGCCTTCATCGGTGGCTCCTACACATTCCGCAAGTCCAGCCATCAGGCAGCACACACACACAAACCCTTCTTTCCCGACAAGACTTCAAAGACCTCCTTTTTGAGCTCCTCCGCAATGGAGGGGACGATATAGGTGATCCTTGAGACAGCCTTGACGAGGTCGGACAGGGTTGGACGCCATGTGGTCTGATTCGACGTGTCGGGCCAAAGTGAGGTGGGTAGGCATCGTATCATTGAGTGCCGTCCACCGCGGGTCGTTTTTCACCAGTTCGTCTGTGATTTTCAGTGTCTTGTCGTTGCTGAGCAGCTCCACTAGCAGCGACGCGAAGGCGGGAATCGTGGGGGGTATCGAGAAAGCTGAAAATCCGCCCTGCTGAGTGGCGAATTGCTCCAGCCACTCGTCTAGATGGCCCCGCATGAATTTCCACTGGCGAGGTGTCACATGCGTCATCCGTTTTTCCGGCTATCTTAGTGGTTTTCCCGCTGTCTGGCTTCCGTCCGTCAGAAAAAACACGATCAGACTCGTTTTTTTTCTTTTGACCGAAACACGCTCCGAGTCTGGTTCAGGTGGTTTCCCTTAGGCGCGGCTTCCTCACAAATGAGTACCACTTCCTCGCGCTCATCGGGCTGCGGTGGGATCTGGGGTGGCAGCATTAGCTTCTCCAACACGGTTGGTGTCTTTCCTCCTGAGATCTTGAGGTAGGCTTCACTCAAGGCTCGTTGATCTTCGTCTTACCCTTCTCTCTGGCTATTCCGTGTGGCAGCAATAACACGCAGCTGAATTGTCACGATGTACTGCGATGAAACGACACTAGCAAGTGAATGAGTGACGATAAAGTGACACAAGGACAGTACACACACGTAACACACACACACACATACAAACATACATGCACACTTCCACACACGCACCAACTGGTACACAGACTGTCTCTTTTGCGCACGCACAAACACAACCAGTCGAACTGGCCAGTGGTCTTCAACCCAGAGTTGTATCACAGTGGGGCCACACCCGCATCGCAAGCAATAGCTTCATCGAACTAG
>OU696581.1:2114444-2119444 GCA_916048095.2 Sacculina carcini | reverse complement strand
TTCAGCAGAGTTTCGATGTGTGTGTTTGTGTGTTTGTGTGTTGAGCTGTTTATTGACTTGTTTATTATTCAGATGATAGAAACGGGCTGTTATCGCGAGCTCAATGTATTCGGCGAGGCTTCAACACGGCCGCTCGACCTTCGTCGTGACCTCTCGCCTGACAGTGTGCGTGCACTCAGCAACGACACGCGCTCCTCGGGCTGTCTGGCGGCGCTGCGACGACGGCGGCGGCGCCAGCGGCCTACAAGCACGAGCGGTTCAGCGGCACAGCTGCCCCCGCCCTCTTCCATGGCGCTGTGAAGTTATCTCGGCGTGTAAAGACCGCACTACATCTCGCAGCTGACGAGCTGAAATGGCATGCGGGGGGGGGGGGGGTTTCGTCCCCTCCCCTCTCGTGTCTCTAAGCTGATCTGGTCCGCTTCTCATATTATATATATCTGTGTTTGTGTGTTGTGTAGTTTTAGTGGTGCATGTGTTGCATAGCAAGCCAGTTTGTTGTGTCGTGCCAAAGCTCCACGGGTGTATTTTGTGTGTATGTGTGTGTGTGTGTGTTACATGCATACACATACACGCAGACGACTATAAAAATGGTGTTCAGCGTGGTGTTCGCTTCTGTGGCTAGAAGCTGTGGTTCGAAATCATTAGTAGCTTGTGTTTCACAGAGACGTTGAGAAAGCTACAATTTCAACAACACAACACGGCTACAATGTTTGACGTTCAAAGGCCGGGTTTTCTGGCGGCAGTATTAGGTTTGATGAGAGATGTTCAAGTATCAATTTCAATGACAAATTGTGCTTGCTAAAAGGAGTTGTTGTTGTTGTTGTTTGTCTTTGTGAATTACGCTGAAAAGTGTCTCAAGCAAATACGACACGCGCTAGAAATGTTTGGGGACCACTGATTGAGTCGTTTTCTTCCTATGATAATTAATTAGAATGATAATATTTGTCCTATGATAATTCTATTATACACAAACATTCACGACAACAAGCAAACGGACTAATGAACTCTTTTTTTAATTCGGTTTGTTTTCCCCATTGTATGCGTAAATAATTTTGATTTTATTTTTATTTTTTTATCTATTCATCTGATATTTACAGGAGTATTTTTAATTCTTGATACTCGTCGATTGTTGAATTCTGCTTTGTTCAGTGTTTGTTTTTCTGGCGGTGCTGCGTTGTTCAGCTAATTTTCCAACTACTGCTTAACTTTGAGGTGAACTTTGAAATTGTTCATATCGCCGTGGGCTCAATTTATATGAGACCAGGCAATTTAATTTATATAATTTCACCTCTTATTCGAGGCTGGAATTTTATATTGACGGCAGTGCTGATTTTCAAGCTATTCAGCAACTCTGTAGGTGTGATAGTGTGTGTGTGTGTGTGTGTGTGTGTGTGTGTGTGTGTGTGTGTGTTTGTGTAGGTGTGTGTGTGTGTGTTTGTGTAGGTGTGTGTGTGTGTGTGTTTGTGTAGGTGTGTGTGTGTGTGTGTGTGTGTGTGTAGGTGTGTGTGTGTGTTTATACTGGGTACTATGTGGATCTGTGCTTTGAACTCAATGATTATCTCTAGTCAATGGCGCTCATACGAGATCCAGGGTTTTTTGCCGATCAAATGTTGTAGGTTCGTCTCAAATTTGTTGAGTTTTGCCGATTGAAATGACACAATTCCACAAGGTACAAGACACACATTTCGCCCGATTACTGTGTTTGTATGTCTGTATGTGTGTAAGCTGTGTATTAGTTGTACTGTACATGTGTTACAGTTGTGTTAATTATGTATGTGTGTGTTTGTGTATTATGTATACGGTCATTTTGAGGTCATTTTAGCGAATTCACGTGCTATGAGGCGGCTGATATTGCATACACAACACCTATGTGCCGCTATCAAATGAGGCTTGTGTTTTTATTGTTTTTTAACGTCTTGATTTTCAGTGTTGGCCGTGTTGTTGTGTGTGTGTGTACTCATTATTGTATTAATAAATGTATTGTGATTTCAAGTGTTGTTCTGTGTGTGTGCGCTATTTTTTTCAGTTTTGGGAGTTCATAATTTTTAATATCTGCTGTAACTCACTCGCACGACATATCTCTTCAACTGGCACAACGGTCGGCAACCCTAAATGTTGAAACAGTCATATGGGACCAAAAAAAACAAAAAACAAATATGTCTGGAGCCGCAAAAAATCAAGAGTTTAATATAATCCTCAAAGCCTGATTTAAGCTTTATTTGAGTCTTATATAAGCCTTATAACAAAAAATGTATCCCTCTCCCATCTTTTTCCTTTTTCAACTATTTTTGTAAAAGCTCCGCTATAGCATGTTACATGATTGTGCATATCAACTGTGTTCAGTGGCGGCACCAAGTAGTGGGGGGGCTGAAGTCCCCCCAAATGCCAAGCCCCTCTGAGTCCCACCACAACAAATTCTGACCACAAACATTTTGAGTGTAGCTGCTTTTGTTTCGCCATACCGTTGCATCGTTTTCTCCATCGTTTCGTTTTCGTTTGCCCCCAGCGGAAAAATCCACGCGTCGCCAATGATTGTGCCAGGAGGTTTTTGAGTTCATATTGGAAGTCAGTTTGATAAGGGTGCGCGTGCAAGCGACGCCCCGGGCACTGTATTTCTGCTTGCTTGGCGTGTGTGTGTGAGCGTGTGTGCGGCCTAACCTAGCCTATCTTATGTACCGCACTCAGTTTAGCTCCGACGCTGTTTGAGTGATTGTGCGCGCACGTGGGCACTGGTCAATGTGGGTTGTGCAAGTGTGTGTTGTCTGTCCTGCCTGCTTGTGTGTGCGAGTGTTTTTTTTATCGCGTCAGATGTTATCCAGTTGTTTCGGCAGGTGAGTTTGTCTGGTTGATTTTACTGTGCGCGCTATCTAACAATGATTCATCAAAACCTTAAACCTGCTTGCGTGTAATATAATGTTAATAATTATCATAATCAGAGTAAGAAGTATAATAATAATAGATTAGTCTTCATAATAATTATAATTAATAAGTTGATAATTATGTACGTGATATGAATGCGTGTTGACGTATATCCAAGGATAGCCTTTTTTGAGTGTGGGATTTTCCCAGAAAAAATGTCTACCTTGGTGTAAAACGGCGGCTTAAATGCATCGATTTTTCGTGTTAATTATACTGAATGGTGATTTCCTGTTAAAATTTAGTTTCAAATTTTTTAATATGTTTGTTTTGAATCGTTTATCGTAATTCGAACGCCCATGGTCAAATAGGCATTTCTGCTTAGGTCTGCCCTCGTAGTTTTTTTCATCAACCTTCGTAGTGGTATATCAACATCACACACACACACACACACACACACACACACACACACACACACACACACACACACACACACACACACACACACACATGTACAAACGTATTTATACGCACACAGACGCTGTTAACAGTGAAAATAAAGGCACAGTTCAGGTGGATAAAAACACACATTTCATCCCAGTCTCACACAGATTACACACCACTTTATTTACATAATTCTACACAAGCAGAACACACAAATCAACTGAAATAAATAACTCAATGAGAGTAGTGTATCTGCTTCTTCTCCACCAGCTGGTAAATGAGGAACATTACTTTGCTCACAACACATCGGAAATCATGTCTTGGTGTCATTGTTCATCACTCCGGAAAGTGTTTGCGTAGCACAGGTTGGGAACCACTGAGCTAACAGATCTTGCCTACAGAAAACTTCGCACACGCATTCTTTGTGATAGGCCTGTACGAAGTGGGTATGTATAGGTGTGTCTTTTTATGTATTTTTTAGTGTTCTCCGGTAGTGTGTTTGATCCTAGAAGTGTATTCATGTTCATTGCTCAAATGTATCTTTTTCCTAGGCTTCGCTTCAAGATGCTGATTTCCTTGTGATAATCCTTGTTATGCTCGTTTCCTTCTGTGTGTGTGTGTGTGTGTGTGTGTGTGTGTGTGTGTGTGTGTGTGTGTGTGTGTGTGCTTGTGTGTTTGTGTGTGTGTGTGTGTGTGTGTGTGTGTGTGTTTGTGTGTGTGTGTGTGTGTGTGTGTGTTTGTGTGTATGTGTGTGTGTGCTTGTGTGTTTGTGTGTGTGTGTGTGTGTGTGTGTTTGTTTGTGTGTGTGTGTGTGTGTGTGTGTGTGCTTGTGTGTGTGTGTGTCATTTTTAAAGCGCAGCATTGTCGGAGAAATCTTAGCAGACAATCTAATCGTGTCAGATCTCATCAAATCATCTCTCTCGTTCTTTGAAGCTCAGAACTAGTGAGCTTCTTGGGAAACTAGATTATATAATTGGCATAATTGTAGCCGCTCGTAATATCACCCCCGCCCCAATAAGAAATGTCCGTCTTTGTTTCATCCTGCCGTACACAATTGACCGTGTACAAGTGTACAAGTGTACAAGTGTACAAGCGTACACGGCAATTATCTCGCGCTGTTGGACCATGTCGACAAGTATGAAAAGTGGCTGCAAATTGCGCACTTTTGCAAGCAAGCGCGCCGGCGCGAAAATGCAAGGCGGAGCTGTGCAATGCGCGGAATGCTGCAATGCTAACTTTGGCGCGCGCGAATAAATTGCTTCCTGGCAGTTAGCAGCCAGTGGCGGCGCCAGGATTTCCCGGTGCGGGGCTAAGAAAAAAACATGCGTCGTCTTGACGAAACATGATGAACTACTCTCGCAGAGTTTATGGTCAGGATTTTTGTAGGGGCATAGTTTTATTTTGGAGGAGTTTCAGTCCCTTTCAACCTGCTGCCCCTCCTAGCACCGCCATTGCTAGCAACGTTTGTGGCCTTGTTCAAGTTCAGGCCTTGTTTACGCTTAGTCATACAAGAGAGACCGAATGTATCGTATTTCCCTGAATTTTTAGGCAAAATTCTGGAAAAAAGTACGCATTAGTGCTAATCTAGATCAAAAAAGGTCTCCTATGCACGATACTAAAATACGGTACATCAGAAATTATCAGAGATAGAGAGAAGATTTAGGAGGCATGATTTGTGGGGTGGCTTGTACATCTTACCC
>OU696581.1:2026944-2111944 GCA_916048095.2 Sacculina carcini | reverse complement strand
CACCGAGTCTTCTCAAACAAATACACTTGCGTATGTGTGTGTGTGTGTGTGTGTGTGTGTTGTCTGTAGCGAAAACTAGGTCGAATTCGGCCGATATGGAACGTATGGAAATACAAATTTCCACCATTCGAAGGATATAGATTTGTTGAATTTGTGTTCGTGCATAATGTTGTACACTAATCTTCTCTTTAATATAGTGATACGAACGGTATTATAAGATCAGAAATATGGATCGGGTATATGCCCACAAGTCTATGTTATTCGCATGTAAAAATGAAAATCTGTTGATTTTTTTCAATGTGCTTGCCCATGAGTTGTGTTGTTAGCGACACTTTCTGTCTGTCCAATGTTCTCCAGATCGTAGTATGGCCAATGAGACAACAATCCAATGATCAACACTCAAGAGTGCCTAGCCTATTGTCTCAATATCTGACCCCATAATCACACCTGTCTTCGGCGCCATGCTCATGATAATTTCCAGACACGCAAGTGTGGGCTGAATGTGTCGGCTGCATCTGCGCCAACTCTCTCCGGCAAGCTACAGCAGCTGCAGACACAAAACAGACAGACAGACAGAGAGACCAATTGACAGAGTGTGACCAAATGCGTGACGAGCGTTTATTGGCCTTGTGCGACCGGTGTGCCCCAGCTGACCCCAGCTGAGGTCAGGCCACGCGCATGACCGCATCATAGACTGTCGAAGGTGTTGAAGTGCCCCTGCTAGTGGCCTCTGCTAGTTTTCCGCAAGATCCACGTCAGTCGGGCTGGAGAGGTGGCAGTGGCGGCGCCAAGGGGGTCTGGGGGGGCTGGTATTAACCTCGTTTCGTTCAATATATAATGCTTCTTAATTATGGTTCAAGTTCGAGGACTGAATCAGTGTGCCCCAGTCCTCTACTATAATATGTATTCATCGTTCGAGTGTAGCTCTTCATGCTTAGCCAAGCCCCCACAACGTTCTCCTTAGCCCCCATCGGAAAAATCCTGGCGCCGCCACTGGGAGGTGGAGTTTATGCAGGCGCCACCAGCCGAGAAACAACCGCAGTTGCGACGCGGGACACCCCTTGCTACCGCCACACAGCTGGCCGATATGGCGTGTGCGTGACACGTCCCGGGGCGGCCCGCGAGTGTGTGGTCGCCGCCCGTCGGGAAACGCTTCATCGACGCCACCACTGACACCACCAGTTACACCACCTTTAACACCACCACTAACACCACCACTTACACCACCACTGACACCACCACTGACACTATTGGCGTATACAACTGTGATTGCTTTCAACAGGGACCCACAAGGTGTGGAACATGTCATCTCAGATGGGTGTGTGGGTGTGTGTGACTGTGTGAGGTCCTTGTGTCGCTGCCCTGCTGGTGATGGAGTGGGTAATGTCTGTTGTTGGTGTTTATGTCGCTCTACGCCCTGTTTGGCACAAGAGAACAACTACACTATCACTAACTGCGATGATATTGTTGTCGGTGTAGCTTAGAGTGTAAACATCGCGTTTCAATGCTGGAGGCCCGCGTTCGAATCTGGGCGGAGGCAGGTTTAACATGAGTAAACAGTTTGAAGGTGTGTGTCTACCCAACATTGAACATATATCAGCCACTACGCTTCTTCAAAGCTTGTACAATGCAAACACTCTGAGGCACACACGCGCAGGTGATCAATTTAACTCTCTTTTTTATGTATTAGTGTGCCGCAGCTCTTTTCAGCCTGTTACCCAATTTAGCATGCCACATTATCAAGCATGTTACCCCTCTCACTAAAATTGCTAAATTACTCCTGGGGTAACTTAGCAACCTTTTAGTACGTGGGAACCAATGATGCAGGAAAGAGACTGGGAGAAGTTGATGTTATCTTTGCTCTAACTAGCTATAATGTTTGTGAATAGGACAATGTTTTTTGCGCGTACGAGGAAAAGCAAGACTCCATAAAAACAAAATTATATAAATCGTTCATTTGAATTTAGAGCTGGAAAAATTCAGCTGGTATCAATGTGTCGACCTGTTCTCTAAGTCACCCCCACCCACACACACACACACACACACAAACACATACACATTGCAACAAACAGTACATAAAAAGTTTTAATGACTCGCAAACAAACGGAGTGTCAGACACGTGTGTGCATATGGAATGTGTGGGCTTGCCTGCTCGGTTCCTTTGATCCGACATTCTTGTTGACTGTGAAGTGAAAGTGATGACGCCTGATGATGACAAATTCAAACTGCCGAGGGCGTTGCAGTTTTGCGCGTGCACGCACCTCGGCAATGCGTCGCCAACTTCAAGGCAATACACAACTTTTACGATGCAATAAAGGTTATTGAGCTGTTGCTATGCTCACCGTTTCACCAACAACAATTCGCAAACTGCACGAATATTGGCGCACTTTAACATTTTTGTACACCTGTGTATATATCGATCTCCTGTTCATAGATTCCTATCGATCGATGGAAAATCTACTTTCCAATCATGTTTTGCATGAACCAAATGATGCTTGTATATGTACAGGTGTGTGTGTGTATGTATATGTGAGTGTATGTATGTGTGTGTGTGTGTGTGTATGTGTGATCACTTTTGTGCGTGTGCGCACGTGCGTCCTTGCCCGACATACGGACGGACGGATGGACGGATGGATTTGCAGACATCACCTGTCTGCTGTGAATGACACACACACACACACACACACACACACACACACACATGAGGCGCGATCTAGCGTGAAATGCGGCGTGAAGTGGCGCGCATGAGCGCATTCATCGCCGCGACAGTGCTAGTCATTGTAGCGTTGCGATTGTCTCAAATGGAACCAGCGCGCCACACAGACTGTCCGCTGGAGAAAAAAAGCAGTCGCTTACACACACACACACACACACACACACTCACACACACATTGAGAGCAAAATAGAGAGTGTGTGAGTGCTCAGTGTATTTGTTTTGAAATGAAAATGCGAAAATAAAGTAGTATTCATCAATTATTATGATTAATGATTCTCAAATTATTAAATAAACAAGATGTTTTCGATTCTGGGGGACAACTCTGTCTTTATATGCATGTGTTTAATATGTTTGTGTGTAATACGCGAATATTATGCCTATAATCATACGTATAATCTATGAATGCTGTTCTTATATTCACGATTAACCTGCGAGAGGTGCGTGCACACACACACACATACACACAAACACAAACAGACACACAAACTTCCGTAAACTATTGACTGTCTATTGACATTGAACAGGCGGCACATACACATACATACACACATACATACACACTATCAGGCCTGCATCATGCATTGATACATTGATACATTGAGTGATTGAATCAAACTCACGCCCACATACACACACACATACATACACGCGGGTATCTTGACTGACACCTTTCTGTGGGCAGGTCGCTGGGCGATGTTGCTGTTGAAATACATTGCAGAGGTGAAAAGCATTGAGTTGCATGATTTATAATCACCGTCTCCTCTCGTGCTACAAGGCTGTCCCAACGCCGCCACCACTCCAATATACACCACTACCCGATCAAGATATTCACTCACACATCTGTATATGAAGAGAGAGAAGATAACACAAATGACTGCCACTTTAGTCAAACGTTTCGGTCTTGAGACCTTCGTCAGTGACTATAGACAGATCAGTCTATACCAACTCAAGACCGAAACGTTTGACTAAAGTGACAGTCATATGTGTTTTCTTCTCTCTCTTCATATATGTCGAGAACTTCAAACATCTTTATATATATATATATATATATATATATATATATATATATATATATATATATATATATGTGTATATATTTGTCTTGAGGGTGTCTGTGTATGTCTGTATGTACAGAAATCATACCTTATTTGTATATACACAGACATATGACGTTAGGACTTATACATCGTGTGTGTGTTGGATATAGGTAGCGTGAGATGGAGTTGAAGCTGGTTTTGTGGTCAGTTACACTGTTGAGCTGGTGTACACTGACTGTGGTGTCAGGACAGGTCAGTATGGTCGTATATCAAGGTCCACACACTGTCAGACTGGATTAGTTGAAAGTTGAGAGGATGTAGGTGAAAACCGACACAATTGAAATGCAGCTGAAAATTGAATACAGTATTTTACCGTGTATAAAATACCACTTTTTTGGTCTAAGTTTTTACTTTAAAAATATAAAATTTTATAGATGGGATTAGGCACAATGAGGCACAAACATTTAATAAAAGCTTATATAAAATTAAGCTTTCTTGTGTTGCTGACCAGGGCACCTATTTTCAACATTAAATTAATTATTTAATAATTAACAGCTGTCATTTATTATCTAATTATGTCTATGACGAATAAATATATTTATTACTAAAACACTTTTGCCCAGAATATTTGCCAAAAAAATTGAATGAATATCTTATGCACAAGGGAAAACACGGTATACATCTTCTATACCGCTAACTGATTCACCAACCAGACAAGTTGAGCAATACTCATAGATTTAACATTTCGTCATAATCAGGTAGATATGATATGCCATTGTGACTATACAGGGTGACCACATGCCTGTGTATGTGTGTGTGTATGTGTGTGTGTGTGTGTGTGTGTGTGTGTCATTGTGCATTGTCCGCACGTGCTCAAGCGTCTCATTCAGATGCAGGTACAATTGTCGTGCCAGTGGTCATTTTGGGCGATGGCCCGCTTGTTTGCATAATAAATTGACAATGGGATATCACGCACGTTGTAGATTATCAGATTCAGATCCAGTCATTAGTGTGTTTTCAGCCCACTGACTTTGGGTCTGTGAAATGCCAAACACACACACACACACACACACACACGCACACACACACACACACAAAACGTGCAGGAAATAGTTATGTGTGTAGCCCACGTATTTTATGTAGCGCCTTGGTGTGATGTTAGTTTGTGAGTGTAGGTATTTGTAGTGTGTGTGTGCGTGTGTGTGTGTGTATGTGCGTGTATGTGTGCATTCCTTTGTGAAAGATTTGATTCTGGGTTTCTCTTGAGCTGTTCCTGAAATCACTTACTAACTAAGCTCGTTTTTCTCAAATTATCTATATATTTTCGTCACACTTCTGGTACATGGAGCCACCGCATGGTGGTAATAGTGCTTGCACTCTTCTCGTGTGACAGGATTTGCTTGTAACTAATACTAATAATAATAATAGGATTGATGCACTGTGCGTTGCGTGTGCCATTCGTGAAATAAAGCCATCTCGTCCACTTCTAGCCTAATGCATCTGGCGCGCGTGGTTTCCACTCGAACAGCTGCGGCATTTTGTGCGTCACCTTTTGTGTGCGCGACGATTCAGTTGGCGATCTGCCAAGTTTAGCCCAACAAGCACCAGCCCATCTCAATCGCAAGGTCATCGAATCCACCACAAAGGAATCGCAACACCCACACGCACGTGCGGACAGATGGAATGAGATATTGCATTGCTGATCCACAGAACAATGGTTGCTTGATAAAAACACACCAGTCAGGCGGGCGATTGGAGGCAGCTGTGTGTCGCCGCGCCGCGACTTGGTTGTCGTGCGAGAAGCGAGAGCATGCAGGATGTGATCTCCGATATTATCAGTTGTGCGCGTGTTAGATTCGCTTCATAAGCAGGCATAGAAATTTATTGGTAAATAAGTGGTGCCAAGGGGGAGTTTGGAGAAGCTGAAGCTCCCATAAAATTGTCAAGCCCCCTTGAGCCCACACCTCCAAAAAAATCTTCACTTCTAATGTTTCGAGTGCCTCCCTCAGCCTCCCTCCCCACCGGAAAAATCCTGACGTCGCCACTGCTGTGAAAGTGCTTGTTGCAGTTGTGTTAGTTGCTTCTGGAATCAGAGTCGTGGCCAGGTCTTATGATCCCCTAAGGCAATACTGGGGGCCCCCGTTATGAATAGAGCACCATTATAATAGAGGTCCGCTTTTCGGAGAATGCAGTTACGAACAGCCCCTCGGTCTCCTGGGGACTTACGGTAACGGCACCCTCAGCAGGTTGACGCTAAATGTGGATTCAAGAACATTAGATTGATAAAATTTGATTTAACGACTTTCTTCCAGTCCCTCACCTCCTGCAAAGGCAGCACATTACATTAGAACGCTAAACCTAACCTAACTTATAATCTATGAAAAATATAGAAACATTTTGTGCGTTTTATGCGTTTTTTGTAAATTATAGTTTTTAATGTTCTTGAATCCTTACACATTTAGCCTAGACCCCCTCAGCACGGGGACCCTCAGCGCACGGGTCCCCCCAGGCCTGGGGGTGCGGGGGCGGTTGCTACAGCTCTACCTACGATGCTGAATGTATCGCTTCCCGAAAACGAAAAAATACGTCATATTTGCTCTAATTTTGTCTAGTTGTTGTTTGTCCTGTCGAAAGTCTTGATTACACTTCCAAGTGTTGTTTGGAAGCGATTTTTGGGCGTTTCCAGTACACATGGGGCCACCGCAGGGTGGTAATAGTGCTACTGCACTCTTCCCATCCTACTGGATTTGCCTTTAATTAATATAAAACATAATAGCAATTGAAAATACCGCTGGATATGAAATAACGGCCGGTTTTTCACTAATTCCGCCATATCATTTTTTTAGCAGATTGAAAAATATTCTTGCTGAGTTCACTTCTCGTCTAAAAAAGATTGTCCAAATTGTTTTTGTGTAAAATATACAATGATACATGTGTTTATTTTCTTGTAATTATATATTTTATCACGTATTTATTTGTTATTAGCTTCTTATTCATAATTATATTTTTTCCATGTATTAATATATTTCAACCGAGCCATTTATGCTATATATGTATATTTTATGAGTAAACTATTTGCTGGATCAGTTACTGACCAGTTGACATATCATCGTTTTCGACGATGTGTATCTTGCAGTCGGCTACATCGTCGTTTCCGACGCAATTCAGTTGCTCCTCGCGACTCGGAGGCTACTACGCCGACGTTGGTGATCAATGTCGCTCTTATCATTTGTGCGGTCCTACGGGACGGCATTTTCATTTCGCTTGTCCGCCCGGTACTCAGTTCAACCAGCGCTTTGTGGTGTGCGACTATAACCGTCACGTGGACTGTCCACAATCCGATCGCTACTTCAGTCTGAACCGGCTCATCGGTCAAATTGTGAGCGAGCAAGCGGGCGGCGGTGCTCGAGGCATCAGTGAAGATGGTCGGTTTGATTCAGTGGTTCTCAAACTGTATTCTCAGTGGTCACAGCCTTTTCAAATCGGCAGTCAGTTGTCGCTTATTAAACATATTAATAATAAAATATTTAATAAAAAAACGTGAAATATCCAAGAAGAAATAATTTAAATATTAAAAAAATTCCTGATACTGTTAAAATATTTGTAGGAATGCATAAATACATCGATATTTATCATTTTTTTGTCCCCATTTTCCAGGTGAGACGGTTGAAGCAGTGCTATCCAGCAGTTTCAGCTCCGTCACCAGTGATTTCAAGGCACCGCCGCTGTCTGTTACTTCTCGCGAAGAGAAGAACGAGGACAGTCGGAGTGCAAGCGGCACAGGGGCGCGTGCTGCATTCTCTCGCCCGCCAAACTTGCTAGTGGTAGCTGGCACTAGCACCACTGCGGCGACAATTGTCGCACAAAATGCCCAGCCGAGCTCATCGGCCGCTCGTTCTCGGATCAGGTCTCGAGTGGGACGTCGGCTCGGCTCATCACGCACCTTCAGCAGGCCTGTCCGACCCAGTCCGAGCACCAACTCAGCTGAAAGGACGTCACACGCTGACAGCTCACCTGCCCGCTCAATTTTCCACCTGCTGTTGTCCGTGGCCGAGGGTGACCTGAAACCTCCGCCAGGGCGGCCAATCAGCAACAATCACGACACTTCTCGACCGCTGGCCCAGAACGGTGCATCTGGCCGAGGCTCGCTGACATTCGCATCATCCACTGATTCTCCGGCGACCGTTGGACACGCACTAGTTGAGCTGGCGGCCAGCAACAAGCGGCCTGTGCAAACAACTGCCGTCTTTCCTCAAAGACAATCGGCTTCCTCCGATCTGGCAGTGTCGCGATTAGACACGATTGAGACTTTAGGTGAGGTGGAGAGTCATGGAGTAACCGGTGTTATAGGGGAAGATCGGTCGCACGTAGTCGCTCCATCTTCCATCGATAATTTCCGACCTTCCCGACTTCCTGCCGACCAGTTGTGGCGTGTCACCAGCCCAACAAACGGTCCATTCCCCTCCGGCGTGCTGCGGTCGGCGAGGTTTCCTAGCCAGAGAAGACTAAGAGGAGCCGCAGCATCAGAGGCTCGCGAGATACAGCCGTCCAGTCGGAGACGACCTCCTCAACAACAACCTCAGTCGGACGTCGCTGCGTCGGGACGACAAGATTCAGGCTGGAGCACGGCGAGAGAACGTGTCAGCACTTCACAGCTGGCATGTGGTCGCTGTGTTCCAGGCATGATTGTCAACTGGACCACGTGTTCGCCCTGCGTCAGGGCACTGTGAATGCAGCAGGTTCTACAACCAAGGAGGATTTTCAAGACATTTGCGCTCAAGAGTGGGCTGATATATTTGGCCACGTGTTTATGTTGTTTGGCGGTAGTTTTTGCAGACTACCGCCCCGAACGGCGCTTAAACAGTAGAAATGTCGGATACATTTTTGGGGTGATACTTGTTTCTAGAAGTTTTATAGACGATTTTCTATCTTCGTACCTGATTTCCACTCGATTTATTCCACTTATATTAGTGACCGTAACTCATTTGGTTTTTAAATTGTGTGAATAAGGAAATGAAATTGAGAAATTGTGCGTTGAAAGGGAAAAAGAGTCAGATTACATGAAAGCCTGTATTTTTATTTACTTATTGCAAGCCTTGTCAATTAAACTGTCTTGCAATATAAATATGATTTGTAAGTGTTTGATACGGCTTAATATAGCTTGATTGTTAGGGATTTCAGTAGCAATATTTACGGATAAATTTTTTATTAGTTTATAGTCAACATTTGAATTTTTACGACTGGTTGGATGAGAATGCAATGACATCTATAAATTGCGCCAAGCTGGTAAATAAACGTATAGTGCTGACATCTATAGATAACTTTTCAAGCTGTTAGTGTATATTCAGTGCCCTTACTTGCCCTTATTCAGGTCCGTTGATGGGACTATATTATTTTTTTATATTAATATTTATATTAATTACCGTCGAATACGGTGACGTGGGGAATAGTGCATGAACACTATTACCACCATGCGGTGGCCCCATGTACCGAAACTCCCAAATAATATAGGTATTTCAAATATAACGGATATGTAAAATATAACAGCAAATCTAGCATAAAAGAGAAGTTTTTGATCGTATAATTTTCTCAATATTTCTGTTTGGCATATTTATATATATTTATTACTTGGATAATTTGTTTTGTTCTAATTCATCCAACGATGTGGTTTGAAAGCCAATGGTAAATGTGGACAAGTTGATTGAATACGCACGGTTCAAACTGATCGAAGTCGCTTGTGATTGGCTGGTATGATTTCAACGATTGTCGCTGATTGGCCGATTAGATTTCAGCGCTCGTTGCTGATTGGCTGGCCTAACAACATTCAGCTGATAGTCGACTGAATTCCTTTGTGAACAATGAAACTTGAACATTGTATTTGCTCCAGTGTCTCCGTGTGCCCTAGGGGAATATTTAGACACCGGCCGTTGTCTTACGCGACAATGCTCTATTCATTTTATGATCGTGTATTAGCGGACCACTTTTGTACAGGTCAGTGTTTCATACAATATATTTCCTCTATTGTATCTTTTTATTCTCAACATATTATATTCGTACAATTTATGGCCACCATTACTCAATTCAATAATCACCTTTGGAGCATTTTCGTGTTTTTATTTATTTTTACTATGAATATTAATCATATTAATAATATCAATAATAATAATTGTACCGTTTATTCTCAAAATCATGTCATTATGTCGTATATATTTTGAGTACCTTATAGACTGCCAGTTGGGAAGACATGTGAGTATTATCCGCTTTGCTACGTAAATAAACACACACACACGTATAATGACGAGGCATTGCTAGTCAGCTAGCTAGATAGCTAGGCATTGTATATCTGTCCAGATCACTAGAGATTATACACAGTCCAGTATAAAATATTGAAGAGCGCAAACAGCAGGGGGACAATCACGCGACACATTCGGTCCACCACTTTCGCCTGCATAATGTAGGTGTGTTTGCGCTGTACGAGCGGTGTGCCGGTAGGACAGGAGTGGTTGGATGCTGGGGTCGCCAAGCTGCCTTCCTCCAGCGAGAAGAACATGTCACGCATGCTCTTGGGACGGTCGGCGTGCGTGCGCCTGCGTTTTTTGGCCAAATAGTGGACGAGCACAAACTCGAGCAGCGCTCCAAATACAAACAGCATACAAACTCCGATCCACACGTCGATGGCCTTTGCTCATAACGCAGCACACAAACATACACACACACAGTCACAATGTAGGCCAGACTTAACGAATATTTATCAATAGTTTTATTTTTAGTTGAACACGATTTAATTGTTATTATTAATAACAAAAATGGTGCATTTTCCTCTTCATGTTCAATATTCTTAATCTGAAATCTGTCTGATGTGTATAAATCTGTTTTCTCTCATAAGGTCTTGTTTCTTTGTATTGGGATGAAGCAAGCTAGAAGGAGTCTATCGCCCATATAGAGGAAGCGATGATCGTGTATTAGTTAAAAGCATAAGTGACAGCTGCTGCACGGGAAGAAGTCGAAGCTTATGAACACACAGGTGTGCCCCGTGCAGTTCGCTGCCACCGCAGAACCGACCCTCTCCACGCTATGGCGACACATGGACGTAAGACGTATTAGAGAGGGCCACTTCCCCAGAATGCATGACACAACACATGACTGATATCTGGTACCCATTTACTGCTGGGTGGACAGGGGTTGTTAGATTATAGAATTCACCCAATGAAATTATCCTTCGCCGGGATTTGAACCACGGACCTCCCGCTTGTGAGGCGGGTGTGTTACCACTACACCACGGAGTACAATTGGTAGCTTGTCTCATATGTGTTGCTTATGGCTTAATTGTGCACATGCATGGTGCTGTATTGTCTGTGTATGTATATGTATATGTATGTATCTGTGTATGTTTATGTCTGTGCACTATGCCGTTGTCGATGTTCGATCACGATATTCTACACCATTACACCACTCGATATTGTATGATTTGATATCCATAATAATATTCACTCAGACATCCTGATATAATATGTGTGTATTATTAATATTTTCAATTGGACCAACTTTTCATTTTCCACAACACAGCTCTGATAAATTCAATATATTCAGCTGTTGTAATTTCATCCAATAAATTCAGCAAATTAAATGTCAGAAAGTCACTATAGAATCTAAAATATACGAATTCTGATAGATAAAAAACACACACATAGTTTTTCTTCTATCCGACCCTTAACTCCCCACTAACCCTCCATTTCCCATAACCAGTGGGGAATTTCCCACATATTACGGACCACTGATATGGAGGGTGCGTGATCTGTGCGTGCCCACCTTCAAATAGGAGACTGGAGGCAGTTCGACCCGTACTCCTGCCGCCAGTGAGGTGAGGGTTAGCAGTGTTGTCACTCCCAATGTCACTCTACACATCATCATGCACAACAACAATATATATTTGATAAAGCGCACGATAAAATGCAAAGGCGCGAAAAACATGATAAAAGATAAAAGCTTGCGGAAAAAACAAACGTAAAACAGCACGCACAAGGAAAGACATACCGTACACAACATGAGAAAAACAAGAGCAATCAGAGGTAACAACTTATAAAAGAACAAAGTGTACAAGAAACGCATTTATTCAGAAGAAGAATCTAGAAGATATTTGTGGAGAGCAGATGAAAAGGAAGCAAAGGAACTAATTTGATGAAGCTGAGGAGGTAGAGAGTTATAGAGGCGAGGGGCAGAAAAGTAGAAGGACTTATCAACATGCACATTAACACACGCAACCAAACGACACGTGCTTCCAATACAGTGGTTCTCAAACTTACTGGAGGTGCTGAGCCCCACAAGTTTCATACATGCGTTCGTCGAAGCTTTCTTTTTTTGAAGTGTTCTAAGGGAAATCAGAAATCACGTACAATCACCACAGTCACCAGTTGAAACTTACCGAAATCCTGTGGTTCGATTGAACGCAGGTTAAGAACCGCTGTTCTTGAAGAAACTTGAATTTGATTAAAACTGTGAATTTGACTTTGGTCTGAGAAAAACTATGTTCTACATAAATTAACACAAAATTAATTCAGTTATTAGAGATAATTTAGGTTACGTGCTCATTAATGCACAGGTCCTTGCTCGGAAAAACTTACAAGGCTCCGAAAAGCCCCTGGAAGCTCCGAGAAAAATGCTAGAAGATTTTCCGTGTTTCAGCGCATCGATGCTATATTTTTCGAAAACATCTTTGCTAAGTTCTTCCATTGCCTGGACTGTGAAGCTGCACATCACTTTTTGAGATATAAAATATCAAGAAAGTAGAAAGAGAAGGAAAATATAGAAATAGACGAATTTATCTACTTTAACTCGCTTTTTTTATCTTCTCGTACCAGTGGCGACGCCAAGGACGGCTTGGGAGGTGGGCTGAAGCCCCCCAAAAATGTGTCAAGTCCCCCCTAAGCCCCAGGAAATACTTAACAGGAGCATTTTGAGTTCAGTTGTTCATGTTTTGTAAGGTAGCCATGCGTCTTCTTTTTCCGGAAATGTTCTCTTTTTGAGTGTGTCCGGTCTGTGAGGATTTATTTTGTGAAATGTTTCAAATATCTGGGGTTTGTATAGTTTGAGTAGTTAAATTAAATACGCTCATTTTGCGAGTGTGTAATGGTTTGGTCCATGGCTGAAAAACGTCAATGGAAATATTTGGTCAAAGTTTCAATAAAAATGTCGATTTTCAATAAAAGGCTCAATTTTTCACGCGCGCACAAGTGTCTTCATTTTAGATATTCGTAATATGGTCACCCTGTGTCAGTAGCGGTCCCGGAGTGCATTTTTTGGGGGGGGGGCTGAATGATTTTGGAGGAACTGAATTTTTTCCAATGATATACACAAACATTTACAAACGCATTATGCGCGAATATGCTTTGCGATAATGCTTATATCAACAAACTCTATAAATGATACTTTTCCTTCACCACTTTTAGTGAATCTCTTGATTATGAGGAAATGTTGATGGAAACATTTGGAAAATCCTGGCGTCGCCACTGTTTCGTGCATATTACAGGTGGATTTTTCCCACCTGGCCGGAGTGGACGCTTGCTCCAGCCAGAACGACACCCACGAAATGGCCACAATTAGCACGGTGGGGATGTAGGTCTGCAGCACGTGATGGGCGTACTGTCGCTGCAACGAGAACACGGCAGAAATACTGCTGAAATTACCTGTCTCAACAACACACACACACACACATACACACATACACACACACACATGTTTCATGTTGGAACAAAATTATCATTATTACATAAGTCTGCAAAAGAGACAATGTCTCAGCAGACTCTATATCCACTTTCTATATTTATTGTTGTTATGCTATTTGTTCTTTGTTTGTGGAAAAATACAATTTGAACTTGAGCTTGGACTTGAACACAAATACACACACACACACACGCACACACACACACACACACACACACACACACACATATATATATATATATATATATATATATATATATATATATATATACACACACATACACAGAAATCGGTCAACGTCATCATGCAATATGCGACGCACCTATTGCATATGTTACGAATGACAACCATGAAAAGGCTAGAAAACATTATCATCAACGGAAACATATGTTTCACATCAGATCTGTCATGGAAACCTGTCTTGACAAGATATTGAAGAATCATAGCCAAAATGACTGATACAATTCAAGTCGACAGCGGATAGAACACATAGCCCGAGGGTCGGAGAGCGGCTTCAAAAATGCTTGAAAATGGAAAAAGATGGGGAGGAAATATATTTGTTGGTTCATTATGTATTTGTAGCCAACTTAGTCATTTTGATAGTAGGTTAATATAGATACATATAGTGTTGCCTTCGTTACATGTCTTATATAAGGCATTTAATTTTCTGCGGCTCCAGAAATATTTGTTTTTTGTTTGTTTTTTGGGTCCAATATGGCTGTTTCAACATTGTGGAACATTACCGACTAACCTGGACTAACCTGGACTAACCTATTAGCTGTTGCCTTGAATTACATCAGTGATTTTAGCTATGATTCTTCAATATCTGATCAAGACAGGTTTTAATGACAGATCTTATGTGAAACATCTTTTTCTTTGGTGATACTTTGGACAAAGTCACCAATTTGCGGAGGTTTTCTAGGCTTGTCATTCGTATATGTAGTAGATGCGTTGTGTCGCATTCTTTAAGCTGCGCGATTTGTTTTCCTGTGTCTGTGTCTTGTCGGCTGTGCAAGCAGAAGCGTAGCTAGTCACCTTATCGGAGAAGACCATTATTTCCGGTGGATTCATTCAGATATTTGAGATTAGAACGGCAAATATGAAACAGTATATTCATAAATGCGTCTCAGATATCACAATAAATCTTCTTTTTTTCAGCAAATCTTGCGCCGTCCCCTAAGGCATAGCATATTCCCATCTTCGTCTGTGCCGGTCGGTGGTGGTTCATAGTGCCTATCTGCGCCAGTGTATAATGCTTGCTCAAATCCGTACAAAGCCGTTCAAATTCCTCATCAGTGGTTTTGTTTTAAGCATAGACATATATGAGCATAGCAAAAACTGGACCACATAAGCTATTGCTAGTAATATACAGACAACATATTTTTCTAGCTGAATTCAATTGTTTTTGACTTTAGAATTTATCGGCCCATTCTGGTAGTATTTAGCCATATTGAGTGCAAAATATCACTGGGGTATTCACTTAGAGATATGCACGTTAAATCAGTCATTTTCTCACCTGTGAAATACGCTATTTGCTCGCTGGGTTCGGTTCTGACCGATGCCAGTGTGAATTGCGGAATAACCAGATTACCGCCGGTCGAAATGGCCGTGCGATTTTTTGACCAGCTAAACACAAGTGCATTGCTGGGGTAGGCGTCTATTGTAACAAATAAAAATAGCAATAATTTAGCAATAAAGAATTTAAAACTTTATGAAATACGAAAATATAATGAAGTAAAAAAATGTGAGACGAAATTTTATTTAAAAAAAACTATATGTGAATATTCAAGACAATTCCAATTTTTTGCGTCAATTGTGTGTGCAGAAGGACAATATTCAAATTCTTAACATTACTCAGGTATTAAATATATATTATATTATTATAATTAATATTTTTATGTTTATTTTGAATATTTTGTTTGTGCATCTTTTTTTTTCTAGATAAATTTGTTTTTTTAACTAAATAAAATATTATTGTACATGAATCTTCAATGCACTTTCAACTTTCAAACAATTATTTCATCTCAAGACGACAATTTGATTTACTGCCGCCCATTTTCAACTAATCACTGTGAAATGCAGCCTGAGGCGGTGGTGATTTTTGGCTTCAAAATTTATTTTCATAATTTCGTCAAAAACCGCAGAAGAAAGCTAAAAAAATCAACAAACGTGAAATTTTTTTCTTGCAAATCTGTTTTCAGATTGCAAATGTGTGTGTGTGTGTGTGTGTGTGTGTGTGTGTGTGTGTGTGTGTGTGTGTGTGTGTGTGTGTGTGTGTGTGTGTGTATCTTACACGTGCTCATTTTGATAGGACATTTTTGTACGTCGAGCGGATAATTGCTCAAGTCCATGTGACAGCTCAAAGTTAACATCAGTCTGCAAAAATACACATACACACATACACACATACATACACACATACACACACACATACACACATACACACACACACAGACATACTCACATACACACACATGCGCATACATACACACATACATATATACACATGCACGCACATACACATACACACACACAATGGTATGACTATTGTGGTACGTAGTTGTACATACAATGTGGTATATGTGTACATTGTGTGTAAGTATGTGTGTGTGTGTGTGTATGAGTGTGTATGTAAATGTGTGTGTGTGTGTGTGTGTGTGTGTGTGTGTGTGTGTGTGGGTTATTTAGCTGTACCTCATCTCATCCGCCCTTGCTGTGCTCTTCTACTTCAACATTTTTTTTTCTCTCTCTCTCTCTCTCTTTGTGTCTGTCGATGATCAAGTTGCATGGAGATTGCAACTCATGCAATTCCATCATGTTCATTAATTCTAATAATAATAATAATAATAATAATTTGATTGAGATATTGCATGTACAAACAACCGCGGCTAGATTATCTGTATTGTGTGTTGCACATTTTTCTGCAATATTGCACGTAGATGGCAGTGGCGTAGCGTGCGGGGGGGGGGGGGCGGTAGCAAGGGTGGTACACTCTAGGGGGCGCCACAAGATATGCTGAACACGCTGAATTATCATTTTGTATATCTGCGTGACATTTCTGAATATGCTATTTCATCATTAATGTTTTAATCTCAAATAGCTAAGCGCTGAATGTAGGCAAGATGGATTGGAAATAATTTTCTCCTGACTGGAAACATAAACTATTATATAGTCAAAAGAGGGGCGGCAAGAATTTACCGCCGCGGAAGGTAGATGACCTAGTTACGCCCCTGGTAGATGGGGTATGTTGGGATCATGTGGAGGTCGCACCTCATGCTGAAGAAAACAGATCCATCTCCTCGCACGCGCAGCAGCAGGTTCGAGTGAGGTGTTCGGTGAATTTTGGCGTCCTTCAACAAAAGCCAGTCGCGACCAAAATGACTCTCAAAGCAGAAAATACTCTTGCACAAGTGTATTTTAAAATATTCTTTTTTTCTACTGCTTAATAATATTGTCAGTAAAAAGTGCAATATTCAATGTTTTGTAATTGTGTTTGCAAATCGAATTTTAATTTATGTAAATATTCAATAATTTAATCTAATTAATAAATTGATTTCTTGAGTTCTTGAAATCGATCAACTTGAATTTCTGCTTGTTTTGTGTTTGCGTCTGCTACCAATGAAATATTTGTCTTGTGATGCATCAAATCTTTTTTCCCGCTCACTTTTTGAGCCAAATTGGACAAGATCCACTATTCGTCCATCACCTTCAAATTGAGGAAATATATATCCGGCCTCCAAATTCCGGCCACCAAAGCCTCTTCGCTGATGGTCACCACTTGACTGGAGTCTCCGGAGAAGTTCAACCTGGCATCCTTCCACTCCTGCCGTAAATATACGTCCAAGTGATAGTCCTGGATGGCAAACACGCACAACAGGCGAGTCAAATTGAGCTCAGCAAAATTTCACATCGAAAGCGACGCATCTTTTAATTAAATTCGTGATTTATTTTTGAGTAATTTGTACTTTATGAATAAATTAACTCTTTAATATAGCTGATGTGTCAAAAGGATATTATAGATGTGCTAATATATTTATTTTATTATATTTTCTAGTTTGACTGTTGTTGTGCATTGTGAGTTTATATATTTTGTACGTGTTTATGAGCAGTTTTGATTCCGTTTTATCTCATTTTATTTTAAATATTCTTGATTTTCAAGGTTTATTATTATTATTATTATTATTATTAAGAATAATAATTACAAATATAATAACATTAACAATGTAAATAATAGAAATATAATATATTCTAATTAGCTTATTGTGTTCTGAAACGAAATGTTTTTTTTTGTATATATCTTGTAAAAATCACTCGCCATGGTAGCTGCTTTTGGCGTACCGAAGCTGTTGATGAAAATATCGACGTACACCAGGGTGGGCTCGGCTGTATAACACGCACGCAAACATTGAACGTTTGATACCAGCTATATGCACCGTCAAAATTACGACCTAATTGATGTGCAATAGAAAACTGAACATACTTATTATAGAGCAGTGACAGCGCCAGGAATTTCCAGTGAGGGGGCTAAGGAAAAAGATAGGCGGGGCTTGGCGAAACTTGGGGCAAACTGCTCTCGAAATATTCATGATTATGATTTTTGTGGGGGGGTTAGGCAGGGCTTGACACATTTATAGGGCTGCGTCAGCTCCTCCAATTCCTCGCCCTGGCACCGCCTCTGTTGATCGGTGAGTGGATAGAAACATAGGCTCGGTCTCACCTGGCGTTGAGTTGAAGCTGGGCCACTGGTTAACATCGTAAGATTGGTCGACCAGGCGACGTATCGTAGAAGCTTTCACCTGCCACTGATAACTGTACACGTGAAACACAACACAGATAAGCATGATCAGTAGATCCTGGGGGGTATGGAGGTAAAATATCTCCCCCCCCCCGACAAATTGGCTGGGAGCGATAAATATGCAATTACACCCGCCGATAATTCTGCTGAGTTCAGTTCATTGGCTATATTATGAAAATCAGCATAGCAAAAAATATAAATACACGAACAATGTAAAGAATTATAAATATTTGAAAAATTGTATTTTCATAGTATACCTTCCATTGAGGTATGTGTGTTGTAATTTAATAGGCCGAAAATAGTTGAGGGTCTCATGCAATTGGCCAACTGAGTCAACTTTGAACTTTAATGCATGATGGCTGTCATCCCTACGAGCCTCGACACAAATCTACACCCCTGCATGAGATGACCGATCTCTTGTGTTAAATAACACGATATTTCCTTTAAGATTTGTTAATAGAAGGACTTCATTAAGTGAAGATATAGTGAATGCTCGAAACATGAGTTCTTTCAAGTCGATGCTAGCATAACTGATGGCATAAATGATGGTATAACTGATGGTATAACTGAGACGGGACTGCTCGAAATATTCTAATCTCTCGTATATTCAACTCGATGAATGCAGTTCGAAATAGTAACAACATCAAAAGGGGGAGGATATTTACAGGGGCGGAAACCCCCACTGCAAAAAATCCCAACCATGTGACACTTGAAGTGTAGTTCCTCATGCTAAACCAAATCGTGTTTCGTGTCCCGTATCGTGTTTCCTTAGCATTATTGTTTAGAAATTATAAAGATAAATAAAAATTAGAATATTACTATATTATTGTAATAATATCACATATTATATAATATTTCTCATATTCATATTAAATAGCTAACAGTAATTTACAAGAAACAATAAATAATAGTAGTGATATTGTGAAAATTAAATACAATATCATTACTACCTAGAGGTTACGTAAACTAGATACATGAAAATTTACTGAAATTTACCAACCAGAAATGCAGAGCGGAAATGATCACAAGACTATACAGTTTCATGTGGTGGTGATTTTTCTTGGCAATCTCACTGCAATCAGATGAATCAGCCGGCAATTCAATTACAATCAGTGTCAATGCTCTCACAAAACATTTCAATCTCCCTTAACAGCCTAACAGCATCCGCCAACAATTCCACTCGCGAAAATTCACACACACACACACACACACACACACACACACACACACACACACACACACACACACACACACACACACACACACACACACACACACACACACACACACACACACACACACACACACACACACACACACACACACACACACACACACACACACACACACACACACAAACACACACTGGATACTTCTCATATATATACTTCTATATGCTGCTATTCAACATATACACAGTTTACTTGTAAGCTAGCGGGCTTGAACAGTGGGTATTACGACTACACATCGACGAGTGAGCCACAGCGTCCAAGCGTCGACTTCGACGATAAGATCGTCGGTGTAACGTCGTCGTCATGGGCGTAGATGCTGGAAGAGGTAAGGGGGGTATATACGAGTATATACCCCTCGACAAATTAGCTGGGGGTATGTACATGTAATTATACCCTCCCGCCGAGAAATCTGCTGAGTTCACTTCAGCGAGCTATATTGTCACCAAGTTCAGCATAGCAAAATAATATACAAGTGTAGGTGTTTGCAATTATATGCATTTTTTTCTTTTAGCTATAGGTGTATTGTAATTGACTAGGCATAAAAATGGTTGAGGGTCTCATGCAATTGGCCAACTGAGTCAACTTTGAACACTAATGTATGATGGCTGTCATCCCCCCTATGAGCCTCGACATAAATCTACACCCTTGATGGGCTGTTGTTGATATTATTGTGTTCTTGCGTTGGCAACAGCTGGTTCGGGATTATTACCAAACACACACACACACATACACAAACACAAACACACACACACACACGCGGTTGCCACACCAGCTACACTCCTTGCTAAGACTTGGCGACATTATCTGGTTGAGTAGTACTGGCTTCTATGAGCCGTGACTGTGTGTGTGTGTGTGTGTGTGTGTGTGTGTGTGTGTGTGTGTGTGTGTGTGTGTGTGTGTGTGTGTGTGTGTGTGTGTGTGTGTGTGTGTGTGTGTGTGTGTGTGTGTGTGTGTGTGTGTGTGTGAGGTGTGTGTGTGTGTGTGTGTGTGTGTGTGATGTGTGTCAAACTACACGGGCGAGTGTGTGTGTGTGTGTGTAAGTTTTTTACACACGAGCGAGTGTGGCATGTGAAACGGGCTATGCTCTCAATATAAACACACATACACACAAAAAACACACACACACACGTATACACACACACACACATATATACTCACACAAGCACACACAAGCACACACACAAACACACACACACACACACTCACATACACAAAACATAAACACATACACACATACACATACATACACACACAAACACACACACAAACACATACACAAACACACACACACACACACATGCGGCAAAATACAGAATTTCCCACGAGCCTATCTCGATTAGATGACAACTCGTCAATGGTTCTAAACGACCGCCCATACACTCTCGCAAGTGCATCTGTGTATGTGTATGTTCTTATCTAAATGATCTAAGCTTTAGATCAGTGTTTTTCAACCTTCTTCTTGTCATGGCCCCGTTCAACACAATGAGGGTCCTTTGCTGGTCCCCCAGAAACAGCCTGTGGTCCCCCCTAGATGTCATTTTGGCCCCCATGTGATTTTAATCAACAACATCGAAAATAATTGGATATAGAAATACATTGATTCAACATAGACCTTTCGCGGCACCCTGATTGAATATGGTGGACCCCATTTTTTGTCAATTTGTTTCTATGGCACCTGAAAGAAATTGCATGGCCCCCAGAGTGCCCTTTGACCCACGTTGAGGAATACTGGTCTAGACAATGTGTGTGTGTGTGTGTGTGTGTGTGTGTGTGTGTGTGTGTGTATGTGTGTATGTGTGGGTGTGTGTGTGTGTGTGTGTGTGTGTGTGTGGGTGGGTGTGTAATCTAAATGATGTGTAGAAGATGCATAGACCTTGCAATCGCACGAAGTTTCAACGAATTCAAATAAGACACGACAATATAGAAATGAGAAGCATTTTGTTACACCAGAACAGACACTGAAATATGGCGGTATTACGCACGACTGTCGTGAAATTGCGTTCGAGTGTGAGTCAGTGGCGGATACAGAGTGCAATTTTGAAGGGGGCTAAATCAATTTGAGGGCGATCATTCATTCACTTGCAGTACTATGCAACGTCTTTGCGATAATGCTTATATCAACAAATTCTAAAGAAATATATTTTCTTGGCCCCTTTTAGTGAAAATTTTGGTTATGAGGAGTTAATGGACAAATTTTGAGGGTATTCAGCCCCCGTATCCCCCCTCTGGATCCGCCAGTGGTGCGAGTGTGTCTGAGTGCATGCACGTTTGTGTATATGTGTGTGTGCGTGCGTGTGTGTATGATTTAGCGACTCATTAATTTTGAGATGTTCTTGATGAATTAACGTACGTAAGATCAAGTGCGGTTTGGAGTTGGTTATGAGAAGTCTTCAAGAATTCAACTCCTGCACTGTATTTCTATACTGTATATCGTCAGAGTGACTAAGGAAAATATGTGGGGGCTTGGCGAAACATGAGAAACTACACTGGAAACGTTTATGATCAGGACTTTTGTGTGGGGACTCAGAGAGACGGGGGGATTCAGCCCTCGAAACTCTACTCCTTGGTGCCGCCACTGCTTAAATTCTCGAGTGACTCATGTGTACTGGACATCAGTCACTCACTCACATTGTGCATGTAAGTGTCTTAGTCACTATTGCTACATAAACACAATAACTTGTTCATCACAAGATATTATATCCATGCTTCTTGCGAAGACGCGTAAATATATTGTGATTTTTCTATAACTCTATTACGTTTGGGTAATCTCTTTTTTATGTATTTATATATATATATATATATATCAATTGTTGTATAAATTAGCATTATGATATTTACTTATTGTGTGCATTTGTATGAATGAAAGAGTCTTGCGTATGAAGCCACGTTATATATAATTAAGCTGTAGAATTGTGTATTGCGTATTGACTAATGTTTGATGTTGCCATGGGAACGGATGAGGGAATGTTGAATTCTCACAATGTGCGTGGTTGTTGTTGTTCGGAGTTGAAATCATACCGACGTGTTTTGTGAATACATATTTTTCCTTACATCAATGTTGACAACATTTTGGGAAAGGGGTAATTTGTTTAATAATGTGGCGTGCTAACTTGGCTAACATAGCGTTACATAGCGTTCTGTACAGAGTGTTTGTTCTGGAAATGAGCCATTCATAGCGCCCCAGAACAAGCAGTGTGGGCAGATATAAATAGCCACATGAACGCCTGGGGCGAATGAAGGTCAAGAAATAACAAGGTCACCTGTCTACTGGACAAACATTGAAGATTTGTTTGGCGCATATTGGCTGGTAGATAAGTACAATTGTCCATATAAGTGTAACTGTTCTGGTACAAAAAAACGCAAACATCACATTACGTTTGGATTTGATCAACGTGAAAATTTGGGAAAAATGTAAAAAAATGAATGAGGGAAATAGAAAAGTGGAAAGGAACATGAAAATTCAAATATAAACAAATTTGAACATTTGAAATTTGAATTAGAGGTTTGAATAGCTATCATACTGGTAGGAATATATTTAGCCACACCAATGCACTGCTCTGAAACTGCAAAAAACCCGTACTAATTTGAAATTTACTTTAAAACTCACGACGTCCAATTGTGTCATGCCAAAAATGAAAATTTCTCCGACAAATTTGTGCATTTTTCTGACAAAAAGTGTATGATCTGTTAGAAAAATAGCGGTTAATCTCCCAAAATTACTGAATTAATTAGCTTTTAATATCAAATAGCTCAATTTAGTATAAATAACTTTCGTATTAATTGTTCAACTGAAATTTGAAACAAAAACTGGAAGACTATCAATAATCAGCACATTGGAAACAATGTATAATTAATTGTTTTAAATTCTGTGATACAATATTTTCTAATTGTCTCTCTGTAGTTGCCAATTCCAAAATTGCCTCCCATCTAGGCGGAAAGAATCATACTAGCGCTTCAATCAACTGCCACAGGATGGCGCAGCTAAAGCGCTCAATAATTTTCTTCTTGAGCGTGGTCATGTGTGCGCCTCAACTCACGTTCCCCAGCGACGAGCGTGGACAACCGCCTCAGGCTAAAACACTGGCAGGCTGCATTGTACTGCACTGCGCAGTGTACTATGTGATTGTGTGTCTTCTGTGTCGTGTGTGTGTGTGTGTATGGGTGTTTATGTGCGTGGTTGCAAATGTTCAACATTGAAGCAGCATTTATGTTGGCGGTGTATTTATTGCACGTGTTCTGTGAGACGCCGATTTTGGCGATAGTCGAGTGTTGGTGTTAGTGTTGTGTGCCAGTTTTGTGCGCTGCAGTTGCTGAACAATTTTCAGGTGTGTTTCTTTCGTGTTCCAATCAATTTGTCTAACTTCTCAACCTGCTACAGTTGTACGTATAATTAATTAGCACGTATTATTTTTTTCGTACATATTTCCTATTTTCATTCAAATAAGAACGTAAATTAAGAGAAAGTGAATGGATCGATATATCTGCTGGTTCCGGATATCTGAGTTACTCTTCAAATGTTAGTTTTTTATTGGGGTCTGTTTTCTATAGCTTTTTCTAACCGTTTGTAATCAATGCGTTAGACAGGAATTCATCAGATTTCAGTGGTCGTTTCAAATAAATTATGCTGTGTTGGTAAAGATATTAAATAAATTTATCAACACCTTTTGTCTGCAACTAGAGATTCGCTGTCATTCTATGTGGTGTAGAACTATACAGAAATCCTATGAATTTTAGAAAATTTTGGTTAGATGAATTTTTGTTCTTTTTGTATTTCTCGGCAGTTATGTATTGTATGACATTCGCGCTGTTCCCATTTCACCTTATTTGATTTATTTTAATAATAATACTATTAGTGGGTGTTTTAGCTGCGTATCGGTTTTTCCAGATCATATTTATTTGTCAGTGGTACATTCAAATTTTCCAATGAATTTCAAATACAATGCAAAAAATTAATTGTTTATCATTGCTATTTCCATTATATATCTATCACATTTTTTGTTTTGTTTTTTGTTGTTTTTTGCTTACATACGCGTCCCGTTTTATTTTATTTATATATGACTGCTAGGATATATGAAATTCTACGGATTGCGTGCGTGAAACGATTCGCTTTGTCTAATAGTACACATGCTCATTTACTTTATGCTCTGCCAAAGAATTTACACGGACCACGTGTGTGTGTATGTGTGCTTGTGTGTGTGTTTGTGTGTTTGATTTATCACTGTTTCGATCGAGTGAGTGGTTGTTCGTTCAACTTTTTGTTGCATCTGATCAACTTCTTGCATTGTGCAACTGTTGATTGCTCGACCGCCTGTGTGTATGTGTGTGTATGTATGTATGCATGTGTGTGTGTGTCAGTTGGCATGCGTGGTAATACCGTACCATGTCATGGTAATAGTGGTTCACGTTGTCGCGTGTACCTTCCTGTATCAACATACAGGCACACACACACACACACACATACATAGTTACTAACATTTGTGTTTGTATGTTTGTATGTGTGTGTGTGCCTGCATGTTTTGTCAAATTAAGCTCGTCTTGTATTTGTCGTTCATTTATTGTTTCAAACGGAGTTAGGGGCTTTATACAGTAAATTATTTATCACTATGTAGATTTTCCTGTACGAATCGGAGTATAATGATATAATTTTCAAATATATAATGAAAATCATTCATTTTTCTCACTGATTCCCCACTTCTTAATGAGGAGCCATCTCTTCATTTTCCACAACACAACGCTGATAAATTGAATAACTTCAGTTGTTACATCAAAGTAAACGTTAAGAGGCCATAAGAATAAAAAATAAACAAATTTCAATTGATAAAAACACACATAGTTGTCCTGTTCTGTCCGACATTTAGCTTCCCACTTGGCAACTCTTCCATTCCCCACCAGTGGGAAATTCCTCACAGGTTAAGAACCACTGGTCTAGACGCAGTTTATTTCTTCCTATCAATTTAAATTCACCGATGACTGGGGGACATCCAGTGAATAAGCCTCGCGAATTCATCGACTATTTGAATGACGAAATATCTATATTTATATCCGCTCCTCTGCGGTCAGGGGTTAAGAACAATGCCGCCGTACCCAGAGCCGTAGCAACCGCCCCCCGTACCCCCCGGCCGGGGGGCACCGAGTGTTGAGGGGCCCCGTTGCTTCACGTATGATATTTAAATGTATCATATTATGTATAGCATTTACCTTTTTGCTCAGATGTTTTCACCTGAGCTTGTATTATATGATTATGTATAATACATAAATTCTTTATTGGATGGTTAATTTATAATGGGGCCCCAAGTGTTGCCTTCGGGGGGGGGGCCTCATAGGTCCTCGCAACGGCTCTGGCCGTACCCGCTGCACGTCGTGTAAGAGAGGCGACTAATAGCGGCCCCTCTGCTTATTCCTTCCTTTGTGCCATATCCAGGGGGGAAACGATATCAGGGTTGGCACTCCCTTGATTGAACATTCTCTTTATCGTTGGAACTAGAAACAAATTTATGTATGATATTAACGCATATTGGGGTGCACATTGTGTGTGAGTCTGTGTGTCAGTGTGTATGTCAGTGAGTGTGAGTGTGTCAGTGTGTGGGCCGTGCCACGCCCTTCTAACAACGGTACGCACCATGCCGCACGTACACGTACACGTACACGTACAATCAACGCAGCCGCAAACGCCCATATATATATGTCACTTTTTTGCATATATACGTGTATCTATGCAGATGCGCGCTTTTTATATGTTCGTATACAGTGGCGGCTCCAGGAGGGGGGGGGGGGGGCTTGCAGGGGCTGAACCCCCCAATAAAGATGAGCGAAGCCCCCCTGCCCCCCTAACCATGAACATTTCGAGTGTAGTGGTCCTCTTGTTTGGCCCGAAGCCTTTGCAGCTTTTCTTCCTAGCCCCCCACGGGCAAAATCCTGGCATCGCCACTGGTGTGTATTGTGTGTGTGTGTGGAAGTTTGATGGGATATACCAGCTGTTTGGATGTTCAAACGGCCTTTCACAGCGATACACTGACAACGCATCCCACGTACGAGCGTGTGAAAGCTATCTGTGTGTATGTGTGTGTGTGTGTGTGTGTGTTTGTGTGGGAGTGCATGCAAGCACATTCACATATTTCGCAACATTAAAATACCTCTGGTGTATTGGCCGTATGTGTGTGTGTATGTATGTCTGTCAGTGTGTGTGTGTGTGTGTGTGTGTATTTGTTCATTGTGTATATTAACCCGCTGCTAAAGATAGTATAAATGATCGTGGAATGTTTTTTTTCTGTATTGTTTCCTTTCGTGGAAAATTTCGCGGCGTATTATTCCAAACCTTTCTTCCTATGACAGGCGTATGCCAGCAATAACATACTGTGAGTCTAACTGAATATTGTTGCTTGTTGTGTTTGTGTGTGGTAAATTGGTCATTCCAAAAATTCTATTTTTGAGTAACACACAAAAGTTACCCGAACCCATGCTTTAGCACTGCGGTTCTTAACCGCAGGGGGTTTAGTCGTAATCCCTAGCGGTGCGGATCTGGTTCCTAAAGGCTGCGAGGATTACTGTGGTAAATTTATTCCAAATAAATAAATCCATTTTGAACCAAATCGATTTTATACACAAAAATGTTTTCTTGCAGGAATTTGAAGTTGTATGGATGAATATTGAATAGAAATCATTTTGTTATTACGTCGTTTGTATTTATATTTATTTTTCATCATAGCTTTATAGAATCCAGGGGGCTGCAAAAACGTTACAAAACACCCTGCTATATAGGGAGTTAGCGCTGTACTGTACTGTCGTACAGTGACGCCTACGGTACGCTAGCCACAACGCTAATTGGTGTTGTAGTGGTGGACACTGTGACATTATATGCCACACCTTCGCTGTTCACGGCGTCTTTGTGCTCAATGCTTTCTGGCGGGGGAGAGGGATTGGGGGGAGAGGGCAAGGTGTGGACGGATGAGCGGGTTTATTTCGTGATGAATTACATCAGCCATAGAGCGCAGCCCAGTTAACCATTGTGCCTTGACACATACACACATTTGGAGTGGATGTGCTTACAGGGTGGGTGTGCTTGTGTTCTTATCGGGTCAAGCATTTACTGCTGAATGTTGCGGTAAGATGAACAATTTGCAGCCTACATAACGTTTGTTTACGATGTATGTCTGTGTGTGTATGTGTTCTGTGTTTTGTAACCCGTGTGGGGAATTCCCCACTGGGGGTGTGAAATTGTGGGGTGGGTGTCACGTGGGGAATAAATGTCAGAAGGACAAATGTGTGTGTGTGTGTGTGTGTGCTTCTATCAATTAGAATTCGTTTTGTTTTCATTTCTATAGTGACTTTCTGACGATGAAATTTAGTGCAACAGTTTCAACAACTCATTGAATTTCTCTGCGCTGAGTTGTGTAAAATGAAGGGTGCATAAGTGAGGAATTAAACGATAAATAGGTTACGAACCACTGAGCTGGCAAAGCTGAACATTTGAAACTCCCTGTCAAATACATTTCTGGCGCGCTATCATTTGAACGTCTACCCCTTCAATGCTGACTGAATATATCCAACATATTCTGTGTGTTTTTCATATTGAAAATGAAATTTATTGTTGTTATTTTGTTATAATATTTTGATAGGTTTTATTTACCTCAAGTTTCAACGTCGGAAAAAATAATTGAATTTTGTGTTCATTGATTTCAAGCCAGTATAGCATGCCTAATTTAAATGAGGTCCGATCAAGCTTGAAATTGTCATTTTTCCGCTTGGTTTGTGCAATGAAAGTGGCTGAATCGTGTGAGAGACGCTGTTGTTTTGACATGATATTATACTGTGCATATTATACTGTCAGATTATTTATAATTTAGTAATTATTTATACTGTCAGATTATTTATAATATTATTTATAATTATTTGACCATAATTTATTCCATTTATGTATATGTATGTATATATGTATATTCGCACACCGCGCGCATACACGATTCGTGATAATAGCACATTCAAGCGACGTCCTATATAAACACACAATCGACAACAAACAAACGGCATTTAGTTGACCACATTGTCTGAGGATGGAGACCGGCTGCTCCGAAACGTTACACATCAGCGAATTACTGCACAAGCTCAACGGCGATCATCAAAAACTCGCACGAGCGATCGAGACGACCAAGAAGAAGATTGAAAACTGTAAAGCGACAATCCAGTTTAATCTCGTTTGTCTGGATGAGAATATTCTTCCAGGCTACACCAATATCATATGTATATGTATGTGTGTGTGTGTGTGTGTGTGTAGGTGGTGAATGGTGGTAACTGTCATGCACCCCTCACAACACGAACAACCACACTCAGACCGGCATCTCCGCTCCACCACTGGTAACACACACATACACTTACCATGGTAGTGGTAACAATAATATGCTCTCTCCCAACATGATACCATTAATCTCGTAACAGAGCGTAGATTTGTGTCGAGGCTCGGGGGGATGACAGCCATCATGTATTAAAGTTGACTAAGTTGGTCAATTGCATGAGACCCTCAATCATGTAATGTCTATACAACACACACGCCTCAATGAAATTCATATTGCAGACAATTGCATACACATACTTCCGTGTAATATTGTTTGCCGTGCTGATTTTGATGATAAATTGAACTCAGCAGAATTATCGGGGGGTATTATTGCATATTCATAATCCCCAGCCAATTTGTCGAGGGTATATATATTTATACCCTCTAGACCCCCAGGATCTACGGGCTCAATGCGATATTCTGCACTAACACACGTGGTTGCTGGCAGGTGGGGGAGGGGGAAATGGGGCGGGGGGAGCGGGCTACCTGCTCGAACACCTGGCCACATTCACGGTGGGCGAGCACACGCAGATCAGAGGCGCACGCGACGGCATGCGTCAGCTGTTGCACATGGAGAAGAGTACGGGCATCTGGACGCAGAAGATGCAGATGCAACTGGCGGCGCGCTGTGTGGTCATAGTCGACTATGAGAACGGGGTAAGACCACGGTCCTGGCTAAATGTGTAAGGAAACAAGAACATTATAAACGCTAATTCATATAAAACGCTTGAAAAACGCACACAAACGTTTCTGTATTTTTCATAGATTTTAGGTTATGTTAGGTTTGCGTTCTAATGTAATATGCTGCCTTTGCAGGAGGCGAGGGACTGGAAGAAATTCGTTAAATCAAATTTTTTCCAATCTAATGTTCTTGAATCCTTACACATTTAGCTTCAACCTAAGACCCCACCACCCCACCACCATTACCCCCGCGACACTATCGCGCAGTGGCGGCGCCAGGATTTCTCCCCTGGGGGTGGGGCTAACCAAAAAATATCTCAGGGCTTTGGCAAAATATGAGGAACTACGCTCGAAATGTTCATGGTCAGCGTTTTTTTGGGGGAGGATCAGGGGGGCTTGACTGGTTTTTTCTGGGGGGAGGGGGTTAGTCCCTTCAAGTCCCCTCTTGGCGCCGCCACTGACACCACGGCACTGCGCGCACTATAAGTATAACTAAGGACAAATTCAATTAAATGTATGACTATAGTACATATTCCTACTATACATATTACCACTGAGACATAAACCACAGGAGCTGAAATCTCTGTCTTTCAAAAAATATGTGTATGTGTTAATTATCAATGATTCAAATGCGAGAACTAATATATTGAATAATATAATAGTTCAGTCTATTAAGTAAGAAATTTGTTAAGAGACAAAGATAGTATATCTAGACTGAAATTATTTGTGTATGTTAAGCAGGTGGGTGTGGCTGTTGTTTTCGTCCACAGATTATCCCACAAACCTATGTTTTTTTGAATGATTTATTTGGTCATCTTTATTTCAGATACATTATTGCTGTGCATGGTTTGGAATAATGTATATTGTTGTTGTTTGTCAGTAATTTTGATTCAATTTGGTTTCATTTTTAATTTAATTTGTTTTTCTTTTTTTTTTGGTGAGATTTTTGTGATTTTATTTTTGTATTTGTTGATGATCAAGATGCAAGAAGATTGCAGTCATGTAGCGTTCATAAGCTTCGGCTTCTTTCCGTGTAGCAGCTGTCACTTGAGGCCTTTAACCTTTAACCTTGTTTATTGACCTCAAATCTCATTATCAACACTAATACGGAGGATCGTGTTTGGTGATGCTAGGATTTAGTGGAGAGGTTCCCGGTGGAGTTGATTCGAGAGCCGACGGCGTTCACATCGGACGATCCCAAGGAACTGTACAACAACATCTTCATCTTTGTTGTCGCTCAAGATGCCGACTCAAACTCGTCCGCCCCGGCCGAAATGCATATATTTCAGGTGAGAGACCATTTGTCATTGTCACCACTCTACTGAACCCCACAAGTTGCATACATGCATTCCTCATCGAACCATTCGTGTTTGAAAAATCACAAATCACGTACGATCAAGACAGTGACACAAGTAGGCTACTACTGAGTGGACCGAGTTGCTTGCAGCACAGATATCAAGGCCAAGCGATGTGGCGTGTGATTAACTGCAGTCAATGATGACTAGGGCTGTCAAAAGTTAATAAAGTTACTTTTTCACCTAAAGGTCACTTTTTCATAAGCTACCTACAACTGCATGAAAAAGTTGTGTATGATAATTATTAAGAAAGTTATTAGGTTACCAAAAGTTTCTTTTTCATCGTTAGGTTACTTTTTTGCTTTTAAGGTTACTTTTTTATCGTCAGGTTACCTTTTGTTATTTTTCTTGTTATTAGGTAAGTTAACCACGAAGTTTGGTGACTTTTTGCAGATAAGAGGCACAAAAACGGTATATATGAGGATAAAATAGGAAAAGAGATGGAATATTAGGTCTGAAGATCAAGAAATGTCAAAGTTTCTGCTGTTAGGATTTAGCAATTGATATTCATCTTAATATCCGTGCTACTCGATATTTATACGTTTTTGGGTACGCAGGATAGTGTAATTCCATTTTAGGAAATGTCCACGAACCGGAGGGTGTCGTGAGATGTTTGGAGCGTGGTATAGTACGATGTGTGAGCTCTCTATACCAGATACTGCACTGTAGCACTTGACAGTACGTATTTACTTGAACAGGAATTTTTGCACGTGATTTTCAGGGCGTGAGATAGCCCCACTATCCCACGTTTGACATATGGGAGGACGGGGGGCATTCACACATGCAGTGTTTACTCTACTTTAGTACGTGCTATTTGATAAAAAGTTCCATTGAAAAAATATAAAGAATATTATTGCGACCATTACTAAAAATATTTACATTTGCAATTAGTGTATTTCGCATTTGTATGAGCTTTCCACTTAAAATTATATTTTGATGGTTATGCTCCTTTTTTCGATGTTAGCTAAATTATGTTAAGTCACTTTTGGTTGTTTGTTGTAAAAATGGTACCAGATCGTAGAGGGTGGAAAAGTAGTAACAACTCGGAAAGATGATAAAAAAGAAGGACTGGTTTATTTTCTTCCTTCAGAACTGCAAACAGAAATTTGACCTTTTTTGAAGGAGGTTATGTTTAGGTTACCTATTTATTGGTTATTAGGTTACTTTATATGTTCACAAACAAACAAACAAACCGTGTATTTCACATAGCGCACTAATCAGCAAAGGCGTGATAAACATGTGATAAAACGATACAAAAATGATAATAACTTTAAAACTCAGGTTATTTTTAGGTTACTTTTTTAGGTTACTTTTTCTCGGAAATAAAGTTACTTTTTTCTGATTTTTAGGTTACTTTTTTGACAGCCCTAATGATGACCAAGCAGAGCTTGACGTCACGAATCATACGCTAGTGGGTGAACCAAACCGCCAAACCTTTAAAAGACTGCTTCCTGACCGAACTGCTGGAGCTCGATGGAGCCCAGGTTAAGAACGACTGGACTAATGTTTGATGACTATTGCGCAGTCAATACTATTCTCAGAATTGTAAAACTAAATTTGACAGGCGTTTTGCGTGCAATAGCGTGTTTTTTATTATTAATGCTTTAAGGTTTTGCGTAAACTGTGTATGTGCGTGTGTGTGTATTGGGCAACCATAATCATTATTAATGTGTGCGTGTGTGTGTGTGTGTGTGTGCTTTTACAACTTAATTTAATGATGATGGCGCGTCAGTCTATTTTCGACTAATCGCCACGAAGTGAAAAAGTGTGTGTGTGTGTATGTGTGTGTGTAACACAACTAGTTTTCACATCAAATGCACCGAACACTAACACACAGTGTACCCCGGTTATAAGATATCCCTGGTTATAAGAGAGGATTTATTCGTGCCCGTCTTCTATACTTTACATGTCATATTCCCCGGATATAAGAGAGACTTTTTATACATTCCGGACAATTCTTTTATATCGGCGGTCTCTGTGTGCTGTTTGTTGTGTTGTACTGGTTTTTTGTGTCATATTATCAAGTTTTCGGGCTTGTTAAAGTTGCTATCAGTGTTAGAATAACTATTAGCCTCTGAGTAATGTCAGCCTTTTGTAATGTCATACTCGTCCAATATTGGTGAATATTCACCCTCAAGTTGCGAATTTTCGCTGTGGATTGTGCATGTCAAATTTTCGTGTTGAAAATGGCTTTTCTAGCAAGAAAATACATTTATAAATACCAAATATACTTTATAATGCTATATTCAATATATGCTCACTGAATTCGTCTTCTCATAGTTGTAACTCGAAGTTTATTCAATCATTCTTTGCAATGTATATATATATATATATATATATATATATATATATATATATATATATATATATATATATATATATATATATTCTTCCATTTTTGATTACTCCAAGGCAGTGGTGGGTAACCTGTGTGTGGGAAATTCCCCACTGGTGGTGGGGAATGAAGGGGTTGCCAGGTGGGAAATTAAAGGTGGGACAGAACAGAACAAATATATGTGTGTGTGTGTGTGTGTTCAAGTTCAAGTTCAAGTTCAAAGTTTATTGCCATGAACAACATAAAAGTACATTGACAAAATATCAAACAATTTGGCATAGTCTGTCGAGTGATTACTCTTGGACAGACACGTTATAAATATATATACATTAACAAAACATTTAGACATACTCTTGTGTGAAAAAATAGGTCACAAAAAATGGCATGTAATATACTGAGAACAACACATCAGTATAGTTGTAATATTAAGCTCCAATGAAACAACAATAGCATGAATAGCATAAAAACAATAAGGAGTAACATAACTTAAAATGTAACCGCAATCTTGTTAATATGGTTATTATATATCATTCTGAATTAGCATTTTGTTTCTCTAAAAAGAATTTTTTCATTTAAGAATTTTGTGTGTGTGTGTGTGTGTGTGTGTGTGTTTTTATCAATCCGAATTCGATTATGTTTGTTTCTAGCGAGTTCACTCGATTTAATTTGTTGGAAGAACTGAATTTATTGAATTTCTCAGCATTGTGCTCATTAGGAAGTGGGGAATCAGAGAAAAATGTCCACATTTCACTAATAGACTGAAGGTCAATTCTCGCCATGCAGATCAGGTACAGTCTGTGTAACTCACCGAGTTGTAGTCAACAGAAAAAAGTGAAAAATTCGCCAGTCCCGTCTTCCAATTATCATACACATTTCTCTTTGAAACATTTCACCGTTATTTGTTTGGTTATGTTTGTCGCTAATTCGTAGTCAACTGTCGTATACTTACATTTGGCATCGCTGAATTTTTCCACATCTCTATAATTTCTGTTTAGTGAAATTTTTCTATCTTTTTATGCTGAACTTTTTGAACTCATTATGTGTGTCTTCCCTGGCGGTCAAGCTTCTATGTATGTGGGTGTGTGGGTGGGTGTATGTGTGTATGTGTGTGTGTGTGTGGATGAACGAACACAACCAGTATATCAGTGTACAATATTAGTTAGTGTAGACGATTTTTGCAAACACAAATATCTACGACACAGTTCACCAGTTGACATAGTACACATACACACACACACACATACATACACATACACACACACACACATACACACACATACACACACACAATTCCAGCTATTTTAGACTGGCGGTGCTCGGACTTGCTAGCTGCATGCTCTCGCCTATTTAAATACATTTGCATTAGCATAGTCCGCGTGCATTAGTAGCCACACACACACACACACATACATACACACACATACACACACATGTACGAACATACACGAACACACACACACACACACACACACACACACACATGCACGAACATACACACACATGTACGAACATACACACACACACACACACGCACAGTTTCACCTGTACAGTTAGCTTGCATATTTGATGTGTGTATTTGTGTTTGTGTGTTTGTTTCTGCTCTTTCGTCTCTTGTTTTCTCTCATACTCTGTCTTCTACATAGGTCGGCATGATAGCCTCACCGAGGTTCTCGTAAATGTATTTGCTAATATAATGAGTGTTATTTTGTTGATAATTTTTTGGTTTGTTTTTTTATAGGATTTTTTCTTAGGCATTATGTATCGTTGTATCATTAGAACATGCGCCTTTTCAAGCTCAATTTTTGCGAATTTTCTTGTGTGTGTGTGTGTATGTGTGTTTATGTGTGTGTATCATTATATATACACAAATATACAATAAAACGACAAATATATTATCCCATAGTTTCCCGAGTGTACGACACCTTATTTTATTCATGACATTAAAACTTTATACCACCGGTTTATACTTTTTTTGGATACTTTTTGCCTAAAAATAACGTTTACACGTGTGTGTGTGTGTGTGTGTGTGTGTGTGTGTTTTGACAGTGTTTGCATGTAACGGCACAGCGTGTTGTGGAGGATACCAAGGCGTTTATCAGTAGTGGAGGTGTAATCAGTGGTGACTTGGTGGATTCTCCACGTTCAGCGCCATCCCCAGCACCACTGCAATCTACACCAGCGGCATCTGATTCTGGTTTGTCTACTCGCCAACAGATGGCGCTGTACAACGGCCGGTCCAATCGTGAGTAGCGCCAACAGTTCACTGTGTGTTTTTTTAATATAATAATTTTTCACTGCCCACTGGTTTTATTAAATTTCGTAAAATAAATGCTCTCTAATTTATCTAGTTTTAGTATTCAATTTATTTTGGTATATCAGTATTTTTAAGGTTCACGCTAGTGCTAGTACAAGGGGTGGAATGTTTTTGTATTGAAGGGTTCAACCGCCCCACGAGCACACACATACACACACACACACACACACACACACACACACACACACACACACACACACACATTTCGCGTGCATATTTGCAAAGGATTTCGCGAAGGCGGCATATTATTATTGTTGCCCCCATATATCTCATGTATGACGTGCGTTTATATCAGAGCTGCCAAAAAGACCAGATTTTATTGTTGTCTTTTTAAAACGTTAATTTGCAGGCTTGTGTTGTGCGTTGTGTTTGGATGGATTGTATTGTTTTTAATGTGTGTTTGTTTCATTAGTTGTGTAAGTATGTGGCTGTTGTAATGTGAAATTCCATGAAAATATGTTAAATTTGATGAAATATAATGAAATATATAATGTATGAAATGTGTGTCTATGAAAATATCGATAACATAACTGGATAAGTGAACGGTGTTCACTTATCCAGTTATGTGTATTTGCCAATCAATTTTCTCACAAAAATAATTGTCCTATCTTTTAGAAAAAAAACAGGCCAGACATTTTTCCCTCGCTTAAAATGCACGTGTTTATTATTATTATTATTGTTATGAAACCAGATATGTCACAATGCTTGGAGGTGGGCTTTTTTTTACTATAACATTGACTAACGAAAACTGTTTAAATTTCCAAGATATTTAACATCTATGAATTGTACCACCTTATACCACGTGCCTCTTCTTCCAGACCAGAGGTCCCAACACCTAAGGGGGTAGCGAGGTCCCTTCAGGGGGTCGTGAGAGCCGCCTGAAAACAATTTGCAAATAATTCATTGTTATGAACACCTGATGTTTTTTATTTGTATTCTCGAATAAATTCAATAACAATGGCATTATAGTATTGAATGTGATCAGAATTCAGTATAAAGGTGTTTTAGTTTAACTGCTCTTATTTTTACTGGGGGGTCATGGAGCCTTCCGGATCTGCCCTGTAGGTCGCGGAGGTTGGGAACCACTGGTCTAGACATATCGCTTCACTATTTTTTGTGCAAAAATATTTCTCTATAATACAAGCACTTTTTCCCGTACTGTTGCATACCTAAATTCTCTGTGTGTGTGTATGTGTGTGTGTGTGTGTGTGTGTTTGCACGTGTGTGTCACGCTCCATTGCCACTGTTATCTTATCGGTGAAAATTTCACTCATCTCTCTCTCTGGCCTCATTATCCTCTCTCTTCAACACACACACGCACACTCAAACATACACTCACACACACACAGATCAAGAGAGACTAGCTCCCATTTTTCGTCATTATATGTATGTGTGTGTGTGTGTGTGTGTGTGTGTATGTTGGTGTGTGTTTGTTTGTCAATATGCGGGTGCTTGTGGCATGCAGGATGTTTTTAGCAGGTAGGAAATCGCACACATACACACACACATACACACACACACATACACACACACACACAGGCACGTGCGTATGTTACGTCGTTCACCACACCCAATAGATTGGCAGTTTGCAGTGAGACCTGGTGCCCTCAGCGTGTGTTTACGTGTGTGTGTGGGTGAGTGATAGTGTGTGAGACCTATATAATGTCGGTGCTAACCATTCTGTCCTCGCGCAGAAGACGACCACACGCCGGCTATGTTGATCCAGACACCAATTGTGAGTTTGTGCGTATTTGTGTGTGTGTGTGTGGGTTTGTCTATATGTTTGAATATGGCAAACTTGGAAACTTTAAGCAAGCTTTGCTCCCCGCTGTGAATTGTTGATTGTGTAAATCAGTGGATCCCAATCTTTTTGTGATCGAGTACCATTTGGGAGGTTTCGTACAGTCGCCGCGTACCACCTGGCTCCAGAGAAACTCAGTTCGATTAGATATCACTTAATTTACATAATTCTACACAAGTAGAACATATTAATCAACGGAATAAAAACAACTCAATGAGAGGAGTGTATCTGCTTCTTCTCCACCAGCTGGTCAATGAGGGACATTACCTTGCTCACAACACATATGAAATCATGCCCTGGTGTCATTGTTCATCACCCCGGAAAGGGTTCGCATACCACCTGTAAAGTTCTCGCGTAGCACAAGTTGGGAACCACTGATACAATTGGAATCATGTGAGCTCTAACTGTATATTTCGTCAAGTGAGTCCTTATAAAAACCGACAACCATCGATTCATTGGAATATTACTACCCGCTTTTAAATTTTGAACATTGATGACATTCTTTTTTGTAAACTATAATGTTTAATTTTGTTTAAACGCTAGGATAATTTTTCTATTGTCAATCATTCACTGGTTAAATTAAAGGTTAAATGCCTAAGTGACAGTTGCTACACGGGAAGAAGTCGAAGCTTATGAACACACAGGTGTGCCCCGTGCAGCTCGCTGCCACCGCAGAACCGACCCTCTCCACGCTATGGCGCCACAAGGACGTAAGACGTATTAGAGAGAACCACCTTCCCAGAATGCCTGACACAACACATGACTGATATCTTGTACCATCATTTACTACTGGGTGGACAGGGACTGTTGGATTATAGAATTCGCCCAATGAAATTCTGCTCCGCCGGGTTTCGGGTGTGCTAACCACTACACCACGGAGTCCACGATATAGTGGTACACATATAGTGATATTATCTTATATTCCTTTTGTTTTGGCATACATTCATGCATTTTTTCAACAACAAAAAAACAAGAGAAGAAATATGTCAGCTGACAAAATGAATAGCGAATACAATTTCTGTCTAGACCTTGACGTTTAGCACCGGGGCTGACTAAACTGGATTTGCATCGCACCAGCTTTCAAACACGCATGTGTGTGTGTGTGTGTGTGTGTGTGTGTGTGTGTCTCAGTATGTCAATGAGCTTTTTTCTCAATGCATTCAAATATCACCAATGAGTGTGACATTGGTGGTGCAAATGTGATGTTTGCGACCTTGAAGTGTGTATGTTTGTGTGTGTGTGTATGTGTGTGTCTGTGTGTGTGTGTGTGTGTGTGTGTGTGTGTGTATGCTGTTTTGTCGGTTTGTTTAAATGCACCGCTTGAATGTGGTGTATGTGTGTGTGTAGCATTGTTATTTCGACACCATTCACACACACACACACATACACACACACACACATACACACACGTGTATACACAAAATATACGGTGCTCTATGGTTTGCTTTTAATGAGTTGTGTTGAATTATACATCTGTTTGGTAGTATATATCCTGGTCATTGAGTTGTCTATTCATTGAACTTATAAGTACTGCACATTTTAGTGAGTATTCCAATTTAGTAAGTACTTTAAGAAGAAGGCAAAATTTACACAAATTTTGTATTTGCTGTTTTGTGATGTTTTTCTTTTTTTATTTTCCGTCTGCATGTTGTTTTTTTGATGGCGTCATTTGCTCCGTGTTGTATTTTCTACAAATTTTTACCTACATATGTATTTTCCAAGTATTTTGTTTGTCGTTGAAAAAATGTCAGGCGCTTCATTTGATAATATAGGCGAAATTATATTGTTTTTTTTTAGAATTTCCATTTTTTCCTTTGCTAGACTTTTGTGTGGGTATTTGTTTTCAAATTAATTTGATAAATAATTTAATAATTACACATATATATATATAATTATTGTATTTTTCCCTTGATTTTTAATCGTTCTTGTAATTTTGCCCGTGAGACGTGATGTGACGCGACATGCTGTGATGTGATGTGATGTGGGGGCAGATTTTGAAGTGTCACGTCGTGAGGTGGCCGGCGACACGACACCCGACGACGTATCGTCGACCACGTCGGAGAAGTATGAGCGTGACGTGTCCGTGTTGAACCACTGTTTTGACGATATTGAGAAATTTATCGCCCGACTTCAGCAGGCCGCCGTCGCCGCCAGGGAACTGGACAAAAGACGAAAGTAAGACAGACACACACAAACACGCATACACACTCATACACACTAACACTAACACACTCATACACACACTAACACACACACACAAACACACTTACATACACACGCATACACACTAACACGTATACACACTAACACTAACACTAACACGTATACACACTAACACTAACACGTATACACACTAACACTAACACGTATACACACTAACACGTATACACACTAACACTAACACGTATACACACTAACACTAACACGTATACACACTAACACTAACACACTCATACACACACACACACAAACACTAACCACACTCATACACACACTCATACACACTAACACGCACTAACACGCACTAACACACACACACACTAACACACACACACACACACTAACACACACACACACACACTAACACACTAACACACACACACACACACATACACCTTAACACTAACACACTAACACACTAACACACATACACACACACTAACACACAAAACACACCGGGAGATTATTTGAGGAAGGAGTGGAAATTGCAGATGCGTGTACAATGTTGATTATGTACATGTTTGGAAACCACTGGCGTAACACTGCGCATTTTTCAACTGTAGCCTCTTCTTCTGGAGGCTACAAGCTATCAAGTGGTCGCATTTAAGTCGTTTCTTGCTTGTTTTTAGTTTTGTTTTCAAGTAAGGTATAATTTTTTGAAATTATTATTTTGATGAAACAAATTGTTTTTGTTGTTGTTTACCTCGCGGCATGCATTTTAGTAGTAAATCATATTGTGTGTTGTGCATTGTTTTTGCGTGTGCTTTTTTTTGCAGAAAACGACAGGTGAAAAAGAAGGATTTGGGCGATGGCATGTTGTCGCTGCGAGCAAAAGCGCCCTCTACGACGGCGTTTGTGGAAATTCTGCAGAAATTCAAACTCTCCTTCAATTTGCTGGTGAGATGCCAGCTTTTTTTTCTTCTGATCGATTTATGCCAAACTTTGTCTTTTTTCTCTTTAGCTGATTTAAGATTTTTTTTCTTTTTTTGTTTGCAAGCATTTTTACTTTAGTCATTTGTCGGTGTGTTGTCGTGTCCCCAATTGCACCTACCTCCAGCTACCCTGCTTTTGTTGGACTCCGTGGTGTAGTGTTTAGCACACCCGCTTCACAAGCCGGAGGTACGTGGTTCCAATCCCGGCAGAGGAGACTTTCTTTGGGCGAATTCTATAATCCAACAGCCCCTGTCCACCCAGCAGTAAATGATGGTACCAGATATCAGTCATGTGTTGTGCCATGCATTCTGGGGAGGTGGCCCTCTCTAATACTTCTTCCGTCCTTGTGACGCCATAACGTGGAGAGGGTCGGTTCTGCGGTGGCAGCGAGCTGCACGGGACACACCTGTGTGTGTTCATAAGCTTCGACTTCTTCCCGTGTAGCAGCTGTCACTTGATACCTTCAACCTGTAACCTTTATAGATTTGGCTCACAGCGGAGCGTATCATATAGCCCCATCATACTGCCGCTCGCACGCGCTTCAAACACACCCATAATGTGCGTGTATTCTTGTGTGTATATATGTTTGTATATGTTTTGTGTATGTATGTATTTTTATGTGTAGATGTGTGTGTGTGTGTGTGTGTGCATACAAACAAATCTATTTACAAACGCGTACACATATTCACAATACTACTATAAAACGATGGAGGCGGCGTTGTTGTCACGAATGACGGCCAGGCTTATTCGCTGCCGAAGCCAGGCCGTCTCTCGCGGCTCCCCTGAACGCTCACTGATTCTTCCGCCCAGGAGCTTGACGAGCTTGTGTGCGTATGTATATACATATATATATATATATATATATATATATATATATATATATATATATATGTATGTGTGTGTGTGTTAGTCGAAATTGAAGGCGCACATTCACGACCCGAACGCGCCCGAGCTGGTGCACTTTCTGTTCACGCCGCTGGCACTGATTGTGGACGCGGCCCGTGACTGTGTGAGTGGCGGCGGCGGTAGTGCGGGTTATAACCTGCCGGCCGACGTGCTGGCGCCGCTGTTGTCCCGGGAAGCTGTCAGTCTGCTGGCCAACTGTCTGACCAGCAAGGAAACTGAACTGTGGCACTCACTGGGCGAGGCCTGGTGTCGCTCCAGGTGCTCACACTGACACACACTGACACACTGACACACACTGACACACACTGACAAACTGACACATGCACTGACACACACACTGACACACTGACATACATTGACACACTGACACACACTGACACACACTGACACACACTGACACACACTGACACACTGACACACACTGACACACTGACACACTGACACACACTGACACACTGACAGACACACACACACACTGACACACACTGACACACACTGACACACTGACACACACTGACACACACTGATACACTGACACACTGACACACACTGACACACTGACAAACACTGACACACACATACACTGACACACTGACACACTGACACACTGACACACACACTGACACACTGACAAACTGACACACACACTGATACACTGACACACTGACACACACTGACACACACTGACACACACTGACAAACTGACACACACACTGATACACTGACAAACTGACACACTGACAAACTGACACACTGACACACACTGTCACATTGACAAACTGACACACACTTACACTGACACATGCACTGACACACTGACACACTGACAAACTGACACACTGACACATACACTGACAAACACTGACAAACTGACACACACTTACACTGACAAACTGACACACTGACACATACACTGACAAACACTGACACACTGACACATGTACTGACAAACACTTAACACAAACACGCATACAAACATAGACACACACTGACACACACTGACACACTGACACACTGACACACACTGACACATACACTGACACACACACTGACACACACTGACACACACTGACACACTGACACACTGACACACACTGACACACTGACACACACTGACACACACTGACACACACTGACACACACTGACACACACTGATAAACTGACACACTGACAAACACTGAACACAAACACGCACACAAACACATACATTGACACACTGCCACACATACATTGACACACTGCCACACATACATTGACACACTGCCACACACTGGACACAAACACTGACACACTGACACAAACATAGACACATACATTGACACACTGACACACACTGACACACACTGACACACTGACACATTGACATACTGATACACTGACACATACACTGACACACTGACACACACACACACACTGACACACACACACACACACACACACTGACAAACACGCATACAAACATACACATACACACATACATACATATACACATACAGACATATACACATACAGACATACATACATACACACACACATATATACACACACACACACATATATATACACAAACACAAATTTATGCAGATACACACACACCCACACACTGACAGACCCATATGTTGACACACACACACACACACACACAGACATACATACACTGACACACTGAAACACACATACACACACATACGTACACACTACACACATACATATGTGTGTGTGTGTGTTCTCTATTGAGTCGAATTTTTTATTTGTCTGTTGATTGTGATTTATTTAATTATTCAGTAATATTTATTCTTGTTTATTCATAGTTATTGTTGGTTGTCATATTTGTTGAATCATATATTGATGTATTGTTGTCTGTTGTTATTTGTTGAGGAGTGTTGGCGGAGTGTGACATTATGCAGTGTTATCGGATGAATTGTTTATTGTTATTTTTTTATTATTTGTTCTCTTCTCTCTAGAATTGTTTACTTTTTTATCTCTGTTTTTGTCTATACAACTTGTGGGCGCTTTTTGGGTACATGGGGCCACCGCAGAGTGGTAACATTGCTACTGCACTCTTCGCATACTACTGGTCTTGTCTGTAATTAATAATAATATTAATAATTGTGCACACACACACACTGACACACTGACACACACATACACTGACACACACATACACTGACACACACACACACACACACACACACACACACACACACACACACACACACTGACACACACATACACTGACACACACATACACTGACACACTGACACACACACACACGCTGACACACTGACACACAGCGAGCAGTGGAAGGGACACGTGCCCGTGTATCAGCCTGTATTTCTCGACGGATGGGCACCTCAATTACACCACCGCCATCACCATCATCATTCCCATCATCACCACCATCAGTCTGCCGCCAGCTCGACGGCCGGCTCTGTGGTGGCGGCCAGCGACACCGCTCATCATCCCCATCATCCCCATCATCATGGGGCTCGTCGCAGCGGCGGCCGCTATGTTCAGGTGGGAGTGCATGCAGAGTATTTTGTAGTGTGTGTGTGTGTGTGTGTGTTTGTTTGTTTATTTGCTTGTTTATTGAGTTTATTGCCAATTCCATCAAACAATAACATTGCAAAATTCAACTCAAAACATTAGGCTAGTGCCTGTCAAGCGTACTTTTAGACAGGCATTGATGAATAATTGAACGTGATACAGCGAAATATTGTCAAATGTGTGTGTGTGTGCCAGAGTGTGTGTGTGTGTTTGTGTCAGTGTGTGTGTGTGTTAGTGTGTGTGCCAGTGTGTGTCAGTGTGTGTGTGAGTGTGTGTGTCAGTGTGTGTGTGAGTGTGTGTGTCCGTGTTTGTGTCAGTGTGTGTGTGTGTGTCAGTGTGTGTGTGTGTGCCAGTGTGTGTGTGTGTGTGTGTGTGTGTGTGTGTGTGCCAGTGTGTGTGTGTGTGTGTGTGTGTGTGTGTGTGTGTGTGTGAATTGCTTGTGCGTGTTTTTTTACACAAACAAATATATTTACAAACGTGTTCACATATTAACAACACTATGTGTGTGTGTGTGTGTGTGTGTCAGTGTGTGTGTGTGTCCGTGTGTGTGTGTGTGTGTGTGTGTGCCAGTGTGTGTGTGTGTGTGTGTGTGTGTCAGTGTGTATGTGTATGTGTATGTGTGTGTGTGTGTCAGTGTGTGTGTCAGTGTGTGTGTGTGTGTGTGTGTTTGTGTGTGTGTGTGTATATTTATACATGTGTGTGTCTGTGTGTGTTTATGCATGTCTATGTGTGTATATATGTATGTGCTTGTGTATGCGTGTGTTAGAGTACAGTAATCTAATGTGCAATATTGATGTAGATATTTTAAAACACATTAGCAGAGTAGTTAGTTCGTGTATGTGTGTGTGTGTGTTTGCGCATGCGTGTATGTGCGTGTGTTTTTGTGCGTGCTAGGACGGTAGTGAGGAGCCGTACTATCAGAGTGAGCGTGTCAGCCAATACCCTGGTGGTGTCGGTGGCGGTGTGGCTACTCCTGGCGGCGGTGGTGCCGGTGCTCATTACTATGATGACTCGGACCAAGCTAGTCTGCCGTCTCCCTCGTTGCAGGCGCCAAGCAGCGCCGGCGGCGGCAGCAGACATCATAACTTCAAACATCACCACCACAGGTTAGATAAAGGCCTCAAGTGACAGCTGCTACACGGGAAGAAGCCGAAGCTTATGAACACACACAGGTGTGTCCCGTGCAGCTCGTTGTCACCGCAGAACTAGCCCTCTCCATGCTATGACGCCACAAGGACGAAAGACTTATTAGAGAGGGCCACCTCCCCAGAATGCATGACACAACACATGACTGATATCTGGTACCATCATTTACTGCTGGGTGGACAGGGGCTGTTGGATTATTTAATTCAGCCAAAAATATCTTCGTCGGGTTACGAACCACGAACCTTCCGCTTGCTAGGCGGGTGTGCTACCACTACACCACGGAGTCCAACAATATATACTATTCATATTGTCATTATTTTGTATCTAAGGTTCTGCGCTTGCGTAAATATATGTGCAAAGTTTGTATTGATATTTGTGTATCTGTATTGTGTGTGTGTATGTGTGTGTGTGTGTACATATGAGTGTGTATTTTGATATGTGTATGTGTGTGTGCAATAGTACATGTATGTATGCATGAATGTGTATTTATGTGTGTGTGTCTACGTGTCAGTAGGGAGGGTGCCGGATCTTCGTTGTCTGTGGTGGGAGGCGGTGGGATGGGCGCGGTTGATGGGGGAGTTTCGCCTCGAGACAGCTACAGCGGCGACAGTGCCGACTCGACTGTCGGCAGAGCCCCAGTTGTGGCCGCTTCTAGCAACGCCTCTGCCGCCGCCGCCGCCTCGTTTGCCCGCCAGCAGAGGCGTTGGGTGGACGAGGTGCGTAGTCATGGCGGCAGAATAGTACAAGTCACCTACCCGCGCACTGCCAACAACGACAAGGAACTGACAGTCACCAGGGGAGAGTACCTGCTGGTGAGTGACTCACACACACACACACACACACACACACACACACACACACACACACACACACACTTTGCCGTAAGTCCCTAGGAGATCGAGGGGCTGCTCGTAATTGCATTTTTCCAACTTGAAGTTCAGCTCACCTTGTAGACGACAAAATTTCCTCCACGATGGTGTAAAATGTTAAGGTGTACATTAAGTGGTTTTGGAAGAGGAGCTGATAGAAAATTGATCAAGGCTGGTGGGACAGACAGACAGACAGACACACAGAGGTTCTCTTTTATATATATGTAGATGGTGCCCCAAGTATTGCCTTCGTGGGTCCATAAGACCTGTTGCAAAGCAGGCGTTCAATCTGGTTATGTTTGAGTCAGTGGTGTCGTGTTAAAGTGTGGTTGGCACCGCTTGCTGAAGGTCAACTTTCAGTGTGGCATGTGATCGAAGGAAAATATGTCCTGTTGTAAAACATTTGTCGTTTATTTGTGGTTTCGCAAGAAAAAGAAGCATTCATGTTTTTTCATAAAAAATAGTGTTTTATAATTTCGATGTCCATTGTTGGATCGTACGCTACAAGTGTTTAGTAGGTAACATGATACTCATTTTGGCATGTCCTATTTTACTTTGATTTTCGCTTATTTCTTATTCTCACAATTCGTCTCTGTTTCTATCGTCGGTGTGGTGTGAATTCTGCCGGTCGTCCATTTTGTCGTTTGTTTCGTCTGCGATTATGTCTATGGCGACGCCATTTTCAATCGTTTTTTCAATTGAATCGTTGACGGTTGTGTGTGACTCGCTTTTCGCGCTACTTGAGGTGTTCTCTTCCTCGTGCACTTGGTCTTCCGTCTCCTGGACATACAACTGTTTGTTCACTGCTTCTATGTCCAATTTCACTGTTGTGTATTCGTTGAGAAACTCAAGAAACTCGCTGGTTGTGTGCGATTCATTGCATCGTATTGGCGACTGGCGGACTGAATCGTCTTGCGTCTTGCCACTTATCGTGTTGTCGGTTTGTGAGGTCCGGTATAGCAAGTAGGTGGGATAGGAAGTCACCTCGAGATGTTCCACTTCGTTGCCGGTTGCGTCCATCCGCGCAAATCTCAACTGTTGTTTGTGCTCGACGTACAGATGGGCTGCTCGCTGAAATTCGGGCATTTGACGCTGACAGTGACCACACCACGGAGCGTACAGCATGACGAACACAAAATCACATGCTACCAACTCGTCCGTTCCACTTGTAACCCGATTGTAATTGTCGGCCACCAGGTCGATTACATCTCCCTCATGCCAGTCAGGTTTGACCGGCTGGCCTAGACGAAATGGTTTCAAACGGCCGCCGAGGAAGTCGCTGCAAAATCGATCCACCTTTTCCGCACTGAATTCATCTTTAGTTTGTTCGTTGGATTCGTCGTCGGTGTTTGCCGTTACGTCAACTTCGGGTCGATATTTGAAGGCTGGTGCAGCGTCGTAGCGGAATATTCTCATGACAGGCAGCTCAGTTGGGCTGACTCCGAAGAACTCCATCATGTGCAGCATGCGTGCATCACTCGCGTTCACCAGCACGAATATGATCTGACCTTTGTAACTCTGGGCCACGGAGCTGAGGCTGGTATACATGGTGTCGCTCGAGTTCTGGTCGATGGCGTTTATGAAAAGCAGAAGATGGGTCTTGATAGGATGATGGTCGTCCGTAATCGTCCACACGTTGTCCATGCCGAGTGATACCAGCAGTGGTAGAGTTTCGAGACGCAGAAAATCGGCCAGCTCATCGGCCTTGAATTTGGTGCCGTCCATTTCAACGCGCCGCTCGTCAAACTGCTTGAAAACAACCACCTTGTCGGAGGTGACATTAAAGTGCTCGAACACTGCTTGTTCGGAAGTGATGAAGAAAGGATAATCGTGAATAACATCGGCCACGTACCGATAGAGCACCACCGACGTCGAGTTTGCGTCACCAAAGAATCCGACCACGACAACGCGATGTTGTTTCAGTGCAGTCTCCAGCGTTTCCACATTTGTTACGGGTACTGCTGGCGGACCTAGGCGCTTAGTGACCCACGTCACCAGATCGTTGACACGGTATCCTCCGTCGTACATCTTCTCCTGTTGGTACTTGAAGAACGTAATGGTTGGAAACTGAACAATACCGTAGTGCTTGAGCAGTGCGGTCTCGTTGCTGCAGTCGATCATGGCCAGCTGAGCCTCGGTGTTGGCTTGCTGTAGCTGCTGCCATGCCTGCACGTAGTGGGGATGAAGCAACACACATTGACTACACGACGGCGTGTAGAAGTTGACCAGCAAGAAGTCGAACTTGTCAATGGCCGCGTCAAAGTTGTCTCGACTCAGCAACAGTATGCCGTGTTTGTCGTAGCGCCATTGTTCATTGACAAGCTGTTCTGGCGTTTCTTCATCGTCGATCTTAACATCCTCTTCTTCTACTGCTGCGTCCGAAGGTGGACTGTCGCTTCGGTGACTGTCCGTGTTGTAGTCAGGTGTTTGTGAAGATGAAGTGTCGTCCAATGTCGCCGGATTGTTCTTGTCGTCGTGAATTTGTTGTGTATTTTCCACCGGCAGGCTTTCATTCCTCGTTTCCCCACCTCGATCCCAGTCTTCTCCAGCGGATGCTTGTAACAGCAGCATGAACACGATGACGTAACTGATAAAGTTGGCTATTTCCATGCTGTGCGCGTTTTCTCAAAGAACTCTGTGTTGGTTCTGCAACAAGGAATCTGTAATGAATCTAGCGGCCCTAGGGTTCTAGAGAGCTAGGTCCTAGGTAGTATGTACCTAGTGGTCCTTTCCCGTGTCTGTCGTTCTGACAAGTGTCCAAGTAGACTCTGGTAGTGTACGTCGAAGCCTGTGTTGTCCCATTCACCCTCTGCGGGGTCCACTTTTCTTCACCAGCTGATAGCGATTAGCTGAGTGTTTGTTCGGCCAACAATTAGCGATGGGTGTAAATATTGACCACATGTGGGCTGTGTTGTGGCCTGTCAGTGGTCTCTAGTTGTCGGGGATTTGGGAGTTGTAATTATATCGAGCAGGCGTGTGCAGGTGTGTGCTTATTACACGTGTCGCTTTCAGATTGACAATTCAGGAAGATTGTACTGAATTTGATCACGTGTTTTGCACATGTTTTTAATTATTCAGTACGCGAATATATAAGCGTATATCCTGGGGGCATGGGGTATATATGCCCCGACAAATTGGCTGGGTCATGAATATGCAATTATACCCCCCGATAATTCTGCTGAGTTCAGTTTATTGGGTATATTATCATCAAAATCAGCATAGCAAAAATTAATAATACACGACAAGTGTGTTTGTCTGTGCAATTCTATGCAATATACCTTTCATTGAGATGTGTGTGTGTTTTAATTGAATAGACACAAAATGGTTAACGATCTCATGCAATTGGCCAACTGAGTCCACTTTGAACACTAATGCATGATGACTGTCATCCCTCCGAGCCTCAACACAAATCTACGTCCTTGTGTTCGTAGTATGTATATAAAATGCGTTCGGGAATAATACTTGAAACACGATGACCAGTGAAAACACATTTCTTATCGATAAATCATTTTCATTTTCTATGCTGGCACTTCTTACGGTGTCATATGCTGAAGAGCATTATTGCAGGGGTTCTCAACCTAGTTTGAAATATTATAAGAAATGTCACAAATCACGTACTATCAAGACAGTCACACAAGTAGGCTACTACTGAGTGGACCGAGTTGCTTGCAGCACAGATATCAAGACCAAGCGATGTGGCGTGATTAACTGCAGCCAATGATGACCAAGCAGAGCTTGACGTCACGAATCATACGCGAGTGGGTGAAACAAACCGCCGAACCCCTGAAAAACTGACTCCTGACCGAACTACTGGGGTTCGACGTTATTGGTGTTTTAAGCGCGCGCCAGCCAGTTTTTAGACTATATGCGCGCCCCACTGTGCGCCAATCTACATTGGTGACTCCGGTAGACTCAAGCGGAGGCGTTGATGAACGAACCCGGGCCAGGTTTCGAACCGCTAACCTCTGACTCGAGAGTTCAGCGCCTAACCACTGAGCTATCCGTTGTTCGATCGAGCTTAAGTTAAGAACCACTGTATTATTGGACCATATCTGTATGTGTGTGTGTGTGTGTATGTGTCGTGATTTGGCGTGCAGGTGATTGATGACAGTCGCAAGTGGTGGCGCGTGCAGAATTGTCGCGGTCAGAGCGGTCACGTGCCACACACAATCATATCTGCGCCGGCATCGCACCTCGACCACGCGCAAGCGGTCAGTTCAATCTCCACCCACCCAATCGTCCGTATTTCACCACAATTACACAATTGTCTCACAAGTTCAGTTTTTGCCATGAAAAATTGCAAAACGGCGAAGTATTTTTACTACAAGTTATGTATTAGACCGTGTTGTAATAAATTATATCAAAGAAATTACATTTGTACTTCGGATAATAGCACCACATCGATTTAGGTTTGCCTGTCCTCATATGAACATAGCCGGTATTTGGGAAGGCTGAATTATGTTAATAATAATAATATACAGGATTAATAAATTGTAATTGATTGATATTTTAATATTAATTGATTTTATTGGTTATAATCAAATCAATTTACTTTTGAAATACAATTAAATAAATTCAAATACGATATATTTATCATTCAGCTTAATACGAAATAACCCAATTTATTTAGTATTTCAGCTGATGGGATAAGCCTTGGTATGTGATTTTTCAGATTAAAAGAATGATAAGGAAAAGCAGGTTTTAGTTTAATGTTGAATGCATAAGCCGTAGAGAATATGGACGTCAGCAGAAATACAAGTATTTCATTAAATACACAATTTATTTAAAGCAGGATTTTCAAGCGCAAACTACGCCTATTGAATTCGCTACATGTATTTGCGTGTGCGTGTGTGTGTATGGATGTGTGTGTGTCTGTAGGTAACAGCTTCGTCGGATTGGTCAAAAACAGAGCGTCAGGGAAATAAGGGAGAGTTTCGCTATATCTGACAGCATTGAATCACGTGATTACCTTGTTTTTGGTGCCCCGTGTTCATATATGAACGTCCATATACACTCCGTCATGCATTTGATGTGCCTTATTTGATCGTTGAATTCTACTGAAACCGTTGTTTATACTGTTGTTTATACTGTTGTTTATATTGTTGTGAGTGTGTGTTGCAAATTTTGATGCGCTTGTGTGTGTGCATGCCACAGTGTATTTGATCAATTCTATCAGTTATTAATATATACTGAGATTAATTTTGTTAATCATGGAGTAATTTAAATTGTTCATTTGTTGTAATTGCTGGTGTGTTGCTAAATATTTTATTCCATTTAACACTTAATTTCACAGTGCGTGTGTGATTGTGTACATGTGTGTGTGTGTGTGTGTGTGTGTGTGTGTGTGTGTGTGTGTGTGTGTGTGTGTGTGTGTGTGTGTGTGTGTGTGTGTATGTGAGGAGCTGGAATTCTCGTGATTAGTAGAGTGGGGACCTTCCAATCCACAAAATTATGTACGCTATGTAGATTTTGTAAATTGTAAACTTCTTCAGTGAATATTTATGACGTCATAATTATCAAATTCGCATATACACTATGTAATAACGATTTTTCATTTATTAATCTTCACTTTGAATTAAATTATAATCTCTCACTATTATTTCATTCAGCTTGTCACGCGGTATTTTGCAATACAATCTGTCTTCAGTCCGTAATAGTCCAGTCCCATCATTTTTACATAATTTATAGCTATTTTATTTCAACTCTCCTGGAACGAAATTTAACACACTTATACACACAACTATGTATATTTTATTATATAATTGTTATACTCACAAGATGAGGCATGAGCTAACTCACAAATTGAGACATGTGTTTCATGTAGCGTGTTCTTTTCACATGTATGTGTTCTACAAGTGCAAATTCGTTGACATGCCATTTTTGAACGTGGATAATATATGATAACTGTTTTTGTGCGTTTTGATTCGGTGTTTTTTTCTGCGTAAATTTGTGATTTGTTTGTAAATCCAGTTTGGCTAAATTCGATGTCTTCAAACGATTTTTGCTGACTGATTTTCTGCTTGCAGTTGAATTTAATTTACATTTTAAAAGTTCTTGTGTTTCTGGTTTTGATGTTTTTAATTCCACATTTTCATATTAATTAATGCACTCTATGCAGACAGCCAAAATTACTACTGAAAGAGATTTAAATAATTACCTTTAATTAGGCTCGAGAAATGGTATTGACTTCGGTATTCTAATTGGTTTTTTATTTTATTATGGCCTTGGCGGTGAAGGTGTCTTGTTCCGTGCGTGCGTGATGTCCATCTCGCGGTGTACACAGCTGGGTTTTGTAATCGCCTGGGGCACTCTTTTGTAATCCTGTGGTCGAACGGCATTGGATCAGATGCAGTGAAAAGCATATTCCACGGAACTGCAGGTAGGAATTCGGTGATTTCCATGGCAGATTCCAAGTTTTCCAGCACCAGGGCGATTTTTCAACATGTAACGATTTACGTAAGAAATTCCTAGAGGCTTGGCTTAGCTATAATCCCAGCGACCAACAATGGTGATTTTTGGCACGAATGCGGTGTTTGTTTAGCTGCTGGGTTTCTATTTGGGTTTCTCCTCGTTTAAATTTCTTTCTGGCTGTGTTTGGTTGTGTGTCAGCATATTTTATCATTGATAAGCTTCTTTCCCGTATTTGTTTGTAAAGGTACGGGTTAGTTTCACTTAGCTAAACCAAGAAGCACTTTCAACGAAGATTATTGTAAAAACTAAGGTGAGTTCAAATTTTTCTCCTTGTTTCTTTTGCGTATTTTTCGATTATGTCATTATTAATACTCTCTGTTGTGTCAGTATATTGTGGCTTAGCCCATTTGGTCTACTTTTCAACGCAGTTCATGCAGTTATTTATTAAAAAACCCTCGATTCTACCTTTTTCTACAGTCAAATACTGCTTATGATGTTGTATCGATAATAACACTGTCTTTCTATTGTGTGTCATTTAATTAATTATTGAGTCGACTTGTATTCTCAATTTTATTGTGCTTACGTTATGTGTTTGTGTGTTTCATGTGTCCTAGTGTTTCGTATCGTCTTCGCGAACTTATTAAGCGATGCCATCCACCCCTAAAAATTCCCACGTCGTCGAGATGCGGGATGTTGGCGAGGTGAGTGAATCTAGGACTATGAAAAGCTCTCACCGGATTATAACATGTGTTTTCTGTTAGAATAGTTATTTTCAAATACGCATTGCGAGGCACATTGATAAAACACTAATAAGATTGCAGTTCGCAATCAATGTATCAGATGCTGCTGCAATGTACTGCTGGTGATGTTCACTTGTAACACTTGTTCACACATAGAATATCGAGAAATACTACTGTAGGTTGTGAGGTTTTTGTGCGCTTCATAGCGGAAAAACAGACTTAAACAGATTTAAACAAGAGAGAGATATATATATATATACTTGAACGATTCGATGGGTATTTATGAGTTTTATACTTTAGTTGACCTTTTTTGGACTCCTTGTGTAGTGGTAGCACATTCGCCTCACAAGCGGGAGGTTCGAAACCTGGCGGAAAAGAATTTATTTGGATGAATTCTTTAATCTAACAGCCCCTGTCCACCCAGCAGTAAATGATGGTACCAGATATCAGTCATGTGTTGTGTCATGCATTCTGGGGAGGTGACCCTCTCTAATACGTCCTCCGTCCTTGTGGCGCCATAGCGTGGAGAGGGTCGGTTCTGCGGTGACAGCGAGCTGCACTTGACACACCTGTGTGTTCATAAGCTTCGGCTTCTTCCCGTGTAGCAGCTGTCACTTGAGGCCTTCAACCTTTAGTGTGTAGTGTTACATTGCATGATATGCTAATTGTAGTTTTGCATTAATTTTTTCAATGAAGCTCGAAAGTTATGTCTATCTATTATCTATTTGTACATGTATATGTGTTTGTTTGTTCAATGCCGCATTGTAATTGTTGTCGAATGTACTGTCTGCGCATCTGAGACACATTGTGTGTAGAAATTGCGCAATATAAATGTTTCAATCAATCAAAATGTGTGTGTGTGTGTGTGTGAAAGAAAGAAACATGTATTGGCGCTGTCAGACTGTTAGTATGGAGCGCTGCTGCAATTCACAATACGTAATAAACAATATATACATCGCAAATATATACACAACAACAATATAATAGCTTGTATTAGCTTGAAAATTCATAAAAATGTCCTTATAAGCAGCGCATACGATCATATCAAAGACCATGCAAGCTCCATCACAATGTGTATGTGTGTTTGTGGCGGGGTAGCACGGTGTTATTGATTGGCGCGAGGTGTTTGGCCGTTTCGACATGGACGGCGACGGAGTGGTGCCGCTGCTCGAGATGCGCCGCTACCTGGCCGACAGTCAGCGCCGTCGCCACGTGCCGCAACACGTGATCGACCAGCTGCTGGCACGTGCCGACGCAGACATGGACGGCAACATCAGCTATCGCGAGTTCATTGACCTGGTACTGGCGCGCACGTGTCTCTCTGCTCGTCTGTATGTCTGTGCGTTTTGTGTGCATGTGTTTGTGTGTGTGTGTGTGTCTGCTTATGTTCATATACCACCGTTTGTGTTGTGTGTGCGTGTGTGTGTGTATGTGTATGTGTGTGTCTGTATGTCTATCTCTTTATATGTGTGTGTGTGTGTGTATGTATGTGTGCCTTTGTGTGTAGGTGTGTGTGTGTGTGTGTGTATTTGTCTGTCTGTATGTCTATCTCTCTATCTCTTTATGTGTGTATTTGTCCGTCTGTTTGTCTTTGTGTGTATGTGTGTGTTTTATGTGTATGCGTGTTATGTGTGTGTGTGTGTGTGTGTGTGTGTGTGTGTGTGTGTGTGTGTGTGTGTGTGTGTGTGTGTGTGTGCATCAGGTGAGTGGCGCACAGTTGAATGCGGCCGGCACTACGCTGACACGCCGACTGGTGTTGGCTGCCGCGTTCAGTGTGGTGCCGCGGTCTCAGCGCGCGCGCCGCTACATCGACCAGTACCGCTGCTGTCCGCCGCCGCTGTTTGTTCCGCTCGTGTCCGTCGTGCAGGTGTGTGTCTGTCTGTCTGTCGGTCGGTTATGGGCGTATAATCTGCAGAATCTATGGGCGCAATAAATATTTGAATTTGAACATTCACGCACACACACAATTAGAGACAGACACACGCATGTACATTTGGAATGAGAGCGATCAAATAGGACATACTATGAAATTGAAGACAAAGAGATGCTGACACACACACACACACACACGCATATTATTATTATTATTATTACATTAAGACATTTATATCGCGCTTTTCACCCGAGGGTCTCAAAAGCGCTCAAACACGCACACACACCCACCCACACACACACATAGACACACACAAACAGACACACACAGACACACAAACACACACAAACAGACACACACGCACTCACACACACACACACACACACGCACACACACACACACACACACACATAGACACACGCACGGCGTTAGGAGGAAATTGTTTGTTTTCGACGCAGTCTGAATCGGTGTGTAATCAATACAATGCTCCACGGACGTAGTTGATTTTGTTGTTGAGCACAAAATACACGGAAAATGTTTGCCCTCGATCGGGTTTGAACCCGTGTACGATGTGTGTAAGACGTATATTTTTGTCAACAACAATTTCTCATTTTGCATAAACAATTCATATACTTCTTCTTGACAATGTCATTTTAAGATGAAAATGTTTCTTTCAGGCATCTATGTTTAATATTTTGACTAAAAAGACAAGCGTAAAGTAGAAAACGCTTTTCAATAACAAAACACACCAGTTCTGGGCTTTTGGGTTTCGCTTGGGTTCACATGCCAACTAAGCTCGTTCTCCTCAAAACTATCTACACCTTTTGGTCGCGCTTTTGATACAAGGGGCCACCGCAGGGTGGTAATAGTGCTCATACACTCTTCCCATGCTACTGGATTTGCCTGTAATCAATAATAATATTAGTAATCAGTATGCAAGCATCATTAAACATTTTATTTGGTTTATTTTCTTCGTTTAAGTCAGTGTTTCTCAACGTGAGCCATATGGCCCACTTGGGGACCATGGAATGTTTTTGAGGGGGGTGTCATAGATCCGAAATTTAACAAAATGGGGGCCACCATATTTTCTCAGATGCCACACAACAAAATTGTGTTGAAGCAATTTATTCCTTTATGCCTTTGTTTGGAATTAGTCACCGGCGTGTATGAGCTTTGCAGAAGTGGCGTTGTGGCAATGCATGTTGTTATGGGGCCACAAGAACTTCTAGCTGGGCTATGCCAAGAAAAAGGCTGGGAAACACTGATTCAAGACATGTGTTTGTGTGTCGGTGTGTGGGTTCAGTTGGTGTTGTTCATAATGGACGGAGTTCGTTTGGGCGGCGTGACAGCCAGCGGTCCTGTCGACACCGAGTCCATTCTCATCTACAGTCCGTACCGCCGTGTCGAGTGCTGGCGGCTCGCCACCTACATGTTTGTTCATGTCGGGTTCGTATTCGCCTCGCTCGGCGCTTGTGGGTGTTTTCTACTTACACACGCACACACACTAACACACTAACACACACACGTGTACATCAAGTTGAAAGGCAAAATGAACAACAAGACATTTTATGTTGGTATTTTTGCGTGTCTGTTGGTGTTATGGTATATGTGTGTTCGTATGTGTATATGTGTTGGTGTGTGTGTATTGTATGTGTGTGTGTTGGTATTTGTGTGTGTATGTGTGTTGGTAATTGTGCGTGTGTGTGTGTGTGGGTGTGATGGTATATGTGTGTTTGTATGTGCATATGTGTGTGTGTGTGTGCTGTTGTGTTGGTGTTGGTACAGGTTTGTACACATCAGTACCAATCTGCTGGTACAGCTGGTGGTTGGTGTGCCGCTGGAGATGGTTCACCGGTGGTGGCGTGTGGCGCTCATCTACATGACGGGCGTGGTGGCCGGCTCTCTCGCCACCTCGCTGTTTGACTCACACGTGCGTATCACCCACCACTGTCCCTCTGTCTGTCTCTGTGTGTGTGAGTGTGTGTGTGTGTTTGTCTGTGTGTGTGTCTGTGTTTGTCCCTCTGTTTGTCTGGCTGTCCCTCTGTCTGTGTTTGTATGTGTGTGTGTGTGTGTGTTTGTATGTGTATGTGTGTGTTCGGTCTGTGTGCTGGTGTGTGCATGTGTGTATCTGCGTTTGTTTGTGTGCTTGTCTGTCTCTGTGTTCATGTGTGTGTTTGTCTGTTTGTGTCTCTGTGTTTGTGTGTCTATGTTTGTATGTGTGTGAATGTGTGTTCGGTCTGTGTGCTGGTGTGTGCATGTGTGTATCTGCGTTTGTGTGTGTGTGTGTGTGTGTTTGTCTGTCTGTGTTTCTGTGTTTGTGTATGTGTATGTGTGTGTGTGTGTGTGTGTCTGCTCGTGCGTCTATGTGTGTGTGTGGGTGTGTTTATATATGTACGCTTGCGTTTGCTCTTGAGCATGTGTGTGTGTGTGTGTATGTTTGCTCTTGAGCTTGTGTGTGTGTGTGTGTGTGTAGGTGTTTTTAGCGGGAGCGTCGGGCGGAGTGTACGCCATTCTGGCGGCGCATTTGTCAGATTTGCTAGTGAACTGGAGTGAGATGGAGGTGCCGCTGCTGCGTCTTCTGCTAATGTCCACACTGGCCCTGTCAGATGTGGGTGTGGCCATCTACAATCGCTACATGTCGTCCACACCTTCCAAGGTGGCCAAACAACCAAACACCAACCAGACATTCACATGCTTTTTTCATCTCACTAATCACAAATACACGCTCACTTTCTTGCTCACTTATTCACTTTATTTGCTCACTGGCTCATTTTATTTTCTCACTTTCTTTACTCACTTTTTGCTGACTTCCAAAGCTCACTTTATTTGCTCATTTTATTTACCCATTTTCTGTGTGTGTGTGTGTTGTGTATATGTATGCATGTGCGTAGTATGTGTTTGTATGCGTGTGTGTGTATGTGCGCAGGTTAATTATTACGGATTTTTATTTTGCTAACTACACTAATTTGTTAACTGTTATGTTTTTGTTTGTAGTTTTCGAGATCATAATATTCTATCGATTTAATGTGGAAGAAAACTATCAAACGATTGTGTCAAATTCTTGTCTGTTGTAAATTTTGCCATATCAATTTTCACTAAATAATCTCGATTGCAAATGTTTGCACGAAAAATCAGACGCGAAGTGCAAATATATTATTTGGCTCGTTCAGGTCGGCTACGTGGCGCATATGGCCGGCGCCGTGGCTGGCGTACTGGTGGCCAACGTGGTGTTGCGCAACCTGCGCGTGCGACGCTGGGAGCGCGTGCTGTGGTGGCTGTCGCTGGCCGCCCTGGCGACTCTGGCCGCAGTCGCCGCCGCAGTCAATGTGGCGCTGCCGGCGCATTTCCCGCCGCAGGAGATCTAGTGTTGCCAGGCACCGCCAGGCACTCACTATACTGTCACCATTGTTCTGCCCGTTCAACCTGATATCTGCTCGTATTGTGTTTTCTGGTTGTGTTTTTGCGTTGTGTTGTCTTTATGGTTGTGTGTGTGTTTGCGGTTGTTGGTTGGTTATTCAGAGTACTTTCTATCTGATCAGCAAATCGATGATTTGTTGGTTGCGAATATTCTATTTTCTTGTATTCTTGTACTTGAACTGTTTCTGCTGTGTGAATTGTTTGTCTAATTCACTCACAAATGTCGAAAGACACATATTTTTAACTTATCAATACCTACTCAAATATAGATAATATATTTTATATGATATTCAACGTGGCTTTTTCCACAGTGGCTGTGTGTTTTGTCAACGAATTTAACGCATATTTTCTCATTGTTCATACTGAATTTGTGAACGGCTCTGATATTCGCGTCGTTTTTGTCTTCGTCGTTGATATTCGCGTCGTTTTTGTATTTAAGCTTTGTATTTTCAATTTGTTTTTATATTTTGGTATTTTATTACGCTGCACGTTGGTGGAATGTCGTTGTGTGGTCTCGTATTCCTGCGCTTATTTGATTGAGTTTTAAGTGCGGTTTCAGTTTTCATTCGGTTCGTGTCCTTTCATCATCTCATCACGTGATTTTGCCACAAATCTTGCTATACTTGCTATACTACTTAAATGTTGTACGTTTTCGCTTTTGTTCTACGCTTTATTCTTATTTGCGACGACGACTTTTTCCACAGAATAAACTGATTCTGCTGTACGTGTTTTATAATGGAGTAAATAAACGTGAGATCAAGAATATGCTGAATGTACAATGTGCTGCCGTCAAAGTGGAAGATTATTAAATGCGCATCGATTTTACACCAATAAGTTTGCATATTTTTAGCGCTAACTTCAAGCACAAAGACATTTTTGTCATAAATTATGGGCAACAAATATATTTCAACACAATACTTAGAACTCTTGACTGTACCAGCTTGAAACGTTATATCCGTATGTGGTTGTAGTGCTGATTTTGTGCGTGTATAATTTGTTTGTCATTTTTAGCGTTTCATGAATAATGATCAGTTTGTTTTTTGTAATCTTTATAAACTTGGTTCGCTTTAGTTTTGCAACTATTGATGAGTTTCCACGGAGAGAATATTCTTTAACGAAACCGTTTCACGGTATGTGTAATCCTATAACGCTTGACAATGACTTATTTATACTTTTTCTGATCAAACATGGGTGTTTTATCTCGATTGAATATCTGAGCGTAAAATACTCGAAAAATTGTATTTTGTTTTGTACTATTTCTGAAGCTGAACCTGTTGATAGAACCAGGAGGCAGACCTTTTCATTTGAAAGATTTTATGCCGCTTTTATATATTTATAGTTTTTGCACAACACAGTAGATTAATTGTTACTTTGCTTAGCTGCTACGTCTTCTCGCTAACGCATTCATCTACACACATATGTATCTGCATGTGTGTGTATGCTTGTTTGTATGTTTGTGTGTGTGTGCTTGCTTTACTTGCAGGCGCCGGAACTTCGCTGTTCAATTGGCAGTTGTCAGGCTCGGCCGTGGCCATGCCCACTCATATTCAGCTGACCGACGATGTGCCCAGTCAGCTGGGCGCCGTTTGGAACGTCAATGTAACTGACACACACACACACAGATCAGATCAGATTATATTAGAGGCGGTAGTATGGCCTTTACAACGGCACTCTCTCATGCTTTCTGTTGCCACTCAAATAACCAGCTTACACCTAAATATGCATATACATCTGTAGGTATACATATACATATACATAGGTATATATATACACATAATTATACAGTGCACATAGTCATACCCTAAGCTACTACACAACACATTACACATGATATATGCATAACACACAGTTATCTTACAACGGTCTAGAACATTAAACATGTTAATTTATAAAAAAAACGCACAATAACGTTTCTATATTTTTCATAGATTTTAAGTTAGGTTAGGTTTAGCGTTCTAATGTAATGTGCTGCCTTTGTAGGAGGCGAGGGACTGGAAGAAATTCGTTTTAACAAATTTTCTCAATCTAATGTTCTTGATTTCTTACACATTTAGCGTCAATCTCATGCAACAAGCTATACATACGCGCGTATTTGCATGACCTGCGTCTATTTACCATGCAGTTTAAATCCTACCGTCCAAGATAAAACAGGGGTTGTTTTCTATGTGAGTTGGATTGTGACAGGGTGGAATAATGCCGCGAGCAATTGCTGTTGTTATTGGCGTTTTAAACGCGCACCGGCCTGTTTTAGACTATATGACACGCCCCACTGTGGGCTCATCTACAGTGGTCACTTCCGGAGGTGTTGTGATAAACGAAGCCGGGCCGGGATTTGAACCGCCAACCTCTAACACACGAGAGTTCAGCGCCTAACCACTGAGCTATTCGGGAGCATACATTTTTATTTATTGGGGTAATTTTTATATGAAATTCAAATGCTATGTGTGTGTGTGTGTGTGTGTGTGTGTGTATGTGTGTGTGTATGTGTGTTTTGCATTCGTGGCGCGCAGAAATGTACACTGCGCCACTGGGAAATTGAAGTGCATTTCAAGGTGCACGGCAAAGGACAGGAGCTTTTCGGCGATGGTTTCGCCATCTGGTGAGCGTTGTGATAACTAATTGCTTGTGTGTCAATGGTTTTCGTATATGCTTCGTGTTAGATTCTTATTTATAAGCGTGATTCGCTGTTATGCTTCTTCTTAACCGTCCATTATTACCGTAAAACTTCTGTTTGAACGGCATGACGTTCTATTTTTCAATCCTTCTCCCGTTAAAATTTTGAAAAGATACGGTAAATTATATGGATGTAAAAAAACAACCAGATAATGTATGCATATTTATTTAACAAAAGACACAAATACAACGTGTTTACTGGAGAGTAATCACAATTTCACTAGAAAAAATCAGTCAGTCATAGATATCGCCAAAAGAGAAGAATTCATCAAAATGACGCTTAATTAGAGCTGCCGTTCAAATGAGGTTTACAGTGTCAGATTTTACAGAGGGCTTACAGTATCTACAGGTTATACAGGTTATAGGCTATACAGGTTTTACAGAGGTTTTACAATGTTCAAATGGAAGTTTTACAGTGTGTTGTTACAGTACAACAACTTTGACATTTTCAAACTTGTCTATCAATGAATTTACACTAAAAAAAAGTTTCAAATATTGCTTTGTTATCCATGAAGTGGTCGTAATATATATATATATATATATATATATATATATATATATATATATATATATATATATATATATAGCCCGATGATTAAATACATGTGTTAATATAGATAAAAAGTACTACGAAATATGGTAATTTGTTTGTGATCTCGTATGATATGGGTTAACATAATGCACGAACGCTATTAATATTGATATTTTAATTAAACGTGAATATTTATTATTATTAATATTATTATTAAAATAAATGGACAATGTGGACTGGTAAGAGCGTGTATGCTATATACGTTGCACAACTGCATTCCTCATGCATCTTGGTCAACAACAAATACAGAAATATACTGAGATATGCATGAGCGAATAGATAGCGTGTGAAGGTCATGAATTGGGGCATTTTTCCATGATATATAAACACACAATAATGTGCTGATATGATTTGCCATAATGCTTCTATATCAACAATTTATACACAAATATATGTTCTCTTGACCTCTTCTAGTGAACCTTCTAGTTATGAGCAGTTGAGGTGAACATTTTTTGGGAGGGGGGCTTCAACCCCCTAAGCTCACCCCCCTCTGGATCCACCAGTGCCGTATGTATTTGTATTTTTTTGTATTCAACCATGTATTGCCACAAACAAATATACAATGTTAAAACAATAAATATCACAATTGGCAAAAGACCCGTCGAGCTAATGCTCATAGATAGGCTTACATTATTTCACTTGTACAGGTGGAAATAATGCTATCAAGCCAGGTTATATATAGACACAAGTACATACACACACACATGCGCGCGCGATCACATATAAACACTATTCATATACAATGATACACAACAAACATATAACCATACCTACCACAGTCTACCATACATATTCGTAAACATATTCTCATACACATATACACATGAAACAATACGCAAACATACAGCTATATGCAAACAAAGTGCACGCGTATACAACTTCCATACTCGTATACGCACATATTACCATACAGCACATGTGTGTATGTGTATGTGTGTATGTGTGTGTGTGTGTCAGGTATGCACGTGACAGAAGCCTATGTCCCGGCGGTGCTCACTGTACGGTGTTTGGCAATAATAACTTGTTCTCCGGCCTCGGCGTCTTCTTCGACACGTACAACAATTACAATGGAGTTCACAACGTACGAATGGCCAACCACAGTTTACACACCGTACACGCCGCATTTCAGATAATAATATGAGTCATGATAATTATTATAGTAATAATAATAATAATAATTTTCAGTAATAATCTCGCTCTCGCGCTCTCTCTTGCTCTGTAGGTATTTCTGTGTGTGCTAGTGTGTGTGTGTGTGTGTCCTAGTGTGTGTGTGTATGTGTGTCCTAGTGTGTGTGTGTGTGTGCTGGTGTGCTAGTGTGTGTGTGTATGTGTGTCCTAGTCTGTGTGTGTGCTAGTGTGTGTGTGTGTGTCCTAGTGTGTGTGTGTGTGTGTGCTAGTGTGCTAGTGTGTGTGTGTGTGTGTGTGTGTCCTAGTGTGTGTGTGTGTGTGCTAGTGTATGTGCCTGTGTGTATGTGTGTGTGTGTGTGTATGTGTGTGTGTATGTGTGTGTGTGTATGTGTGTGTGTGTGATGCCCATTTGATCAACGCAACCACGTAATTCTTGTATGTCAGTATTATACACTGATATATCGCAGATAAATCCGCTAGCAAATGTGAACATGCTCGTCCTCAAGAAGGTTAAAAACTTCAATAGCATATCTTATTTGATTTGTGTGTGTGTGTATGTATTTGTATGATATGATATGATGTGTGTGTGTGTGTTTGTATGCTTGTATGCTTGTATATATTTTTCAATTTGTACTCGTATATTTGCGAGCCTGTAATCATGTGTGTGTTTGTTTAGGTTTATTGTCACTCATACACATAAGCACACACATGTGAAAAAAAATCGTATAGCACAGTGACAAAGTCCTATAAGCCGAAGCTTCTTTTAGGACTTGTTTAAATAAAATATAGTGGGGAACTAAATTTATATAATACAATCACAAATCAATAAAATCGAATAACAATCAAACATGATATATCATACAGCACAAAACAATTTGCAAACGACAATTTGCAAACAATTCGCAAAACAACAGCAGTGTGAAAGAGAGAAATATATGTGACCTCAAACAAGAGTGTGTGTGTGTGTGTATGTGTGTGTGTGTGTGTATGACAGCACGAACATCCGTACATATCTGTGATGGTGAACAACGGCAGTATGCACTACGACCACGACACGGACGGCACTCATACGCAGGTGGCCGGCTGCGCTGCCAAGTTCCGCGGTCGCTCGCATGACACCAGGACTCGTGTGCGATACCTGCATGATCAACTGTCAGGTGTGTGTGTGTGTTTGTGTCTGTTTGTGTGTATGTTTGGATCAGTGTGTGTATGTGTGTGTGTGTGCGTGTGTGTTTGTGTCTGTTCGTGTGTATGTTTGGATCAGTGTGTGTATGTGTGTGTCTGTTTGTGTGTGTGTGTGTGTGTTTGTGTTTGTGTCTGTTCGTGTGTATGTGTGGATCAGTGTGTGTCTGTTTGTGTTTGTGTCTGTTTGTGTGTATGTTTGGATCAGTGTGTGTATGTGTGTGTCTGTGTTTGTGTCTCTTTGTGTGTATGTGTGGATCAGTGTTTGTGCTTCTTTGTGTGTGTCTGTGTGTCTGTGTTTGTGTGTGTGTGTGTGTGTGTGTTTGTGCTTATGCTTCTGTGTGTATGTGTGTGTCAGTGTGTGTTTGAGTAAATGTATTGATATACATATATGTGTTTGTATATTTTGGTTCACACGTATATGCGTTTTGATGTGTGTGTGTGTTTGTGTCTGTGTTTGTGCTTCTTTGTGTGAGTGTGTGTCAGAGTGTATGTGTATGTATATACGTGTATGTATATTCTGTATGCGTGTATATATCTATTTATGCATTTTAATACCTTTATATGTTTATGTTATGTGTGTTTATGATTGTCATGTCTACATAAATATATACAAACACACATATTTGCTTTTGCGCACATCTAAAGCCAATAATATTCTCATCTCCAAAAAAATACCAACCAAACTTCTATTTCACTTAATTTCAGTGTACGTGGACGTTGAGAACAGCGGCTCGTGGCACCAATGCGTCGCGCCCTCACCAGTCCTCCTGCCTACCGGCTATTACTGGGGCGTTTCGGCCGTGACCGGTGACCTGTCCGACCGTCATGACCTGCTGGCCGTGCGTGTGACCCAACTTGACCCGCTGCTCGACTCGCCCGAACAGCAGCTGCTCGAAGAACAAGATATCAGCCGGCGCGTGCCATCAGCTGTCATGAGTCAGCCTCCACGAGGTGAGTTACTGTTGTGACTCAGCCTCCACGAGGTGAGTAACTGTCATGAGTCAGCCTCCACGAGGTGAGTAAATGTTGTGACTCAGCCTCCACGAGGTGAGTAACTGTCATGAGTCAGCCTCCACGAGGTGAGTAACTGTTGTGACTCAGCCTCCACGAGGTGAGTAACTGTTGTAACTCAGCCTCCACGAGGTGAGTAACTGTTGTAACTCAGCCTCCACGAGGTGAGTTACTGTTGTGACTTCTTACTGCTTTTCTGTGGAATTATGTGGTATTTCTGGTGTGTGTGTGTGTGCGTTTATGTTTGTGTGTGTGTGTGTTTACCTTTGTATATATGTGTATTGTTGTGTGTATGCGTGTATGTTAGTATGTTTGTGCATGTGTATGTATGTGAATATATGTATGTGTATGTGAATATATGTATATGTATGTGAATATATGTATATGTATGTGTATACATGTCTGTGTGTATATTTGTATGTGTATATGTGTGTGTGTGTGTTTGTGTGTGTATTAGAGCGTGTGAACGATACGCCGTCATCATCAGTGTGGTCTGGCATTCGCAAATTGTTGTGGCTGTCGGCCGCTGTGGTGGCGCTGTGTGTCGCCGTGGTGGGCGGGGCTTATTGGTTCTCCACGCGACGCGAAAACACGCGCAAACGCTTCTACTAGCCCATGTGTGTGTGTGTGTGTGTTTATGTGTGTGTATGTTTGAGACTAAGCTGATTCATAAAATAGACTAATTCTAATCGTGTGTTTGTGTCTGTGAGAGATACGCTGACTCAAAAATTGTCTGGCGGTTTTTCATTGAGGCTGTAAAACGTTCTTGCCTGGTTTGTTAAATGTGTTTGTGTGTGTGTGTTTGTGTGTGTGTTATTCAGGGACCTATTTTCGGCTATGGTATAGTTGCTTTATCAGCTGTTTCACGACTGATCATTTAGGTATTATCTCATGACAAATTTCCGCAGTGAATTTTTCCCTGTTCAGCTGCGTATTTTAGTCATTTTTCGTCGGCCATTTTGGTTTTTGTTTTTTATTTATTCGGGTGTATATGTACGTGTATCTGAGGCGTTTTTGTGTATGTTGACGATGTACGAAAATAATAAATTATTTGCGAAAAATGTTCGCGAAAACAGTCTCTGATTTCAAGTGATTATGACATTCTATGGATGATATAAGATTCGCTGTAGTTTCAACAGGCTTTGGCTTGGTGCACTCTATTTGCAACGCATGCCACCGCCTGGTGTCTTAATGCGCTGTATCGGTGCTGGTCTGTGATTGGTCGACTGCGTTGTTCGAGTGAATTCGCGGCATTGAGTCGTGGCTGTGGCTTGGTATATTGGATGTTTTTCGGGTAGCTATATCGTGAAAAATAACCAATTTGACGACAAAATTTTCCAGAAAAAATTAGAATTACTTTGAGCCACGTTAGCTCCTCCGCTTTTACTACAGAATTTAAACGTGACAAACACCAACACACACAAACACACATTTAAATACATAAAAATGCATACATGTATGTGGATGTACTTTTGAATACAGTGAAACTTTGGTGTAAAAATCTACACAACACTTGATATGCGCTCCCTGATTATCAGTGGTTTCCAACCTTTTTGTGATGGAGTACCACTTTGAGATCCCGTACAGTTGCCGCGTACCACTTGGTTCCAGAAAAACTCAGTTCGATCAGTTATCACAATATCTACATATCTGTACAAGTTGAACACACAAACCAACCGATAAGAGGCTACTCAATGCGAGAATCTTCTCTGACAACATTTTTGCCAGGTCATTTGAGACACCATGTATTTTTGCAAAGTAAGAAATAGCATAATTGTTCATGATACCGAAAGTGTGCGCCTACCGTCTGGAAAGCCAAATTCATTCATTAATTGGCATTTATTTCTATAGAGCACATTAAAACACACGCGCGAAAAGGCAAATCTTGGAGCAAAAAATATAAACGAATAAGTAAGACACGCCGCTTAGGGAAAACAAACATGCGGACAACACATACACTCATGCACTCACATACGGACACACAACGCCAAATTGAAACATAGCAGTAAAAAGAAAACAGAAAAATACCTCTGGTAAATATATCAAACGAGGCGGGTACGGTATGACTCAGAGCGAAGCGTAAGGATTAAGAGAGTGAGAGTCATGATCAAATTATTAATCAAAAAGCTATGGTCGGTTTTATGTAATCGGAGGCCCAGACAAAGTGAATTTGGTGGCCCCTGATGAAACAAAAAATAAAAACCAAATATCAAGACTTTTCGTGCTTTGATGGCCGCCAAATTTTGAACAAATTCTGAATAATCCAGACACAGGTCGACAGAGCCGTAGCAACCGCCCCCGTACCCCCTGGCCGAGGGGGGGGGGCGAATGTTGAGGGGCCCCGCTGCTTCACGTATGATATTAAAATTTATCATATTTATTATGTATAGCCTTTACCTTTTTGCTCAGATGTTTTCACCTGAGCTTGTATTATGTGATTATGTCTAATAAATACATTCATTACTTGGTGATTTATGAAAATATAAAAATACAAAAGACGTTATAAGAAAACCTATTTATCCAATATTCATTCATACAACTCCTTCAAGAGGATTGAGCAAAACTACGTTTTCCAGAAAACAAATATAATACATAAGTCAAACATACAATTTCTTTAAAATAAATTACAGGAATCCTTGCACCCCGGTTGAGAGCCACTGACTTAGTGATAGGCGTAACGGCACAGGTTGGAAACCACTGTGCTGCTGTTGTTTAACCGTCGCTCACTAGATGGCGCTAGCATCGCTCACTGGTGGCGTTGGCTTCGTTGGCTGCACGGCGCTGCGTCAGTCGTGGTCAAACCGGCTTGTTGTCATGACAACAGCTTGCTGCCGTTTGCGGCTGACGGCTGCTGTGTGGCTGGCCGCGTGGCTGTGTGCCGCCGCTGCTGACGTCAACGTCGGTGTCGACGATCACAGTCTGCCGTGCGCCGTTCACGACGCCGCCTTCGAGTTGTGGACGGGTTATGTGTTCACTTCGCCCGGCTACCTGCTAGACTCGCGTGCTTCTGTGCTGCAGCTGTCCGAGTGTGTGCAGCTGTGTAGAGCCAACAGCTCGTGTCTGTCGGTCAATTATGAGACGGGTCTGTGTGTGCTGTTCTCCAGCAACGCCGACAAACTGCCAGGTCAGTGGGCACATGCACATACATCACACACACACACGCGCATAAACGCGTGTAATTGGTGTTGTAGGTCGAATAGCATTGAGAAAAAGTGGATGAAAAAGACAAGGTGCATACAATGTTTTGAGGTTATTTTCAAAGTATAATAAAAAAGATAATACATATTTGCTAATTGTGTTTTTTATATAAATATCAATTTTAACGCTAGTTATTTAAATATACACACATGTTAACGTTAATATGCATATATTTTATCAATTATTAATATTTTTAATAATTATCATATTTATTTATATATTTTCTTATTGTCGTACATGTATTTGGTAGATGTGTGTGTGTGTGTGTGTGTGTGTGTGTGTGTGCACTTATCCGTGTCCGTATTTTTTGCAATTGTATATGTTTGTGTGTCTGTTTTTTATAGTGTTTTTAGTTTATTTTGGTGTATTGCCCAAAACACACATAAGACACAGTAAAAAACACGAAAACAAATGTACAGGCAACTGAAGTTGGTCAAGATGACGCTCTTGGACGAACTCATACTGATATATGATCAATTATCTTATACAAAACATGACAGGGCATAGTGAAAAAACATGAAATAAGGGTATAATTGTGTGTGTGTGTGCGTGTGTGTGTGTGTGTCCCAGACGCGGTAACACCATCACAGTATCCCGTTTTCACGCTGTACGTGCAGAAAGTGTGTTTGGGCAGCGTGTTGGCGTCCTGTCGTCGTCCGTGGACATATGAGCGCGTCGCCGGTCGTAGGTTGGCGCGCTATGAACGTCGCACTCTGCGCACCGGCTCACGCCTTGCCTGTCTACAAATGTGCCTGCACGAACACGACTTCATTTGTCGGTCAGTCACTCGCTGAGTCACTTAGTCATGGAGTCAGTCAGTCACTTAGTCAGTCAGTCACTGAGTCAGTCAGTTATGGAGTCAGTCACTCGCTGAGTCACTTAGTCAGTCAGTCACTTAGTCAGTCAGTCACTTAGTCAGTCACTTAGTCAGTCAGTCAGTCAGTCAGTCAGTCAGTCACTTAGTCAGTCACTTAGTCAGTCAGTCAGTCAGTCAGTCAGTCAGTCAGTCACTTAGTCAGTCACTTAGTCAGTCACTTAGTCAGTCAGTCAGTCAGTCAGTCAGTCAGTCAGTCACTTAGTCAGTCAGTCAGTCAGTCAGTCAGTCAGTTAGTGTTTGTAGCCTAGATACTGGTCATTAAGCCCATGCCACTGTTCAGGCGTGAAATACTAGGTTTTTAGTGGCACGGTCCAATAAGCCCAGCCCAAATTTTGTCCTTTTCTCCGGTAGTATTTTCAAAATGCTCTGTTTGTACCACATAAACAATATGTTGAAAACAAATCCATCCTTTCCTATCGTTTACAGGTTAATTTACGCTTTTCATCAAACTATTGGCCATATTTGTACTTTATTAACATTGATATTTGTTTTGGATAAATACAACTTTGGCAGAATGCATTTTTTCGTCCCTAAAATAGCTCTGGCCATTAAGCCAGTAGGTTTTCGGAGTAGATTTTCGGACTAAAACATGGCTATAATCGCAGCCTTTCAAATCGCTTTGTTCCGTGATCAAATCGGACAGCGCGAATCCGCGGAATGTGCGCATGTCTCAAATTCCGCGGCTCTGAGACGCGATTGGAAAGGAGTGGTGAACTGTTTCTGATTAACGGTTTGACAAACGCTTGGCGCGCCCATAAAAAATGAACACTGTGACGACAAATGGACTCTGTCTAGAAAGTGCGCACATTAGCAGTGTTGATGTTAAATTCACCTGGATCAGCAGCGAGGATATGTGTGTGTGTGTGTGTGAGAAGATTGGGGATTGGAATGATTGCACTTTTGTGATCCAACTCTCTCTCTCTGTCGATCAGTGGCGGCGCCAGAAATTTTCGGATGGGGGGGGGGGGCTGAGAAAAAAGTTGAGGGGGCTTGGCGAAGCATAAAGAGCTACACTCGAACGCTGACTGCATAATATTATAATAAGGGACTGGGGCACACTGATTCTATCCTCGAACTTGAACCTTTCTTCATTTACAGTGGTAGAAAAGCTTCATTTATAGTGATAATAAATTTTTAATATCCATGATTATCATTTTTGGGGGGCTTAGGGGGGCTCGACATATTTTTGGGGAGACTGAATCCCCCCCAAGCCCCCCCTTGGCGCCGCCACTGCTACCAATGATGCTGTTGGTTAGGGAATATTTCTAGAAAGAGCTAGTTGTATTTCCTGGTTCCAATTGGCTACCTCAATGTTTGTCTATATTCCTTGATAATCACTCGATAAGTTTTCAAGTGTGTGTCAGTGCGTGTCAGTGTGTGTGTGTCAGTGTTTGTGTGTGTATCAGTCAGCATGTGTGTGTGTGTGGTGTGAACATGTGTTGTCACACACTGCTATCACCCCAGTTTCCGACAGTGTGTGTGCCTGTGTGTGAACATACACACACACACACACACACTGAGCACTCCCTCAGTTAACTCCTGATTGGCGTGGCAAAAACTGGTGTTCAACATACTTCCGTTATTGCGCGCTCGCAGGTTGATTGCACGCGCGGGCACTCACGGCTCCAATACCGGCGACCAATTAGAACATTCTCTTGTCGAAGCGACGAGTATGTCGGCAGACAATGGCGGATAATTTTTCCGGTAGGATGGGGGCTAAGGGAAAAGATTGGCGGGGTTTGGCGAAACCTGAGGCAAACTACACTCGAAATGTTCTTGCTCAGGAGTTTTAAGGGAGCTTGTGAGGGGCTTGGTATATTTTTTGGGGGGTGGGATTTTAGCTCCTCCAAGCTCCTTTGCCTGGCGCCGCCGCTGGCCGGTGGGGTAGGTTCTTATTGGCCGATTTCTCTGCGTTATCATTGGCAGGATGGCTAAAGAAACTTGCATTATCATTATTATTATGATTGCCATCATTATTATAGTTGAAATCAATAAACAAGATGGAATGAGCAGAGCGCAAACGTTTTATAATGTACTAGCATTAAAACCCGCCCGTTGTGCGGAAGAATTCATAAAAATATTGCAAATTAAAAATAAATAAGGCAAACTCATAAAAACCTTAATCAATTAAAAAGTCTAAATTTCATTATTTTTAATTTACATTTTGACAAAATATTTTCACTCAGCCCGCCTCATATTTAAACCCGGCCGACGTGCGGAATAATTCAGAACTCGAACACCATCCGTTCTGGTTCTTGAAGTCAAATCCATTAGTTTTTTATATGAATTCATTCTACACGGTGAAATTGAACGTTTTATTGCTGCCCGCGGGACATTTTTATTTCATAAAAATGAGCCATCGCTTCGTTTGCGTTTGAAGCCCCTGATCATTGAACCAGCGAACCATGAACCAGCGCAATTATGTCACCTCATATTCAAGCATACATACATAGACAGACAGATAATTTCTTCTTTATGTATATATATAGCATTAAAACCGCATTAAAACCCGCCCGTTGTGCGGAACAATTCATAAAAATATTGCAAACTAAAAATAAATAAGGCAAACTCATGAAGACCTTAATCAATTAAAAAGTCTAAATTTCATTATTTTTAATTTTATTTTGACAAAATATTTTCACTCAACCCGCCTCATATTTAAACCCGCCCGACGTGAGGAATAATTCAGAACTCGAACACCATCCGTTCTGGTTCTTGAAGTCAAATCCATTAGTTTTGTATATGAATTCATTCTATACGGTGAAATTGAACGTTTTATTGCTACTCGCGGGACATTTTTATTGCATAAAAATGAGCCATCGCTTCGTTTGCGTTTGAAGCCCCTGATCATTGAACCAGCGAACCATGAACCAGCGCAATTATGTCACCTCATATTCAAGCATACATACACAGACAGACAGATAATTTCTTCTTTATGTATATATATAGCATTAAAACCCGCCCGTTGTGCGGAGCAATTCATAACATGAAATTCATATTCAATTCGTAAAAAAATATGGAAAAATAAAAATGAAATAGGGTACACTCATAAAAATATTAATCAATTGAAAATTATAAGTTTAATTATTTTTATTTCGACAAAATATTTCCCCTCAGTCCGCCTGAGTCATTTTTATACCCGCCCGTCGTGCTGAATAATTCAGAACTCGAACACGATCCGTTCTGGATCTTGAAGTCAAATCCATTGGTTTTGTGTATGGATTTATTCTACAGGGTAAATTGAACGTTCTATTGTCTATAGTTGCTGCCCGCGGAACATTTTATTTTTTGGAAAAAAACCTTTTTTAAATGAACCATTTGAAAAAATGATCTAAAAACACTTTTTTAAACCCACCCGTCGTGCGGAACAATTCATACAATAAAATTCATATCAAATCCATAAAATATAATGAATACAAATTGAAAAGCAAAAAATGTAACCTATAAATATCTTAACCAATAGAAAAGTCTAAATGTGAATATTTTTGTTCTTATTTTAACAAATATTATCCCTCAACCCGCCTGATATATAAATCTGCCCGTCGTGTGGTATAATTCAGAACACAAACACGAAACAAACAATGAATGATGATGAAATCTTTTCATCAGAATGTTTCCAAACTATATTTATTACTTAACATCATTCCCCAATATCATTTCCTTAAGTACTATTTCACTTTTACCGCTATAATATTCATTGTTAAAATTTATATATTTTCCGCTATCATTAAAACCCAATATAACCTGAGTCAAACCTACCCAACCCAACCCAATCATCCAATCTTGACCGCTCTCAGCCTAGTCTGAGGTGATTTAACTTATTAGTTTGTGATCACAAAATATACTGATGCGATCATAATTTGTAATCAGAAGACTGAGATTATCTACCCCAGGGGTCCCAGACACGCGGCCCACCAATACTTTTCTCTCAACCCGCCAATATAGTATCGGGACCAAACTGTAAGGCAGCTAAATTCACATTTGTTGCATATTGCGATATAATTATACACCATTATCATATTATCTCATAATTCCCGGTTAATGCTTCCACTAATGCATCATATTCATACAGTTGTTATTTTTTGGATTACACCGATATTACAGCCCTTGATATTACAGCCGATATTATATTATGCAATCTATATTCTGCTACGTATTATTCCTAATACATATATCATCAGATCGCAAAATATATTTAAAGGTTCACATCATTCTCCAAAATCATTTGCTTAAGAGCTATTCTACTTTTATCGCTAGAATATTTACTGCTAGCAAAATATCACATACCTCGCTATCATTTAAACCCACTCTTTATAGATACATTTAATTCGCCCGTCGTGCGGAACAGTTCATAAAATATAATTAATATTCAATTCATAAAAAAAATTGTGAAAATTGAAAAAGAAAAACAAACCCACAGGAAAGTTATAGCTAATCTAAAAGTCTAAATGTGAAATTTATGTTTCAATTTAGAAAACATGTTTTTCCACAACACTATCAAAACAATGCAACCTTCTGTCATCTCTATAATTCCAGGTTAATGCTTCCGCTAAAACAGCATAAGTTGGCATTACATGATATTGCAACCCATATCCTTATGCAACTTATGCTTATGCAACTTGAAATTAAACCAATTAAATTACACAGTTAAATTCAGTAGTTTACTTTGTTCCCAATAGCATTTTACCCGCCCGTCGTGCGGAACGTTATTGAGGACAATAAAGCCTTTATATTCAGTAGAGTGTAGCATTAATAAAGCTGTACGCAATAAAACCACACCATCCATGCTTGGAGATAATATGATGCATTCTTAATTGTGATTGGGCTTCAGTGAAATTTAATCGGTGTATATTCCTGTGTAATCGCAAGTGCGCATAATAGCTGTCAAATTGGCAATATGTCCTTTTGACTTTACACCGCCGTAACTTCCTTCAGATACCCTTTGGAAAATTACAAATTATACCGTATTGTAGAAGAAAAGATTTCTAGAACGATGGTATAATTTATTTTTATGTGTAACAAATAGTTACTGAGAAATAGTAGAAAAATGAATTGATTTTAGTCGCCCGGTGTTCAAGTGTAATTTTGGATGTATTTGAGAATTTTGCCAATTTTACACGTTTTTTGTATCATTTGTGGGTATAAATTATAGCTTATCTTGTAGAACACAAAATTCTCTACACAGTAGTATATTCCTGTGTAATCGCAAGTGCGCATAATAGCTGTCAAATTGGCAATATGTCCTTTTGACTTTACACCGGCGTAACTTCCTTCAGATACACTTTAAAAAATTAATAATTATACCGTACTGTAGGAAACAAAATTTCTAGCACGATGGTATAATTAAGTTTAATGTATGGCAAATAGTTCCTGAGAAATGGGTATAAAAATGAATAAATTGTAGTCACCCGGTGTTCAAGTGTAATTTTGGATGTATTTGAGAATTTTGCCAATTTTACACGTTTTTTGTATCATTTGTGGGTATAAATTATAGCTTATCTTGTAGAACACAAAATTCTCTACACAGTAGTATATTCCTGAGTAATCGCAAGTGCGTAAATTGTGATTGGACTTGAGTGAAATTAAATCAGTGTATATTCATGTGTAATCGCAAGTACGCATAATAGCTGTCAAATTGGCAACATGACATTTTGACTTTACACCGCCGTATCTTGCTTCAGATACACCTTGGAAAATTAAGAATTATACTGTATTGTAGAAAACAACATTTCTAGCACGATGGTATAATTAATTTTAAGGTATGACAAACAGTTCCTGAGAAATGGGTAGAAAAATGAATAAATTTTAGTCACCCGGTGTTCTAGTGTAATTTTGGATGCATTTGAGAATTTTGCCAATTTTACACGTTTTTTGTATCATTTGTGGGTATAAATTATACCTTTTCTTGTAGAACACAAAATTCTCTACACAGTAGTATATTCCTGTGTAATCGCAAGTGCGCATAATAGCTGTCAAATTGGCAATATGTCCTTTTGACTTTACACCGCCGTCACTTCCTTCAGATACACTTTGGAAAATTAAGAATTATACCGCATTTAAAAAAATACAATTTCCAGCACGATGATATAATTTATTTTAATGTGTGACAAATAGTTCCTGAGAAATAGGTAGAAAAATGAATTAATTTAGGCGCCCGGTGATCAATTTTAATTTTGGATGTATTTGACAATTTTGCCAATTTTACACATTTTTTGTATCATTTGTGGGTATAAATTATAACTTTTCTTGTAGAACACAAAATTATCTACACAATAGTATGATTTTTATAGCTGTACCATTGCTGGTTTATGAGGAATAGATAGGGGAATATTTACCAAAACATTCACGGTTTCCAGTGCTAATTTTGCATTTTTGACTTTGTCATTTTGACTTCACACCGCCGTAACTTTTTTTTAATACACTTTGGAAAATTAAAAATTATACCGTGTTGTAGCAAACAAAATTCCCAGCATGATGGTATTATTTATTTAGTTGTGTGATAATTAGTTTTTGATACATAGAGAAAAAAGTATAGAAAATCGGACGCGTGGAGTATAAATATAATTTTGAATATAGATTGAAATTTTGTCATGTTTACATCTTTTATGTTCTATTTTTGGATATGAATTATAACCTATCTTGTAGAACAGAAAATTCTCTACACAGTGGTATAATCTGTTTGGCTGTACCATTTCTGATTTATGAGGAGTAGATGGCAGAGCATTGACCACAATTTTCGCATTTTTCAGGGTTCATTTTGTCTTTTCACCGCTATAACTTTTTTTGATTTCATTTTTGAAATTTAAAATTTAATCTAAAGTGTAGACAAGAAAATTTCCAACGTGATGGTATAAATTGTTAGCGGGTAGGCTGAGTGGTGGCCGAATAATAGCTGATAGAAAATGGACCAAGGAGGGTCGAACACACACACACACACACACACACACACACAGACACACACACAGAGGATCTCTTTTATATATATAGATAAGTGCAATTCCCATGCATCTTGATCCTCAACAGACAGACAGATAAGAACAGATATCTTATAAATTTAAAGCAACATCTTTGTCTGCTTGTTGATTTGAGGAATATATTTTTATTTTTCTGAATTAATCAGCTTAAACATTGCCGGAGAAATGAACTATTCAATTCAAACAACAGTAATTCTATAATTGGTCAGGTTTTTGTTTTTGTTTTCAATTTTCTTTAATAAAATTCATTTAGCTGAACACGTGCTCAAATCAAATCGCGCTTTTGTCAGGTAAGCATTTTTTCATCTGCCCGACGTTGGTGTGCCTGTTCACTGGGCGAGTAATTTTACTGTTTTGCTCATCACAAAATTAGCGCCCGCGTAAAATATTTCCGATGCTGTCGTTGGTTTTTTTTATTCTTGCGACTCGCTACCATGTGTAAAACTGGCGTAAATTGAAGCGCATCTTAGGATTAATCTCCTGTTACACTACCGTGCAAAAACTGAACTCAGATTACAGTTGTCCAATTGGTTGAGCACACATCACACACACACACACATCACACGCAACCAACTTGGCACACTACCTTCCTGATCAAACCGCCGAAACAGTTAGCAAATGACCTGTTCCAGTAGGTTTGCGCCCACACACACACACAGACAGACAGACAGATAGACGAGTAGGCGTGTTTGTGACCGTGATGACACGGTGTCAGGTCACCGGCGACGACGTGTGGACACTTGTTTCCAGGTCATCCACCAGCTGATTACTGCGGTCGGGTCGTGGTCGAGGTCATTCTAGCTGTGTGCGCATTCGCACGCGCCTCGACGTCGCGATGTTTTCCGGGGTTAATTTGAGTGCGAGTATTTTCATGGCATCATCAGTTGAACTATGAGACTCGCTGCGACTTTCTCCTTTTCACCGCGCTATAATTATGACGGCGATGTTTGTTACCTGTCCAGGCTATATTTGTAAAATGCTTCAAAGGTTCGCAGTTTGTATAGTTTGAGTAGTTATTTTCAATATGTTCTCTCTGTGAGTGTAAAATGATTTTATCCGTGGCTAAAAAAGGGCCAATGAAACCATTTGTCATGGCTCTATAAAATCGTCACAATTTTCCTATGAAAACCTATTTTTTTCACGCACACCCAAATATGTTTTCATTTGAGAGATTCGGAATAATGTCACTCTATGTTTCGCCAAGTCCCCACATTCTTCCCTTAGACCATCCGCAGCTTCCCCATCGGAAATATCCTGGCGCCTCCACTTGTACATTTGTTTCTTTATATATTTAATACAATGCTACACAAAAAACGCACACACAATTGTATCAATAAACACAGTTTTCAGTATGTCAAGTAGCGTAAATCAATGTGGTACAGATTCAACACAAATCGAGGGTTGTTACAGCTACAAATCACGTACACTTCGCTGCTTTTTGGCATCGGAATAAATTATAATTTTGCTCAGTTTACTAGAAGATCTTAATCGGGTATTGTGCCTGTATTCATATACCTGACTTGTCCTGTATAATATACCCGTCTTGTGCTTGTATTAAAAAGGTTTTCAATGGCACACACAGATACACACACAAATACACACACATATGCACACACATACACATACACACACACACACATACACACACACACACACATCAGACTAGTTTTGCGCGGTGATTGCAAAAAACACAACTGGTTTTTGCGTGTGTGTGTGTGTGTGTGTGTGTGTGCGACGGTGTGTGCTGGGAGAAATGGACGGAAAAGTGGACGGATATCGGCAAGTTTCATGACATATTATCAGCTGTAGTTTTGCTAGGCTGTGATTTCTGCTGCGGTTGCGTTCTCATCACAACTTAACATGGTAGATTGGAGGATCGTTGCTGCGTCCACAATAGTGACAAAATGATGGATGATGGTTTATTATTTATTATTATTTATTTAATATTTTATTTTCCAACCCTCTTTCTAGAATCATTTTTTCGACTTATCTCTCTCTCTCTGTCTGTAATAGTGCTACTGCACTCTTCCCCCATGCTACTGGATTTGCCTGTAATTTACAATAATAATAATAATAACAATAGTGAAATATCGGTGTGAGATGTGGCGTAGTGTAGGGGCAAAATGAAGAAGAGAAGGAAAAATGAAGGCAAAATGCAAAATAAGAAGGCAAAATGGACTGAAAATAATGATCTTCTCCGATTAGGCGACTGGAAGAATTACACTATTATATAGTCATATCGAAGCTATATCGATCGCTATGCACTTGCTAAATCCCTATTACAGTCGTGTAGAAGCACAAACAGTATCGCGAACTCTCACACGAACAGCCAGACACACACACACACACACACAGGGTGACCGCAGGATCAACACACACACACACACACACACACACACACACACACATACACACACATACATACACACACAGTAGTTGAACATATTCAGACAAGCGTTTAGTGTGACCTAAAAACGTTAAACAATGTTCTTGTGTGTGTGTTTGTGTTTGTGTGTGTTTGTGTGTGTGTGTGTTTGTGTGTGTGTGTGTTTGTGTGTGTGTGTGTTTGTGTGTGTGTGTGTGTGTGTGTTGTATTCGACGTGTGTGGTTGGTTATGCACGTGCTTGTTAATGTTCGTGCAGCCTCACTAGTGTATACACAAACCTTCTATTCCTCCAACCTTACCTTACCTTACCTGCTGCCTGCAAGGTAATAATTATCCTAAGCATGCTAACGCTTGCCCTATCTGAAAATTATGTATGTATGTTTTATGTTGTAATAATGTCATGTATTTTTGAGACTTTAATTTTTACGTCTCAAATGTCGGCGATTCCGCACCCAAACTTGGACATACAATGTACCCCGATATAAGAGAACCCCGGTTATAAGAGAGTTTTTTCTCCTGGCCCGTCTTCTATATACTTTACGTATCATTTTCCCCGGATATTTATTATATTATCTCGGTGTTGGCGTATATTTACTACATTACACTGTAAATTATCAATTAACACACTACTGAGAGGCACTTGTGATTGTGCTATACAGTCACGTGGGAAGGCCAGATATCTTGTTCCATGCAACTCACATGTTGTCAGTGTACGCTCTGTTGACTTCTATTGTCTACACACACACACACACACATACACACACACACACACACACACACACACACACACACACACACACACACACACACACACACACACACAAACACACACATGCAGTCACGCTCATACGCACAGGTCAGTAGGGTCCTGTTAGACTTGTATGTGGCGTGATTGTTTATCTGACACGGGGTCGATTTGTTGCTGATCATTGCAAGATTACGTGTCGGTGCCGTCGGTCGTATGTTGCATGTTGCAGCTGGTGCGAGGCGGGCGTATCAGAGATGGAGAGATAGAAACGGCTGAGTTTATGGTAGTGCAGCGCAATATGGACTACATCAATTGAGATATTAATTATGCTAGGGATTTATCCAAGTTTCAATTCGAATATTTTTTGCATAATTTGATTTTCCTAATATCATCATGGTTTATTATGGTTTATTTGAGATGCTTTTTTTGTTTTAATTATCAATTTTCGTTTGATTATTATTGAAATGCGTGTTATTTCTTGTATTCTCATCAATATCTCACAACTTCACTGTGATGTTATGCATTAATCTTGTTTGTCTGACCTTTTTGTCCTATCACATCATTATTTACAAATTTCCAAAATACGTTGATTTTACATTTATTGCTCATTCTTTCCATATCATTTATGCTAACTCATTTTCGTCCATTTCCACTCACACGCCCAACTGTGGCCTTGATAAACAGCAGTATGAACGTCAAACGTGTGAGCTCTTCAAACACGCATGTGCAATGCGCTCATGCTTTTTTCAATACGTTCATATCTGTCCGTTCAACATTTTGTGCGTACGAATGCGTCGCATGATTCGGGCATATTTCGAGCGCGTGAACATAATATACACAGGCCCGCTAGCTAATGAATCCTGAATGTATGTGTGTGTGTATGTGTGTGTGTGTGTGTGTGTGTGTGTGTGTGTGTGTGTGTGTGTGTGTGTGTGTGTGTGTGTGTGTGCATGTGTGGAGGCATTTAACCCCAGAGCAAAAGTTGGACTAATGGAATTTATTGTCGTGAGTCTCACGCCTATCACTCTGTCTTCCTCCTGTCATCCCCTCTGCTTCTGTCCTCATGTTTCTGCTGCTCTATTCTTGTGTTCATGTTTGAAACATGCCTGTGGTTGATTGGTGCTGCTTATCATTCCCTGCATCTAATAGCACCCATCAGGCCTGAATATCAAGTGAGCTTTCACAAAAACTTATATCCAAATGAACGGTTGTGTTTTGTTGGCATGTGAAACGATAAACTATTTCGCTTCCAATAGTGCATCTGTGTACCTCAATAAATTGAAGTCACAATATTGGGCTTAGAAAACTTACAATATGTCATGTTTAAAATGTTTTCTCTCAGTTAATTCAATGGGGAAAGTGTATAAACACAAAACACTTCAATAGATGAACGCGCTTTCTTTCTGAACCTACTACCATCATCGAGCGTGCAGGTAAATGATTCGAACTTCCTTCATACATCTGCCTTTCAAGCTTGCCGCGGAATAATCGCTGTTAAATCACAGATTACAGACAGCTGAAAGTCCTCCTCCAGTGGTTCCCAACCTTTCTAGTTTGAGGCGCCCTTGGCAAGCCTTTCAAAAGTTCCCGGCACCATTATTAGGAAATACATATCTAGAAGTTTCGTTGTTTTCATTGTATTTTTTCATATCGCCATTTTGCATCGGTGTAACAACACCTTAGACATAGATATGAAAATTATATTTACACTGATCCTGTTATTTTTAAAAAAAAGATGGTATTATAATACAAATATGCAATTTTCCCCTGATTTTTGGCGGCACCCTCAAAAGATATCGCGGCACACTGGTTGGGAACCACTGATCTACTACCCATGATGGTCGATCCTGCTACAGCATCTTCTGACATGCTCTTCTCGATGGGACCGACCAGGACCTAGACAGGACTCACACTGTACAGCCGCATGTCGATCTTCTCAATTCAGCTGTCACTCAATATGGTAACATGATGGTGCAGCAGCACGTGCGTCGCGTTTGTCAAGGAGGCATCCGTTTGTCAGACTGGGCGTGTCTGTGTGTCTGTGAGTATGTATGTGAGATGACCTGCGTCAGTGGCGCGTCATATCTGGCACGCCGGCCGTGTGTGTGTGTGTGTTTGTGTGTGTGTGTGCGTGTGTGTGCGTGTGTCGGAGTGATTCGAGATGAGATGGAACTAGCCAGGCGTCACATGATGTCTGATCGTCCCCGATACACACACACTGACACACACACACACACACACACACACACACACACAAACACACACACACACACACACACTGCCGCATGAAAACGGCAGGTTGTATGCGTGTCTGTGTGTCTGTGTGTGTGTGTGTGTGTGTGTGTGTTATATTTGTGTGTCAGTGAGTGGTAACTAAGCTTGTGAGTAGGCTCGATGCATGAGATGTAGTCGAGATACACACACACACACTCAAACACATACAAACACACCTAGTTCTAATACACCTTTTTACACGCGCTTCCTTGCTACATCCGAGTTGTTGAGTGTATAGAATGATTTAATTCTGGTTTTTAGCAATAGCTTACGTTTGATAAAAATGTACATACAACGTGTACATATGTATGTACGATATGTACACTGTGCATATGGTAGGACAGTGTTTCTTAAACTTTCTCACTGTTTGCACCCAGTTCAAATACAAACGACGTAATAACAAATCATTTTTATTCAATATTCATTCATACAATATTCATTCATAAAATATAATGTATAGGTTAAACGTATAATAAACATATTTATGTGGAAAAAAGTTATAGGATTCCTCGTCCCCCCTAGGAACCAGTTAACCTTCGGTTAAGAAACCTTGTCGTAAATAGTTGTGTAAAATCTGACACGAGCTTGTTGGTATGGGGTCACCTCCGCTGAAATAGACAATCGCTCGCTATTTTCACTATAAATGCCAAGTCGTTTTTTGCGATTAAAATTTCCCTGTTTTTTTTCACGGCAGCGTGTTGACGGCATCTCAAAATCAACTTGACTTTTGTTTTGAATTTTATTCTCTAAAAATTTCAAACTCTTTTTCGACACTTATAAATATCTTTCCAACAATTTTGAACATATTTTCAATAATTTTCAACTCCCTTTTGGCAATTTTCAATATATTTTCGAAATTGTTATTTCTTGTCGTATATTCGTATGTCCAGTCTATATATGCGGTAACAGAGTTATATATACATGTGTGCGCACGTACACATACACACACGCACACACTCATTCGGGCGTGAAAATAGCTTGAAGTATGAATGTGTTTACAATTCGCCGTTATCAATCGAGCGAAATCTAAAAAAATCTTCCGAACTTAAAATTTTGCACTTGCACACTGTCATGCGTGTGTGTGTGTGTGTGTGTGTGTGTGTGTGTGTTTATGGATGGAAGTTGAGTGGGCCCAGATTACGATGTCACAAAACGAACAAGATCCAGGGGTTGGCAAGCTTTTTTTGGCTGAGGGCCGAATAAATTAAAAAACACTAGCGCGAGCCGCATAATCATTATCTTCAATACTTGCAAGCCAGAACGAAAACTCTGGGAATTAAGACAAAAAGCTTGACATTTCACATTAATCATGACATGAGTTTCGTGCAACGTAAAAAACCAAAAAATAAGTAACATTCTTACTCACTTGAAAGTTTAAAAAAATTACGTCGATATATTTTATCTAACAAACTCAACTATCGTTGGTGGGCCGGATCCGGAACAAGATGAACGTGAAGATGAGCGGTGAATGTGTTATGTGGGTGAATGTGTTATGTGGGTGAATGTGTTATGGCTGTTAAACGAAGTCACGACGTGTAGCCGTGTGAAATTGCAACCGCCACCGTACAAATACTTGCATACGAGCGTGTGTGTGTCTGTCTGTGTGTGTGTGTGTGTGTGTGCGTGTATGTATGTTTGTCTGTGTGTGTGTGTGTGTGTTCTACTGTCGCTATATCTACACACACACACACACACACACACACACACACACACACACACACACACACACACACACACACACACACACACACACAGATATATATGTATTTTCGTGCTATAAAACATAGATAAATTTACTAAATAATTTCATCAATAGCTTAAATGAAATAATACACAATAAATAATAGAAAATAGTTGTTTTTCACTGCATTCAGTGGTTTTTAATTGTATATTAATATCATTATTGTAATTGTGACTTGATTCAACTCTTCGTGCCCAGCCAGTGTTCAGTGGTGTGTTCAAATTTGCTCTAATGGACTAAGCGGTCATGCGTGAAATGTATGGACCATACCTGATACAGGTATGCGACCGCATGACTCAATGCTGTATGGTGGATAACTGTACTTGGAGGGGAGGTGATTGTTTTTAATTTGTATATAACCAACCATGAAATATGATATATTCATGTTATAGCCTATTTCACAAATAAAAACAGTTGAAATTTTTTCCGTTCTCATACACACACACACACACACACACAGAGAGAGAGAGATAGTTCGTTTCTGAATAGAACTGACACATTATAACAGCCCTGCTTGGGGGCATGTATATGACACACACTCGCACACACACACACACACACACACACACACACACACACACACACACACACACACACACACACACACACACACACACACACACACACACACACACACACACACACACACACACACACACACACACACACACACACACACACACACACACACACTGGTGGCATAAAACATGAGGGCTTTAGTGGCTAATTCTGCGCGCGAGAGAGCGCAAACACACACTTCTCTCTGTCTGTCTGTCTGTGTGTCTGTCCGGTGACCCTTTGACCTGCCTCGAGTTCACGTCGGACTGTTTTCTCGTGAGCGCATCTGTATGTGTGTGTGTGTGTGTGTAGAAGCGTAGTGGTGTGGGTCACTCACGCCTTCAATTATCACCGCATACACAGTCAATAAATCACATACATACACACAGACAGACATACATACTGGCAGGTCAGTGTTGACTGTTGGTTATTAGCGAGTGAATTATACACGACGATTCATTCACTCAAAAAGTCGTGTCTCTCGTCATTGTCTGTTAGTGAGCATGTTCGTGCGTTTGTGTGTGTGTGCCTGTGTGTGTGTGTATGTGTGTGGGTGTGTAATTGTGTTGTATCTCCATAACAAAGCAAACTTATAGCAATGCAATTTGTTGAAATGATTGGTTGAAATGCAAATGTTATATCTGTCATTTTTTTCCTCAAATTTACCACAATTTCATAGTTTCATCTCCCAGATGTCGTTTGACGCAGATTTGCCACGTGCCGGATGCTGTGCAGCACGTGCCACACGTGTGTCTGTATGTCTGTATGTCTGTGTGTGTGTGTGTGTGTGTGTCAGTCAAGTGTTCAGTGTGGGTGAGATCTCAGCACGTGCGAAACGGCGCGCTTTTTGCGCGCCAAATGAGAACAAGAAAAGAGTATGGGATGCTGGTTTTATACGGCAGCTCTCAGCTCTGTCTCGACTTCTCTGTCCGTTGTCGATGTGTGTGTGTGTGTGTGTCCGCTTTTTTTACTCGATCAAAGTCTATGTATTCTACTTCTCATTCTCAACTTCCGCTCTTATAAAATCAACAAAAATTGAATTACAAATCGTTTAGCAAACACGTGTATAACAAAAGCAAATTATTTTATACTCGCAATATAGCAGAATATTAGCGGCAAGGGTGTAGATTTGTGTCGAGGCTCGGGGGGATGACAGCCATCATGCATTATTGTTCAAAGTTGACTCAGTTGGCCAATTGCATGAGACCCTCAACTATTTTATGCCTAGTCAATTACAACACACATACAGCTAAAAGAAAAGTGCATTGCATTTGGTG